>VYXB01009391.1:305056-384448 GCA_013397135.1 Pachyramphus minor | reverse complement strand
ACCCTGAGCCTGCTGCTGCCCCACTCAGCTCTACAATGAGGAGATCCTGGACCTGTTCGACAGCGCCCGCGACCCTGACGCACGGCACCGCAAATCCAACATCAAAATCCACGAGGATGCCAGTGGGAGCATCTACACCACGGGGGTCACGTCGCGCCTCATCAGCTCGCAGGACGAGGTGGGTGTGGGGTGGGCAGGCACGGAGCAGGGGTGGCAGCTGGGTGCCACTGGCCAGGGACGTGCTGTTGTGGGGACATCCAAGATGTGGGGACATCTTGGCGAGGGGAGATCTCTCCCAGGGTGGGATGGTGCAGTCCCAAGGGGGTTCTGGGAGAGGTTGGTGTGTCCACCGGGCTGCACAGGGTCTGTTCTGGCTCCCTGCAAAGGTGCTTCAAGGTTTCCTTCTCTCCCTGGTGTCGTTGTAGCTGATCCAGTGCCTAAAACAGGGAGCCCTTTCCCGTACCACTGCCAGCACCCAGATGAACGTGCAGAGCTCCCGGTCCCACGCCATCTTCACCATCCACCTGTGCCAGACGAGAGTGTGTGCCCGCCCGGAGCTGGTGAGACGTGCTCCTGCCTCATGGACAGGCTGTTCCTGGGTCCCTTATCCAGGCAATGCGTGGAGGTCCCTTGGGAAGGGGAGAGGGTTTGAAATCTGGCAAAGAGAAGCAGAGATTTATCTGTCTTCTTTCCAGTCGTAGCCAGCACTGGGATTTAATGGGAGCTAAGGGTGAGCTGATCCAAGGCAGTGATGATCTGGCCCAGGGATGGCTCAGAGCAAGCTGCTGTTGGAATCCTGTCTCCATCTCTGAGGGGCTGGATATGGAGGGAGAATGCTCAGGCATCTGAGTGCAGCCAAGGCAGCTTCTGCCCGCTCTGGGTTTGCAGTGGTGACCCTTCCTGTGTCCCTGGCTGCAGGTGAACGGGGAGGTGACCAGCCTCCTGGATGGATCCCAGCCCGCCACGGAGTACGAGACGTTGACAGCCAAGTTTCACTTTGTGGACCTGGCTGGCTCGGAGAGGCTGAAGAGGACGGGGGCCACTGGCGAGAGGGCGAAGGAAGGGATCTCCATCAACTGCGGGCTGGTACGGCCCCGAGCCTGGCACCGGCGGGCAGGGGGAGCAGGGAGGCAGAGCCTGCCTGGGGGAACCTCTGCCACTTCTGGGTCCTGGCTGGAGCTGCTCTGCACTCTTGGGGTGCTGCTGTCTCGGCTGGGGTTTGTGCTGCCCAGCTCTGAGGGCAGGAATATGCACAGTGCCATGGTGAGAGCACAGAGGGCAGGGCTCTCTGGAGGGGTGGGGAGGGGGTGCAGCTGGGCACAAGGGTGCAAGTCCCAAAAGTGTGAGGTCTGCTAATTTGAGATAAAAAGGCCATTCTAGGGCTCGATGCTGCTTCTCATTGCAGCATGGGAGAAAGGCACAGGCCAGGGAAGGGGGGGAAGGTGAGACTGGCAAGGGAGGCCTCACCTCCTCCCCCTTGTGCAACCCAAACCTGTGCCACAGCTCATCCCCCAGGCCTGACACGCTGGCTGTGTGGCAGCTGTGTGCTCAGCTAGGGCTGAATTCAGGGTCCCTTCCCTTTGTGTTGGTAGCTGGCCTTGGGGAACGTCATCAGTGCCCTCGGAGACCAGAGCAAGAAAGTCGTGCACGTTCCCTACCGCGACTCCAAGCTCACCCGCCTGCTGCAGGATTCCCTTGGGGGCAACAGGTAAGGGGGTCCCAGCTGGGGGCTGAGCCTGGGGCTAGGGCTGCAGGGACTGTTTCTCTGCAGACAGGGCTGAGGGGCTCTGGAGCCATGCAGGAGCTATTTCAGCATTCCCATGGCTGCCCAGTGGGGAGGAGATGCCGCCTTCCAGGCATGGCCTGACTTTGCAGATGTAAAGACCTTGGCTCCTTATCAGCCCAAGGCACAATTGGCAGCTTTGGCAGAATCAGCTGGTGCAAAACACTCCTGAGTCCTCCCAGATCTGGGGCGTGGCAGGTGCTGGTGCCCTGCATGGGGTGGATTGAATTCCCTGCCTCTTCTCCAAAGAGCCTGTTCTTTCCTGGCAGTCCCAGAATGGGAGGGCTGACCAGAGGGAGCTGCCTTTGCTCAGTGCTGCGTGATGTGGTGCTTTGCTGGTCTTGTGGGTGCTCTGGCTCTGGGAGGGATGAACCCATTTTATACCTTGGTTACAGAACACAGATTGCACCCCATCCAGGATGGGTGTCTGGGGGCATGTGACCTGTGCTGGGTCCTGGGTTTCTAGCTGCTGAGTTGCTACAGGGTGGAGGGGGGACTGGCTTTCACCCTGCCCTTGCATCCCCAAGCCAAACCATCATGATTGCCTGTGTGAGCCCCTCTGACCGGGACTTCATGGAGACCCTGAACACGCTCAAATACGCCAACCGGGCTCGCAACATCAAGAACAAAGTGGTGGTGAACCAGGACAAGACAAGCCAGCAGATCAGTGCCCTGCGGGCCGAGATCGCCCGCCTGCAGATGGAACTGATGGAGTACAAGGCAGTGAGTGCTCCTGTGCCCTACCCTAACCCTGCCCTGGCCAGCCATGGAGCCCCACGCAGTGCTCACTCACTGCCCCACCAGTGGGATGGGGGAGAGAACTGGGAGAGTAACAGAAAACTCATGGGTTGAGATACAGGCAGTTTAATAAGTAAAGCAAACAAGGAACTCACTCCCCATGTCCCACTGCAGGGAGATGCTCAGCCCTCCCCAGCACAGCAGGGCTCTGTCAGGTGCAGTGGTGACTTGGGACAACATTCCAAACATCCCCCCCTTCTTCTTCCCTCAGCTTTATGTGCTGAGCATGACATTGTATGGTCTGGGATATCCCTGTGGTGAGTGTGGGATATCCCTGTGGTCAGTGGGGGGCAGCTGTCCCAGCAGTGTTCCCCCAGCTTCTTGTACACCTTTGGCCTAATGCTGGTGGGGCAGGGTGAAGGGCTTAGTGCTGTGCAAGCCCTGCTCAGCAAGAGTTAAATCATCCCTGTGGAATTAGGGCTGTTTTCAGCACAGATCCCAAACACAGTTTGTGTTGTGAGGAAAATTGAATCCACCCCAGGCAAACCCCGCTGATGGAACGAGCCTGGTGAGCAGGCACAGGCAGGTGCAGAAAGCCCCACTCCTCATGTTTGAATTGGGGCAGGTTTAGTGGGACAGACCCTCCTGCTTCCCATCCCCTGCTCCTATGGATGGGGGTAACTTCTAGGAGGAGTCAGGAGGCTTAAGAGACAGTGTCTGCCTGTGACAAGCAGGACCTTGGGCAGGTTTTGGGGGTGCTAAGGGAGGGAGAAGCCCTGAAACATCTCCCACCCCTGTTCAGCTCAGACCTTTGTGGTGCTTAGGTTTGCCCCTGCTGTGCTGTCTGGGGTTGCCCTTAGGGATGCAGTGGTGGGTCCCCATGTCCCAGCTCACCCTGCATTCAGGGGCTTCCCTGCTGTCCCCACAGGGCAAGAGGGTCATCGGGGAGGACGGCGCAGAGGGATACAGCGACCTGTTCCGCGAGAACGCCATGCTGCAGAAGGAGAACAGCGCCCTGCGCATGAGGGTGAAGGCCATGCAGGAGGCCATCGATGCCATCAACAGCAGGGTCACCTACCTCATGAGCCAGGAGGCCAACCTGATGCTGGCCAAGGCAGGTGAGGCTTGGCTAGTGCATGGCACGGCTGGGATGGGGTCTGTGGTACAGCCTGTGCCCGCCTCCATCCACCTGTGCCTCTGCCCTTCCAGGGGATGGCAATGAAGCCATTGGCACCCTCATCCAGAACTACATCCGGGAGATTGAAGAGCTCAGGTGAGTGGTGCAGGGCTGGGGGGTCGCTGGGGTCCTGGTGTCTGGGTCTGAGCCTGGGTGGCTCGCAGCTCGCTGCCTCCAGGGGTGAGCTGTGAGCCCTGTGGAACAGCAGCTCATAGCACTGCTGCTACAGGGGGTTGTAGGAGGCCCAGCCTTGGTGCCCAGAGTTGGGTCCACCTCAAACTCTTACATGATCCTGGGACCCTGTCTGGCAGCATTGTGACTTTCTGATCCATCATTAGCTGGAATGATGTAGTAGTGAATCCATCCCTGGCTTACACCATCCAAACGCATCATGTTCAGTCTGTAGAAGGCTCCAGGGAGACCTTAGAGCCCCTTCCAGTGACTAAATGGGGCTTTGACTACATCCTGTTTCCACTCCCTAGAACGAAGCTTCTGGAGAGCGAGTCCATGAACGAGTCCCTGCGCCGCAGCCTGTCCCGGGTGTCTGCCCGGCCCCCCTACTCCATGGGCTCCTCTCCAGCCCCTGGCCTGGCTGGTCTGTGCAGCCCCGTGGTGCCAGTGGATTCAGAGGCCTCCGATGTCCTCCGACGGGCCAAGCAGGACCTGGAGCGCCTGAAAAAGAAGGAGCGGAGGCAGCAGAGGAAGAGGTGAAGGCAGCGGTTTTGGGAGTGGAGAGGCTGCGTGTGGGTTTGTCTGTCCTTGTGGTGTCAGGTATCCTGCTTCCCCCATCTGCCTGGACAGCTGGGTTCCCCTCCCAGCCCTGCCTTGCACTTGGTCTCCTTTTCACCTGCCACACAATTCCAGAGGCTGTTTTCCCCAAAGGGTCCAAAAGCAGGAGGCTTTTGGAGGGTGGTCCCGGCAGGACCCGTTTCTGGGCTCCCTCACACTGGGACTTACCAACCCTGCTCTGCTCCCCCCTTAGCCCAGAGAAGGAGGTATTTAAAAAGCAGCAGAAACTGCAGCAGGACAACGGGGAGGAGACGGATGAGAACGAGGTGGAAGAGGTGAGTGGGCATCGTGCTCATTCTGAGGGGTTGTCTGAGTGTGTAGCACTGTAATCACCCCATGTGGGACAGGGACCAAGCCCAGGCTGGCCCTGAGGACTCCATGCTGGAGCAGGGGGCAGTTGGATGCTCCCCAGAGCCAGCCCTGCTGTGGAGCAAGGGGTCCACAATTTAGAGGCTTGGTTTCAATCAGCATCAGTGAAGAGGGGTTGGGTGATGCAGGGCTGCCCAGCTGGGAGGGGATGGATGCAAGGAGGGATGGGGCACAGAGCTGCTCCTCTCAGCAGTGTGCACTGGGGGTCCAGAAATGGTGCTGCAGCCCCTGGGCATCCAGGGTGTGAGGCTGAGCCCCACTGGGGGGGCTGTGGCCCGTTGCTGTAGGGGGAGCTCAGGTTTGGAGGAGGGAGGAGGTGCAGAGAGAAGAGCAGGCCATGCTGCAGGCTGAGGTTGGGCACTTGTCTCTTAGGAGGAGGAGGAGCAGGACGAGAGTGGCTGTGAGGAAGAGGATGGGCGCGAGGATGAAGATGAGGACTCAGGCAGTGAAGAGAGCTTGGTGGACTCAGACTCAGATGCAGAGGAGAAGGGTAAAGTGGAGATCTGTGTGCAGCCCTGGGCACGGGGGGGCATTGCTGGTGTCTCTGGCAATGAGCTCTGCTCCTGGGAAGGCAGAACCCCAGGACTCTGGGGGACTCAGAAGAGCCCCGGGGTTGCTGCAGTGCTCTTTGGGGTGCTGCTGTTCCCTAGCAGTGTGGGTTGCCATCAGCTCCTCTGCCCTCTCCTCGTGCTGTGGCTCAGTGGGGCCATGGGAGTGATGCTCCCCAGTCCCTCCCAGCCTGACTGTCCCCCTCTGCCTCCAGCTGTGAATTTCCAGGCTGATCTGGCAGATCTGACCTGTGAGATTGAGATCAAGCAGAAGCTGATTGATGAGCTGGAGAACAGCCAGCGGCGCTTGCAGACCCTCAAGCATCAGTATGAGGAGAAGCTGATCCTACTGCAGAACAAGATTCGGGACACGCAGCTGGAGCGAGACCGGGTCCTGCAAAACCTCAGTGAGAACCATCTCACCTGTGGGATCGGGCCCCAGTCCCCACTCCTGCCCAGCTGACTCAGTCAGAGTATCCACCCCTGGCATGCAGAGCTGGCTCTGGTAGAGCTTTGTCATCCTCTGCTTCTGCTCAAGTCCCTGGGACCCCCAAGACCCCCCTTGTCTTGCTATGGGAGCAGGACCAGTCAGCTCAGAGCTGTGGACCCTGCTGGTGCTGGAGAAGGATGTCGAAGCAAAGCCTCTTGTAGCATTGAGCACCACTTCATGAGCCCCCACCAGTTCAGTGGGGACACCTGGGCAAACTGAGGGGCAAAAGGCCCTGTGGTGTGGCCAATCTCCAGGCTAAACAGGGCAGGGTCACCCATGCTGTGGCTGTGGGTCTCGATCTGCAGCTCTGCCAGGAGACACAGCTCTGTTCAGCATTCTCCACCCTGCTCTGGGCCCTTCTAGCAGGATCCCCAGACAGACCCCAGCCCACAATGGGGTGAGGGGGGGCTCTGGTGGGATGGAGAGGGAGCAGTGCCTGGTGCCTCCAGGCAGGATATGCGGGTGCAGGAGGGTCCCAGGGTGCACGGCTGTTGCAAACCCTCTCCTCCCCCACCAGGCACCATGGAGTGCTACACGGAGGAGAAGGCCAACAAGATCAAAGCAGACTATGAGAAGCGGCTGAAGGAGATGAACCGGGACCTGCAGAAGCTCCAGGCAGCCCAGAAGGAGCACGCTCGCCTGCTGAAGAACCAGTCCCGCTACGAGCGGGAGCTGCGGAAGCTGCAGGCAGAGGTGGCCGAGATGAAGAAGGCAAAGGTACCTGGATGTGCCAGGGCAGGGAGGGATCCCCTGAACAAGCCTGGCTTCCCGCTCGGAGCAATGTTTTCCACTCTGGTGGCAAGTGCAGAGTGTCCATCTGCAGGGTGGGTGGGTGCCCCGGGGCAGTCGGGGCACACGGATCCCTCGGTTGCAGGTTGCGCTGATGAAGCAGATGCGGGAGGAGCAGCAGCGGAGGCGGCTGGTGGAGACCAAGAGGAATCGGGAGATTGCACAGCTCAAGAAGGAGCAGCGCCGGCAGGAGGTGAGAACCCAGCTCGCCACGTGCCACCAGTGTCCCCCATGCACGGGGCCTGGCCTGGCTCCAGGTATTGAGTGCTCCAGGTAAACTCAATAAATACCCCAAGTTGGGGAAGCTTGGGGCCCTGCTGTGCCCATGGCCTTGCTGGGGTCTGTGCAGCCCCAGCACACTTGGCTGAATGGTTCCCAAAAGCTTCCCTCATCTTCTGCTGCGACTGTGGGGGATGCTGTGGGCTCCCTCCCCTTCTGTGTATGGGAGTCAATGTGCAGTCAGGGCCAGCTTGAGGCTGGGAACCTGCTCGCTGTTAGGATCAGGAGTGAGACTGTGCTAAAGGGAGCTCTGGGACTGCAACTGTCTCTGGGGTGAATGGACAGGACCCCAGGGGTGTCTTTTTTCTTTCTCTCTCGTGCAGTTCCAGATCAGGGCCCTGGAGTCTCAGAAGCGGCAGCAGGAAATAGTGCTGCGGAGGAAAACCCAGGAGGTGAGGGGAGTGGGTTGTCCCCACACAGGTCCCAGCCCCCATGCAGGTCTGGGCCCCCAGCACTTGGCTCAGAGAAACCCTCTCCTTTAGAAAGGGCCAGCTCTGGGAGTGGGGTTCCCAAAAGGGTGGGAGGGGTTTTGTGGTTCAGGAACCATGTGGGAGATGGTTGCAGGCAGCAGCAGAACTCCTCATCCTGGGCAGCAGAGCCTGGTGGCAGGGACGGGCTATGAGGGAGGAGAGGGAAACCCACAAGGCACAAATGTCCCTGGGCTTTGGGTCTACAGAGCTGCCCCACGGGGAATGACATCAACAGGTTTGGGCTGGGTGGGTGCCCAGCTGACACCCTCTCCTCTGCCCTTCCTCGTGGGCAGGTGTCAGCGCTGCGCCGACTGGCCAAGCCCATGTCAGACCGGGTGGCGGGCAGGACGAGCCAGAAGCCGGCGATGCTGGACTCGGGCGCAGAGGTCTCGGCCAGCACCACCTCCTCCGAGCCCGAGTCCGGCGCTCGCTCCGTCTCCAGCATCGTGCGCCAGTGGAACAGGAAAATCAACAACTTCCTGGGAGACTCCTCGTCCTCTGTGAACGGGGCTCGTCCTGCCAGGTCAGGGCAGGGGCTGGGTCAGTGGGGGGCGAGGAATCCCAGGGATCCCCATGCCCAGCTTTGGGCTGGTGGCAGAGGTTGGAGGGTGGCTTCTTAGGGTGCACTTGACCTGTATTAAACTAATGAGCCTGTGACAGGCTGTGTGGGCAGAGTGTGACTGACTGTCACCTGGGTTGAGCCCAGAGCTGGCCTTCCACAAGGATTAAATGCCATGGCACAAACCCTGTTGGGCTCGTCCCTTGTCCCTCTTTGCTCAGGGGCAATGGAAAAGTTGGACAAACCAGAAACAATGCAGATGCCTCCTCTGCTTCTGGCCAGCCAGAGCCCAGGCACCCTCCTGGGGCAAGCCTATCTCTCCAACACGCTGTGGCTGGCTGCCTATGTGCCTCTTCTCCCCTCTGGCTGTAGGAAGAAGTTCCCCAAGAAGGGCTCAAGCCAGACCTTCAGCAAAGCTGCCCGCCTCAAGTGGCAGTCACTGGAGCGGCGCATCTTCGACATCGTCATGCAGAGGATGACCATTGTCAACCTAGAGGCGGACATGGAGAGGCTCATCAAGGTGGCTGTGGTGCTGGGGATGGACAGAGCTGGGTGGTGGGTGCAGGGCAGGGGGATGGCTGTGCAGACAGTGCCAATGCCCCTTCCCTTTGCCCCCAGAAACGCGAGGAGCTGTCGCTGCTGCAGGAGGCGTTGCTGGGCAAGCGGGCGAAGCTGCAGGCAGAGAGCCCCATGGAGCAGAAAGGGCTGCAAGAGCTGAATGAGGAGATCGAGGTGCTGGGGGCCAACATTGACTACATCAATGACAGCATTTCAGATTGCCAGGCCACCATCATGCAGATTGAGGAGACCAAGGTGGGCAGAGGGGCTGGGCCCAGTTGTCAGGGGGAGAGCAAGAGCATCTCTCTGTGGGAAGAGCATCCTCTGAGCTGTGTCACACTCACTGGGGCTGCACCCACACAGTCACTTCTCATTAGGTGGATAATTGTGGAGAGGAGTGCTGGCAGGTCCTTGCATGTCCATGGACAGGCTGCTGTTGTCCCACTGCCCTGGAATTGTAGGGAAGCTGAGGCCCCCCCATCCTGCCCATGGTGCTGGTGGTCACTTGTCCCCATGGGAGCTTCATGTGCTGGAAACCTCTTAAAAGGACTGGATTTTTTCCCAGCAGAAACTCTCCAGGTTTTGTGTCCATTTGTGACACTGGACATCCCACTGTGCAGCTCCTGATTCCCCTCAGTGCCTGAAGCCCGAAATGGAGCCTTTGTGCTGTCCCTGGCTTGCCCCCAGCTGTCACCTGGGGGATTGGCAGGGAAGGGGAGCTGCTGTTAATTAACACTAGGCTTTGGATTGTGTACTCAGTGAGCCTGGTGTCTGTTTGGTGTCTAATGAAGTGTCAGCACCAGAATTTCTGTAGCAGTGCAGAAGCCCTTCAGGTTGTGTTGGACAGCCCCATGGCCAGATCTCCCCAGTAACCACTGGGCAGACTGGGGAGGGCGAGTGCTGGACTGGGCAGTGCTTGCAGGATGATGGAGGTGCTGTGTTGGCCGTGGAGCCCCTTCTGCCCATCACATGTCCAGCGGCAAAGCTTCCCTGCTGCATCTGCCACTTGTCTCTCCACGTTTCAGGAGGAGCTGGACTCCACGGACACCTCGGTGGTGATCAGCTCCTGCTCCCTGGCCGAAGCCCGGCTGCTGCTGGACAACTTCCTGAAGGCCTCCATCGACAAGGTGCAGGGCCAGGCTGGGGTGTGGATGCGTGACAGGGTTTCTCTCAGGGTGCCAGGGTGGGGACCTGGTGGCAGGGACCTGTGACACCCACCTGAGCCCCAGCGTGGCCGTCCTTCCCCAGGGGCTGCAGGTGGCCCAGAAGGAGGCCCAGATCCGGCTGCTGGAGGGGCGGCTGCGGCAGACGGACGTGGCCAGCTCGTCCCAGAACCACGCCATCCTGGACGCCCTGAGGGAGAAGGCTGAGTCACACCCCGAGCTGCAGGCACTGATCCACAACGTGCAGCAAGGTGGGACCTGTGTGTGCTCAGGCCACATGTGCTGCCTGTGGGGTGGGGTGGGATGCCCACCCATTCTGGAGGTGCTGTGGCTGGGACCCTGCCTTGAGGGTGATGCTGGGCAGGGACTGTGCCATGGCCACCAGAACAACAGGGACAAGGAGCAGGGTCACCCCCCCCACAGCTGCCTGGGGTGTCCCCTCTCTGCCATGTGGCTCAGGTGGGGCTGGGGACAGTGGGGTCCCCTCTGTGCTGCTGATGCACTGTCTCCCTCTCATGCAGAGAACGGCTACACCAGCACAGATGAGGAGGTCTCAGAGTTCAGCCTGGCTTCAGATGGGAGGTAAGCACCCAGCCTGCTGCTGCCAGAGCTGGTGGTGCCTGGGGCAGGATGCCTGGTGCCATTCATGGGACCTTGTGGATGAACAAAGCCCTGCCTGAGCTTTTCTGTGGTGTCCAGCCCTTGTTGGGGGGAGCAGAGATGTCTCTTGGACACCAGCAGGGAGTGAAGACATGGTCGTTCCTTGGAGAAAGGGTGCTGGGAGAAGGGGTTAAACCAAAGAGCTGGTGGACCAGTGGCACCAGCTTTCTGAAGGGAGTTTGGCAATGAAGATCTATCTTTTCTCTCTTGTCCTTGCAGCATCTCCCAGTCTTTCACCATGAAGGGCTCAGCAAGCCAGGATGACTTCAAGTTCAAGGTTAGTTGGCCTTTTTGTGTGGCCCTTGTCACAGGGACTGGGAGGAGAGATGGAAGGATGTTCAGCAGTGCTCCAGGCCTCTACTCTGTGGTCTGAACCTCAGGGAACCAGACTTGGCTGTGATGGGCATCCCAGTGTGACCTGGGGGAGCTCAATCTCCTGTGGCCAGAGAGGACGAGCTCTCCATCCCACAGCACTGGGGATGGAGATCTCCCAGTGGGCTGCTCGTGCTGCCCACCCCTGAGCCCTCTGCCCTGCTCTAGGGAGAGCCCAAGCTCTCGGGGCAGATGAAGGCGGTGTCAGCTGAGTGTCTGGGACCCACGCTGGACGTCTCCACCAAGAACATCACCAAGTCCTTGGCATCCCTCATGGAGATCAAAGAGGATGGGATCGGCTTCTCCATCCGAGA
Source organism: Pachyramphus minor (assembly GCA_013397135.1). Taxonomy (NCBI): domain Eukaryota; kingdom Metazoa; phylum Chordata; class Aves; order Passeriformes; family Tyrannidae; genus Pachyramphus; species Pachyramphus minor. The sequence goes on along the minus strand of VYXB01009391.1, from coordinate 373,390 downwards.
CCCGTATTACAAGGAGAAGGTGTCGCGCACCGTCAGCCTGCCCACACGAGGAAGCACCTTGTGAGCATGGGGTGATGGGTCTCTGGGCACTGGGAGGCTCCTGGAGGCTTGGGCCAGCCCATGGCAAGCTGTGTCTGGCCTGTGGAGGTGCAGAGGGGTGAAGGTGAGCCCAGCATCTATCCAGGCTTGGCTGCAGCAAGGTTTCTCCAGTGGGACTTGGAGAGTGTCTAGGAGTATGTTGGTATCCTTTGCAGATGGAGAGGAGGGTGGCTGAGGAGGAGGGAAAGAAGGGGGTGTGTGAGGGTCCTCAACTCCCTGCTCTTGGTTTTCAGCCTTCTTGGGTTGCCAAAAGCCTCCGCCCTCAGGGCTGCCTTGGGGCATCCTCTGACCGTGTGACTGTGACTCCAGGGCAGCCCAACTTCTCATTTGCTCTTGTGGGGGAGGACACAGGTGTTCAGCATGGAGGGACCCCAGTGCAGGGCAGGCACCCACTCTGCTCTGTTCACTTGCTTCAGTCCCAGGCAGTCTCGAGGCTCGGACACTTCGCCTCTGACAAGGCGGAAATCCTACGACCGTGGGCAACCTGCCAGGTGAGTGTGGGAGAAATGGTGCCATGGGTGGGGAAGGATGCTGTCTGGGCAGCTCTGCTGGGCCCTGCTGGTGCCAAGTGAGCAGCTCCTGAGTCTTGTGTCCCTCTGATCCCTCCTGGTTCAGGCCTGCAGACATTGGCTTCACACCGCCCTCGTCCCCACCCACCCGTCCCCGCAACGACCGCAACGTCTTCTCCCGCCTCACGAGCACCCAGAGCCAGGGGTCTGCCTTGGATAAGTAAGTCCTGGTGGGGTGGGAGTGTGTGAGTGAGAGGGACCCAGATTGTGACAGCACATGACATGTACCAAGCCCTGTGGGGGCAAAAAGGAGCAGCAGGACTTAGGATGGCTCCAGCCAGTGTCCTGTCACCACTGTGCCTCCCCTGCTTCTCCCTAGGGGGGAGCAGCTGCTGTGCCAGTGCTGTGCTCCTGCCCACTGTGCCCCCTCTGAGCTCACACTCCTGGCCTCTGCCTGGAGACAGGGCAGTGCCAGGCTTGGGCCCCTGGAAAGGCGATGGAGCAGGATGGGGTGAGGGGGTGAGGGCTCACAGGAAGCTGATGGACTGGCATTCACCCACAAATGCTGCTCCAGCCTCCTCCAGGTTGGGTGCTGCCCTCGGCTTGGACACTGTTAACAGCACCAGCATTCCCTGATGGAGACCTGCTGTCTGATCATCACATGCCCTCCTGCTCCTCTGCTCTCCCCTGGTTCTCCATGTGTGCTTCTCTTTCTCCCTCTCTCCCTTCCTCCTCTCTATCCTACACTGGCTTGGATGCAATAACAATCCTCCACCTCTGACTCCACTGCTGCCTCCTCTAGTCTGGGTTTTCTCTCCCATAATCCTGCTAATTTTCTGCCCCTAGGTCTGATGACAGCGATTCCTCTGTCTCGGAGGTGCTGAGGTATAGACAACTTTCTATTTATTATCCCTTCCTCCGCTCCTCCTTTTCTCTGTCTCACGCGCCTGCTCTCCCTGTCCCCACATGCTCTGCCTGCACCTTGCTGCTCTCCCCACCTCCCAGCTCGTGTGTCTGTCCCCTCCTGGCATGTCCCCTCCTGGCATGCCACCTCCAGGCACACCTGCCTGATGTTGTCCCCTCGGTTGCAAGTTAGAACTGTTCCTGCTTGGATCAGCCCTTGGAAACTGGTGGGCTCCCCTACGGGCACTGGTTGATTTGGCGTTGGCAGCATGTTCTCCTCCATCTCTGATGGGTTCTCGCCAGCCTGAGGCCACCATGTCCCACCCCTTCCCCAGCTCTCCAGCAGGACGGTGGGATGGTGGGGAAGGGGGCAAGTGACTCTGGATGCTTCCAGAGTGTCCTTCGTGCAAGCTTCTTCCAGGCAAATATGTCAGGTTCTCCCCGTGCCTGGTTGTGCTTCCCTGGTGCTGAGCTGGGGAAGGTTGATCTCTTTCCCAGAGAAATCAAGTCAGATTGTTGTGCAGAGCTCAGCCTTGGGGTTAAGGTGCTCCTGGGCTTCTCCCACTGCACCCACCTGCCTGTGGAGGTTTCCCAACACAAGGGCCAAGTTTCCCCCGACCTTAAGGAACATCAGCCTCATTGTGGCCTTCCAGTGCCTAAAGGGGCTTATAAATAATAGGGAGAGTGACTTTTTATAGGGGCAGATGGTGACAGGACAAGGGGGAACAGTTTTAAACTGAAAGAGGAGAGATTTAAATTGTATATCAGGAAGAAATTCTTCCTGCGAGGATGGTGAGGCCCTGGCACAGGTTGCCCAGAGGAGCTGTGGCTGCCTCATCCCAGGAAGTGTTCAAGGCCGGGTTGGATGAGGCTTGGAGCAACCTGGGCTAGTGGAAGGTGTCCCTGCCCATGGCAGGGGGGTGCAACAAGATGGTGTCAAAGGTCCCTTCCAGCCCAAACCATTCCATGACTCTGTGAGCAGCTCTCCAGTGCCTGGGTGTCCCCTCACTCTTGCCTGTGCCCTGAGCTCCTGCAGGCCCCCAAGTCTCTGGGGAGGTGTCACCAGAACAGTCTGGTGGCTGTGCCACCTTGGGCAGTTTTTAGTCAGCCAGACACACAGAGTCAGTGCAGAACATCTCACCCCATGCAGTTGGGATTTCCCCTTGGACTCAGTGACAGTTTGAGACTGGTGGAAGCACCAGGAGTCAGGGGAGGGCTATTGGGTTGTCACTGGTAAGTGCAGAGCTGAGGAAGAACCATCACGTGCATGTGATTTCCAAACCCAAATTAATGAGCCTGTGCTTACCCTCATGACTAACGCAGACCTTGCCCCTCCCCTGCCCCACACTGCAGTTTCCCTGCCTGTAAGAAGAAACCAGCCCAGCCTGGGGTCCCTTGGCTGTGGGTGGCTGCTTGGTGACCAGGCACACCAGGGTCCCAAGGGTCACACATGGAAGGGTTGGGCTGGTGGTCCTCAGCACCCTCACTGTGTTTGAAGTAGAGGGGACTGGGAGGTGCTGTGTCCCCTGGGACAGGCAGCAGTGTCCCTTGGAGGTTTGGCAGGGGGAGGTCCTCCTGCCCAAAGCTAGTAGTGGTTGCAGGAACAGCCACTGTGAGAGGGATGTGGGGTGCAGAAGCTGGTGCTGTCCTTTGTCACCCTTGTGGTCTGTGTAAAGGAGTCTCCAAATGTCACCAGCTACAGGCTGGCGGCCTCCAAGGGACTGGGGTCCTGAAACATTTATCCCAGCAGATAATTCCAGCTACAGAGGGGGCAGTTTGTCCCAAAATGGACATCAGGGCCAGTGAGCTGGGTCTCCTGACCTGTCCTGGGTCTCCACTGCCCAGGCATGAGAGGTTTAGGGGCAGAGCAGAGGCCACTGGGCACCCCCCCCCTTTCCCAGTCTATTACTGGGGCAGAGGTGGGAAGGGGCTGCCCCTGGGGAGACTCCTGGGGTTGCTACCAAGACCTTGGCTCAGACATGCCAGGTTCAGCTGGGCAGTGGAAGATGCTCGGTGTGAGACAGCTCTCCTGTGCCCTGGGACTGTGGGCACAGTGCCTCTCCACCCCTGCACTGTACCTGTTCTCTCTCTCCCACGAAGGGGCATCATTAACCCAGTGGGTGGCACCAAGAATGCCCGGACAGCCCCACTGCAGTGTGTCTCAGTGGCAGAGGGACACACCAAGCCTGTGCTCTGCCTGGATGCCACCGACGAGCTGCTCTTCACTGGGTCCAAAGGTGTGTGACGGGCAGAGGGGACGGGGAAGGTGTGGATGCTGTGGGAGCAGGTTGGCATTGGGAGTGGGGGAAGTGCTGGGGTGGTCCCTGTCTCTTCAACATTAAACTCTGCCCTGCCTTACTGCTGGGGCTGGGTGGCTCCTTTCTCTCTGGCCCTGTGGGTGGGGGGAGATGCTCAGAACAGATGTTGTCCCCAGGCCACTGTGCCCTCACAGGAGACCCCCACTGACACTCTCGGGCATGTTCTTCCTCCCACAGACCGGAGCTGCAAAATGTGGAACCTGGTGACGGGCCAGGAAATCGCTTCCCTCAAGGGTCACCCAAACAATGTGGTTTCCATCAAGTACTGCAGCCACACGGGGCTGGTGTTCACCGTGTCCACGTCGTACATCAAAGTGTGGGACATCCGCGACTCCGCCCGGTGCATCCGCACCCTCACGTACGTTCCCTCGGCTCTGGGAGGCCCGGGGCACTCTGGGGGTCTCTGGCTTTGCAGAAGCCAGTCCCAGGACCTACAGGGGCTGGGGACAGGGCCAAGTACCTGCTCCTTTAGTGCCAGTTTGCAGTGCTGCTTCCTTAGGGAACAGGGAGGTTGTGAGAGAATTTGGGATGAGGGGAGTCATGGGGACCTTCTGCAGAGAGGACACAGGATCATAGAATATGCTGAGTTGGAAGGGACCCATCAGGGTCATTGAGTCCAACCCCCAGCCCTGCATAGGACACCCCAACAGTCTCACCCTGTGCCTGAGAGCATTGTCGGAGCTTCTTGAACTCAGACAGGCTTGGGGCTGTGCCCACTTCCCTGGGGAGCCTGTTCTAGTGCCCAACCACCCTCTGGGTGAAAAACCTTTTCCTAATACCCAACCTAAAGCTCCTCTGACTCCCCTCCAACTGTTTCCTCAAGTCCTGTCATTGGTCAGTGGGAGTGAAGAGATTGGTACCTGCCCCTCTCTTGCCCTTCATGAGGATATTGAAGGACCACCATGAGGTCTCCTCTTAGTCTCTTCTCTAGCTGAACAAACCAAGTGACCTCAGCCACTCCTTGTAAGGCTTCCCCTCCAGACCCCCATCCTCCTTTGGACACTCTAATGGCTTTAGTTTTTTTGTATTCTCGTGCCCAAAACTGCCCCCAGAACTCGAGGTGAGGCCACCCCAGTGCAGAGCAGAGTGGGACAATCCCCTCCCTCACCCAGTGATGCTTTGCCTGATGCCCCCCAGGACATGGTTGGCCCTCCTGGCTGCCAAGGCACTGCTGAATCACATTCAACTTCCCATTGACCAGGACCCCCAGGTCCCTTCCCACAGCTGTTCTCCAGCCTCTTGTCTCCCCGTCTATACACACAGCCAGTGTTGCCCCATCCCAGGGGCAGAATCCAGTACTTTCCTTTGTTAAGGGTCAAGAGCTTTGAAGAGATTTTGCAGCTACTCTGAGAGTGGCCAGGAGAGCCAGCAGCTCCAGAGGGGAGGCACAGCCCCAACAGCATCGTGGCTGGGTAGATCACCAGCTCTCCAGTGGGGAACTCAGATCTCTGTGAGGGGTTTGAGGACCAGAAAGGAGCATGGAGTAGTCTGTAGCTGTGGCTGCCAGCTTGGAGTAGGGCTCAAATGTTATGGGAGAGTATGGTGGGCCAGAGTTACCCACTGACTCTGGCCTAGAGCTCCTTTCTCTGTCCAGCCTCGCCTCATCTGCCTTGGCCTGAGGGCACTTTTCCTTTGGTGCAGAGGTCAAGACCTCTGCTTCCCTATGCTGGATGCCAGCACTCACCAGCTCTTCCTGTGGGAGGCAGAAAGGAATGTGAGGAGAGAAGAATGGCCCTCAGATGGAAACCAGGGCAGGATGCTCTGTGTCGTGCACAAACCCAACATCCTTGGCTGCCTCTGCAGGCTGGGCACTGGTCTGGGGGACAGAGCTTTTGTTGGTCTCACTGTGGCCAGAGAGACAGTTCCTCAGTGGCTCTGATCTCCACTCACCCTTCCTGCCTTGACCTCTCTCTCCTCTTTAGGTCTTCTGGACAGGTGATCTCTGGGGATGCCTGTGCTGGGACCACCACCCGCACTGTCACCAGCGTGCAGGGGGAGCACCAGATCAACCAGATCGCCCTCAACCCCACGGGCACCACGCTCTACGCTGCCGCTGGCAACTCCGTCCGCATCTGGGAGCTGAGCAGGTGAGGGCAGAGCTGAGCTGGGCAGGACATCTCGTGGGTGCCAAGGGGCCTGAAGTTATGCCCTCTGGGAAAAGTGAAAGCCTTTTTAGTAGTGGAAGTTGCCTGGAATAAGGACTTTCAGGACCCTTTCCTATGAGACCTAAGGAGTGATGAGCAGCATTGGGTGGGGGAGGCTTTGTCTGTGCCCTGGGCAGAGCTTAGGAGAAAGGGGGAAGGCAAGTGGGATGAGCAGCAGTACTCCATGGTTTTGCCCTTGCCCTCCTACTTGCCTGTTGGGCACTGGGCTGCACATCCTGTGCTGCAGCCTGGGCTCTGCAGCCAGATATTGGCACTCTTCAAGGCTGCCTTCCTTCCCCAGCATCACTGGGAATGAGCTCTCCCTGCCCACCGTCCCCCCAAGGGAACAACCCCTACTGGGGGGCTCCACTGCTGGGTGTGGGGTGGGTGGCCTCTGCATGGGAGGGCCCATGGGAGGAGCTCCAGCACCCAGGAGGGGGCTGACCTGTGCCTTTGAACCCAGGTTGCAGCCTGTGGGAAAGCTGAGCGGCCACATCGGGCCCGTGATGTGTCTCACTGTGAACCAGACAGCGAACAACCACGACCTGGTGGTCACGGGTTCCAAAGATCACTATGTCAAGGTACTCTCTCCCTTGGGGATCAGCCCCCTCTGTCCTGTGGGGAAGCCCAGATGTTGGCAAGCCCCGAGTTCTCAACAGATTCTGTTGAGATTCTGTTTTCACCTCTGCGTATGAGGTTTTCACTTGCCTCCTCTTCCCAAATCTTGCCTTTTGCTTGGTGCACAGTGCACCTTCTGAGAAGGATTTGCATTTCTCTCATCCCTTGGACTCTGTGGCTGGAACTGGCCTGTGATGGCTGACCCAGACCAGCATCTCACCCTGTTCTGCTCAGTTTTCTCCTCCCTGCCTGATATAGATGCTTTGTGCCCGCTCAGTCACAGCTCCAGCACAGCAGGAGCCTGTCCCTTCATTTCAGGTTTTAGCAAGTTGAATTAGAGCTGGCACTGGGCAAGTGAGCAGGGATGGTGAGATGGTGAATGAGACAGGATCCCACTCAGCTGCCAGCTTGGCTTATGGGGAATGTAAAGGCTCACCCGGACTAAAATGCAGCAGAGTGGGGCTGTCCCTGGTGACAGATCTCCTGTGGTGGTGGCAGGACCCTCAGCCCCAAAAAGCCTCAAGTGGGCAATGCCCACTCCCCTTTCCAGCCCCACTCTGGGTGCCCTGAGCCTAGAACACAGAGGTGCCCAGGAGAGGGCCAGCTCTGTGCCCAGTGCCATCTGTGGCCTGTTACCCACTGCTCTTCCCCAGGTGTTTGAGATCACAGAGGGCATGGTGGGCAACATTGGCCCAACTCACAACTTTGAGCCCCCTCACTACGATGGCATCGAGTGCCTGGCCATCCAGGGAGATGTCCTCTTCAGCGGCTCCAGGGACAACGGCATAAAGAAGTGGGATCTGGAGCAGCAGGAACTTACCCAGGTCTGGAGGGGAGCACAGCACCCATTCTGCAGTGATGTGGGGCAGAGGGATGTTGCTGCTGGGGTCTGGGGGTACCCTTGTCCAGGGATGTAGTGCCAGTGTCCTGCATGGAGCTCACCAGGGAGGGCATTCCTGCTGCTGGGCTGTGTGTGGGTGAGGGGGTGTGAGTGAGATCACTCAGGATTGCCAGCTCCCCCACAGACAGGCTGCATTATCAGCTGTAGTGGGGGGAGTTGTGTTCCCCTCTGAGTTCAGGATGGTTGTCTCCAGCCCAGGGGAGAAACCAAGCCCTGAGTTTTGAGCCCATCCCCTTGGCCCCTAAACTGGGCATCACCAGTCCCACAGTCCCAGGGTGTCAGGGAGGACCCAGCTGACCGGGTTGGGTGCTGGTGGTGATGCAGCTGAGGTTGCTCACGACCTCTGCTCTGTGCCCACACCTACAGCAAATCCCCAATGCCCACAAAGACTGGGTCTGTGCCCTGGCCTTCATCCCGGGCCGCCCCATGGTGCTGAGCGCCTGCCGAGGGGGCGTCATCAAAGTCTGGAATGTGGACACCTTCACCCCAGTCGGGGAGATCAAGGGGCACGACAGCCCCATCAACGCCATCTGCACCAACTCAAAGCACATCTTCACTGCCTCCAGGTGAGCCTCAGGCTTTCTGTCCCCACAGCCCCTGGGAAGGGGAGACTCCGGGGTTGAGCTGTCGCCCCTGGGCCTGGGTGGGTGTGTGCTGGGTGAACAGGGAGTGGGGAGGGAGGGAAGGGGAGAGTCTCACAGCTTTCTAGTCCCTCCACACCTTCATCTCCTCTTGCCCACTTTAGCCTGCCCATGGCACGGCCTGCCCACCACCGTGCCAAGAGCTGTCCCCAGCCATCCCCTGCCCACCCTGGGTTACCCCCCATGCAGGGACCCCTCTCCCCCGGGGCTGGGCATCCTCTGCTGCTCTTGGGGAGCTCTTTGGCAGCAAGACTCTGATACCCTCTTTTCGACCATGTCCCTTTTTTCCCTTCCTTTTTCTCTGTCTCTCTCTGTCTCTCCTCCTCCCCACCTCCCATCTGTGCCACAGCGACTGCCGGGTAAAGTTATGGAATTACGTGCCTGGGCTCACCCCTTGCCTTCCACGACGCGTCCTTGCCATAAAGGGCCGTGCTACTAGTCTGCCTTGACCCTCCTGCTCTTTGACTCTCTTGCTCATGTGCTCTTCTTCTGTCTCTCCTTCCCTTTTTCTCTCCATCTCTCCCTCCCTCTGTCCCTCTCACTGTTGGTTTTGCTCTTCTCTCTCTTTTTCCCCCCTCTTTCTCTCTGGTCTGAGCTGCTTCTTCACGGTATGAAACTATTCTGCGTTTTTCCCCACTTGATAAGTCTTTGCTAGAAGGGACTTGTCCCCTTGTCCCAGCCATACCCCCTGCCTTGGTTTCATTTGCTTTTTGGGGTTTTTTTTCCTTGCCAAGTGCCCACATCCACTGTGGCAACTCTGTGGAAGCCGTGGCCTGCCCACACCTTTGCATGGATAGTGGGTTGGGAGTCACCCCCACATCAGCCCATGCCCCGGGGGGACTGAGCAGAGCAGCTCCCTGGATATCAGTGCTGGGACCGAGGGGGGCAGGAGTCATAGTGTGGGGTCAGCCCTGGAGGTCACCATTTCCCTTTGTCCCCAACTGCTGCCAGTGGGCTGAGCCCCATTGGGCCTGCCCGCTCCCCAGAGTGCACTGGGCAACCTCCTGCCATGGGAAAAGGGCCTGGAAGTTCTGGGGGCTGCATGCTGCCGTGGGTGGGGAGGGGAGCATGTCCCCTCGTGGTGGCTCCACGCAGCGTCCGCGGGGCTCCTGCCCCAACCCCTGGGTCATGCTGTCCCTCTCACCTTTGTTCCTCAGCGACTTGACAGTGAAGCTCTGGAGTGGGAGGAGGTTGCCTGCGGGGTCGAACTAGGAACTGCAGAAAGACTGGAAGGCTTGGGAGCAGGGTGAAGGTCGGGGTGTCTCCCCTGCTGTTAGGACTTGATCATCCACAGGAGCGCTCAGCCCAGGACAGGGATTTCTTTGTGCCTGACCCACTGGGGTGGATGATGCCTCATCTGATACTTTGAGCACTGCCAGCTGCTGTGGGCACTGGCAGCTCTGTGGGGCACTGGCAGCTCCACCTTCCCTCCTGCTGAGGTTTCTCGATGGCTCTCCGGTGACCAGGAAATGTTTCATCTCTCACCCATCCTGCTGTAAGGACTTCTGGGGGTCAGAGCTCCTTGGGTCCTTCTTGGAGACACCCAGTTCCCTCCTGCCACTGTGAGCTTGTGTGGCCTCTGCTGTGATGTGCTGCTCTGGGACTGGTTCCTGCAGGAGTCTTTCTCCACAACCACGAGGACTTTTGGTGTCTGCTGGTCAGGACACAGTACAGAGGGTGCTTCTCTGGAGCTGTTACTCATGGGACACCTCTCTGCTGTGGGGCTGCAGAAGGATTTCCTGGTACTCCTACCCTTCCCCATCCTCTGTCTACCTGTCCCCAGCAGTTGGAGGTGGGCACCTCTGAGCTCCTTTGCCATGTCCCATCTTGGGAGACACAAGCCTGGAAAGATTCTGTCAGGCAACTTCCAGACAAACCTGCTGCAGTTCCCTTTGATGTTCTTCAAACCCCAGCTGTAAACACAACTGCCCCATGGCTCTGGGCTCTTCCCCATGTGCCCACCCTGCTCTGCAGCGGGGAGGGAAGGGCTGCTCAGCCCTGTTCTGGACACTGTGACCCCCAGCACGGGTTTGTGGTGCATTCCTGCAGCGAATTAATCCCCTCGAGGTGGAGAGATGGAGCACAAATGGAGGTTACAGGGCAAAACCTCTAAGGCTGGATTTGTCAGCCCCACTGCTGTGGCCTGTCTGTCCTTCCCCTGGGCTCTGCCCTCAGCCCTCTGCCTGGATTGGAGCTGCTGGCCTCCATGGATGAGGGCCCAGCAAGGCATGGAGCAGCTGGAGTCTCTACTGTGCCACGAGGAGAGTAAGGAGGGGGTTGCACACCCTGGTCTCGCACAAGTCCCCTGACTCTCCCTGTGCTCCAAGGACAATCCTACAGCGGATGATGTTGCACAATCCCATCTCCATGAGGGGCTGGGGGCTCCATCCAGGAGTGTTTCTCCAAGGATGTACCTTCTCCAGGCTCCTTCCTCTCTCTCTCCTGTTCCAGGGGCTGGCAAAGCCCTGGTCTTACACTGGAGCTTCCCTCTGTCCCTCCTTTGGCCTGTTGGACCATCCCCTGCTCTGTCCTGCCCTGGGCCACACAGAGCTCTCATGGGATGGCCGAGGAGGCTCCAGGATGGGTGTTGCCTCACATGCTCTCCTTTCCCCTTTGTCACAGAAGAAGCAGCACTTGAACTCAAATTTAAGGATTTCTCCGTGTGATCCCGCCAACACTGAACTGGGATCTTGGAGGCCAAGGGCTCCAGCACCTGCCCTATAAAGCACAGACCATTTCCCTTCTGCTCTCTCCAACCATGGTGACACCTGGACCAGCCCCAGGTCATTTGCTATCAGCCCTTGTTCTAAGTATTCTGGCTGGAGAATGGGGATTCCTCTGCATCGTGAAAGACAGGAGCATCTCTATTGGATTGATGGGGAAGGGGGGTTCCCTTCTGGGGGGAAAATTCCATCCTACTGGCTTGCCTTGTTGGAGGATGTATGGCATGTGTGTGTGTGACCCTGCCCAGGGCAGTCACCGGTCCCCTGTGATTGTGGCTGAGCCCTGCACAACCAGGACTGGTGACTGTATTGAGGTGAGGAGCTCATCCATCCTGTGTGACCTGTGGAACTGGGGGCACGGCCAAAAATGTACAGGGCACCTCAGCCACCCAGTAACTCACAGACATGGGGGTCTGGAGGAGGTGTCACCCCTTCAAGCCTGTCTTGGAGAGGGTTTCCCTGCTCATTCCTCAGCTGGTTTAACCTTTGCTTGGCCAGAGGGGGGGGGTTGTGTATGGGGGGGTGTCTGGGGTGGATGTATTGGCTGTAGCCCCCTGTCACATGTGCATTGATGTCTGCCCTGAAATCTCCTGCTGCTCCCTGCTGAAGGGGAGCTCTGGGGGGCCTGGGGTCGGACCTGCCTTGCTTTTCACCACCTGTTTCTTCCTGTGAGCAGGCTGCATGTGCCTGTTTAATACTCTAGGGCTGAGTGGCCTGTCCTGGATGGTGCTGAGCACCCCTTGCAGCTACATCCAGCAGCATGTTGAGGGGCCTCAAGGCTCCTGCTGCCTGTGGAGGGAGGGAGCTGATACTGCAGCACTGGTGTCCCAAGGTGGGGGGTCTTTGCAGTGAGAGGTGTTGTGGTTTAGGGATGATATTCTCCAATTTAGACCTCCCACTAAAACCATGAACTTCTCACTCCTCCTCCCGGTCTCCTGCTGCAGACTGGAGAGCAGAACTGGAGGCACAAAAGGTAAAGATCATGGGTTGAGATAACAACAATTTACTGAAAAACAGCAGCGAGATAAGAAAACAAACAGTAACAGCAAAAGTATTATAACAAAAGTGTGCAAAAGAGAGTGATTCACATGCAGAATGCTCACCAGGAGCCCCTGACCTGACCCCCAGCCATGTGACCTTGACCAGAAGAGACTCTGGAAGAGAAGAAATGGATTCTGCCCCTACATATCTCAGTGGCATCACTGTGCACTGGGCACTAAAGCCTTATACTCTTGTGGGTCTGATGTGCCATCAGATCCTCCCAGTCCANCTCCCAGTCCAGTAGATCCGATTGTTCTTTCCCCAACCTGGCTGAGAGCAGGACCCCTCTAGTTCTGGTCATGGTACTTGTTGCTCACTTCTTGTAAGTATAAACTGGAGGTCCCTTCAAGAGGATCAGAAGTAACATCAACCCTCCTATTCTGTGTGAGGACTTGCCCACTGGAAAGCAGAGTGGCATTTATCCTTGAAGAATTTCTGTGATGGTTGTTCTCCCTCTGGACTCATGTACCCATGCTGTTAGGGCAGAGGTGGGTTTTCCATCCCATTTCCTCATCTCTCCATGGTCATTCAGGTAAAACCACAGGTTATCTCATGCTGTGTGTCCCCTCTCTGGAGTAGGGAGGCTCTTGCTCCCAACAGCAGAGACTGATCCACACTGCCAGGGCATCAGACATTTACTCTGTAACTTGCTCGAGTCTGTCCACAGTCTTGGACAGTCTTTCCACAGCTGAGGTGCAGGTCAGTAGGGAGGAAAAAAGGTGATCTTCACCTTGCTGGGGTCAGATAGTGATGAGGCACTGTTTGTTCTCCTCCTCTCACTGACATCAATGGCAGTGAGCTGGTGTACGATGATGGGGCGCCCCGTACAAACTTACGCCCCGTGGATTGTTGCACTGGACCTCCTCTGGATCTACAGGGACTGCTTTTTATTTGACTCTCTGTAGATTACCTCCAGCACAGCTGATTCTCTCAGGCACTGGATACCTTTCTTTCTGGTGTTCTACTTGTCTCAGTGCACTGTTAGATCACCTTTGAGACAACACCTTTCCCTCACGCTCGACAGTCTCCTCCAGAGGCTGAGAGTTTCCATCCTCTTCCCAATCCCCTGGTCAGTGCCCACATCCCAGGACAGGAGTCCCAGTTGCTTGACTTCACTACTCTCTGGTTTCATGTGGGCTGTGATATCCCAGCCCTGGAGCAGCCAGGTCACCAGGGGCTCTCCTGACTGGGGCTGAAATCTTTTTGGATATCTTGCAGCTCACTGGGATAGGGATCGGGTGATTATCTCTGGCCCTGCCTCTGCCTCCTGTTCTGAGGGCCCTCCTCTTCATCCCTCACTGTGCAAACTGATTTGGTCTTGGATTTCTTGTTCTGTACAGAAGTGGCTGTTACCAGCATGGATTGTTCCTCTGGTTCAGCTGCAGTTTGAGTGGCCACTGCTTTCTTCCTCCTCCCCCTCAAGGTGCTGTCTGGTGACAAGCAGTGTCTGACAAATAGCAGCCAGGGCCCAGCACACAGCACTTAGTTGCTGCTCTCTGGAGTTGCCACAGCATTGTCCTTGCAAATATTCTGTCACTTTATCAGGGTCCTGTAGTTTTTCAGAGGTGAACTTCTAAACCATCGGAGCAGAGAATTTTCCCCAAAATCTGTTGTTATCTCAACCCACTGAGTTCCCACCTTGGGTGCCAAATAAAGGTGTTGTGGTTTAGGAATGGTATTCTCCAATTTAGTGCTCCCACTAAAACCATGCACTGCTCCCCCTCCGCTCTGGGGTAAAGATGATAGGTTGAAATAGTTTACCCTAATTTACTCCAAACAGCAGTGAGATAAGAAAACAAACAGTAACAGGAACACTATTAATAACAGAAGAGTATAAAAGAGAGTGATTCACATGCAAAATGCTCACCTAAGAGCTGAGCCTGCTGCAGCAGCTGGAAGAGACAACAACACGAGGTGGTGTAGAATAACCTCAGGGTCCTGGCCGTGCCCCCTCCTGGCTACTGCAAAACTTCACTCTGTCCTGACCAGAACAAGGCCAGGGGTGACTGTGATCCCATAGCTCTGTGTGTGTGTGTGTATGTCTTAGTGCCTGTGTGGGGTGATGTTTCCCATGCAGGAGGGTGTTTCTCGGGTGTTGATGTGGTTTAGCTACCTCACAGTGCAAGCTGGGTGCTGTCGTTGGGTTTCATATTGGGGATGGGGTGGGAAGGTTTTTTTTCTCTTAACTATTGTTACTGTTATGGTTTTGACACTTGAATTCATCCTGGGGACACGTGGCCTCGCTCCCAGCATGTCTGAGCCGCCCCCTGTGTCCCCCTTACCTGCCTCCTCCTCCTCCTCAGCAGCAGGACCAGTGTCCTGCTCCCCTGCACTGCCAGCTCCCACCTTTGGCAGTGGGATTCCTGCTCCCCTGCACTGCCAGCTTCCACCTTTGGCAGTGGGATTCCTGCTCCCCTGCACTGCCAGCTCCCACCTTTGGCAGTGGGATTCCCCAGCCCACTGGCAACACTGAGATTTTGTTCCCATTGCTGGTGGGATGTTTGGACTGAGGCTTGGTGGTGTTGCCATTGGTTATTTGGTTGATTGGCAGCCTGGGACCATGGGAATGGTCCATCTTGTCCCTTGGAAGGATGGAAAGGGACCTCTGGGAGGGTCAGCTCAGCCCACATTCCTGCCTCTGCTCTCATGGATGTTCTCTGTGGATGGAGGGAAGTCCTTGTTTGGGAAATGTCCATGCAAAGCACATTGCTGGAATGGGCTGGTCCTAGCCCCCATTTTCCAGAGCCTGCTGCAGCTGCATGGCAGCAGGAACCTGGTGCTGTGAAAACCCCTGCTCAGGCTGGGAGTGGTCTGTGACAAGGTTATTCTGGTGTGTGATGTTTGACTTTTAACTCCCAAAACATAAGTTAAGTCTAGATCCAGTTCCAGGCACTGAACAAGGGTAGCCCTGGAGCCCCCAGCTTGCCTCCTGCTGTGGGCTGGACCTCACTCCCCTGGCACAGTGAGGTCTGGGAAGCTCTGAACCACACTCAGGTCAGGGGGGCAGGTCTGCACAAACACTAAAGCACAAGGTCCCCACATGCAGGTGGGTTGGGAGGGGTGGCCCCTGGGACTCTGGCCCTTCAGAGCTCAGATTTGGGCCATGGGCTGGGACAGCCGAGGAGGAGGTGGGCTGGGATGAGGGCTCTTTGCCTGCCAGTGGCCACAGGTGAGCTGTTCCATCCCTTTGTACTGTACTGGCTGCTCTCTGGAGCTCAGTGCTTGCCCTGCTGCACAACTGAAGTCCCCTCTGGTGGTCTCTGAGCCTCTCTGCTGGCCCCTCCAGGGCAGGGACGTTTTGGAGCTGCCTTCGCACCATGCACCTCGGTTTGCTTCGCCCTTGGGTGCCTTGGTTTGTGCCAAGCATGTGATCATACCTGCAGTCCTTCCTCCAATTGCTGGGTTATGGTTTTGTCCCTGGGGCCTGGCTCTGGCACCAGGGGTCAGCTCCAGGCTCTGTGGGGGATTCAGGGCTGCCCCAGAGCTGAGCTTTGCACAACAGGGGTGGACAAAACTCAGGAGCCCAAAAGCACTGGATCCCCAAACCACTGTGAGCCCCCCTGGGAGGCTGAGCACTGTCTCCTTCCTGGCTCCTACAGCTCCCATGGCACAGGATGGGCTGACCAGCTGTGACAGGAGCTCTGGGGTCCCATCCTGTCCCCCCCAGGTACATTTATTCTCCCCACCATCTTTGAGCACAGCTGCTTTGGGGTCTCAGATACTGCCTCCTGCCTTGGTGCTGCCAAACCAGTGCCTGCTTCCCGGGGTGCTCTCCCAGTGCCCCATCCCAGTCCTTCCCCTGCCCCACGCTGAACAGGGTCCAGGTATGATCCCTGTGGAGCACAGAGTTCCAACTTGGCTCACTGGAACTTCACTCTGTCCTGCAGGCTGCATGCCCTCCTGAGCCCCCTTCACCCTCCTGGGGAGGGAAGGGAACCCTTCAGGTGCTGCATGGTGCTCCACCTCTAACTGGGAGGGAGCCCAGCACAGACCCAAACCCCCAGGAAAGTACATCCCTCCACCTTCCTCCTGCCCTGGGGTGTGTGCCCTCATCCATCACAGCTCTGCCCTGGTCCCTGCCAACTGCTCCACCTGGCCTGGGACCCCCCTGGGCAGCTGCAGCACCGTGTCACCTGCTCCTCCACCCCTTCCTGCTGCACAAGGAGCACAATAGCAGATGCCTTTTCTCACTCAGAGCTGTTCCCAGAGGGCAGCTGCTGTGAAGGCCGGTGGTGTCTCTGTGGGGTTGTGCAGCCCAGCCCCGGTCTGGGTCTGTCAGAGCACGAGGTGTGTGCGTGTGTTTTATACCTTGGTGTGTTCCTGTAAATAGTGTAAGTTATTGCAGTCTCCTGCTGTACGTTTTTCAATGGCTGTGTTTGTTCCTTGCCTTTTTGTCTTTGCAAATAAAATGTTCTGAGATGAAGGAATGGAGAAGAGAGGTTGCTTTGAGGCAGGGAGGAGCACAGCTGGGAGCCTCCATCTCTTCCTGTCCCCATGTGCCTGGCCCAGGGAGTGGGGGAGAGGTGGAGGGGACTGTGACTGCAGCCCTTCTGGCCCTGCCAGATAGAGTGGAAGGTGGCTCCTAAATGCCCTTCCAAGCCAAACCATTCTGTGATTCCATTTTCTCATGTGTTGGAAGAAGGCTGGACAAGAGGAAACAGCCTCAAGTCGTACCAGGAGAGGTTCAGGTTGGATATCAGGGAAAATTTCTTCACCAAAAGGGTGGTCAGGCACTGGCCCAGGCTGCCCAGGGCAGTGGTGGAGTCATCATCCCTGGAAGTGTTTAAAAGACATGTGAATGTGAATTGGGAGGACATGGTTTAGTGCTGGGGTAACTGCTGGATTTGGTGATCTTAAAGGGCTTTTCCAGCCTGGACAATTCCATGATTCTAAAGTGACAGGGATCCTGACAAGGCACCAGGTCCTCGGGCAGAGGGGGCACAACTGATCTTGCTGGGGCAGAGTTCAGAGGCTGAGGTGGAGGAAGCCCGGACCAAACTCGGCTGGCTCTACCCCTCTCCTGGCGAGGAGGAGCAGGAGGAGGGCTCCAACCAGGCAGCCCCAACCCAGCGTGACAGCCAACCATCCCTGACCCCGCAGCATCGCGTCAAACCCCCCGCGCTGAGGGGTACCCAGGTCCCCCACCGGGCAGGACCCTGGCACTGAAGGGCTCGTGGTGGGTGGGCTGCCAAGGGGAGAGGGGGATCTCGGGGGACAGAGGCTGCCGAGGGCAGCGGTGGCACGGGGCCGACAGCAGAGGGCAGCGCTGGCTGCGGGACCACGGCCCGGGCAGCGGGGGAACGGGGACACTGCGGGCGATGCGGGGCCGGGGGCTGGGGGAGACCTTGTGGGGGATGCAGGGGTTGGGGAGGGATTCTGGGGGGGATGCTGGGGGCGATGCAGGGTCCTGCTGGAGGGGTGTGTTGAGGGAGATGTTGGGGGGTGGGGGTGCCGCTGACCAGAGGGCTCCCAACATGCCAGGTACACACCAGGGGCTGAGGGTGTCACCCACTGAGGGTACCTCTCCCATCAGTGGCACAGCCTGGGTGCATGGACTGACCACGATGCTTCCCTGAACACTGCTGTGGGTCTGCAGGGAAGGGGATGCTCAGTGTGGTCTATGCCAGACAGCCCTGTCAGGCATCCCCTGGGATGGGGAGAGCCATGGATGGCTTGGGCAGGAGACTCCCAAATGCTACATGCCCTCCCCTTAATCTGTGGCTCAGGGCAGGGCACAGTGCTGGCATGTCCCACCCTGCTCCAAGGGCACCTGGATTGCAATGATGGATGGAGAAAGCTTTCCCAGTGCCAGGTTTCCAACCTGGGCACTGGCAGCCCAGGCCCTGGGCACGGAGGAGCCCCGGGCTCAGCCCTTGGCTGGATGCAGGTTCAGGTTCTGTGTCTGCTTTCCCTGGTGGTCTTGGCTTGCCCTGTGGCACTGATGGCAGGGGCTGCTCCCAGGCATGGGGATGTCCCTGTGGGATGCTGTGCCCAAGGAAACAAAAGGGCCTGGCAGCCCCCAGCACTCGTGACTGTGCCACAGAGGAATGAAGCTGGGGCAGGTGGTCAGCTGGTGTGACCTGGTACCTGGTACCAGGCACGCTGGCCCTGCCTGCCCCAGGGCTGGGGGATGTGACAAGGGGGATGGGACATGAGCTGCCCTGCCCTTGCTTGTCCGTGTGCCAAGGTAGAGCATCCATGTTTGCAACAGCCTGTCACCACTGTGTCACAGGAGGTGGTTTGCTGCCAGCTGCCAGTTTGAAGTGACAGAGAGCCAGAGGTGGCTGTGAGATGCCAGGGTCTGCCCTGCTCCCACAGTGCCCCGGTTTGCATCAGGCTGCATGTGGCATGGACGTGGCTACCTCGGCAAAGTACCAGAACTGGACAAAGGGGTGCCAAGCTGTTGGCTGGGACTGGCCTGGTGCCCCCCTGCCAGCACAGGGCTAAAACCAGCAGGAATGTACCTCAACAGGGCCCAAGGGCCAGAGGGGCAAGAGTCACCGAGATAATTCTTCAAATGCATCCCACAATTCTGCCTTGCCCCTTGTCACATGCCCCTGGTGTAAGTGTCTGCCTGTGCCAGGCACCTGTGACTTGGCAGAAAATGGGCTGTCAGGGCTCTGCAGCCTGTCCCAGACCTTTCCCCAGGCAAAAATCGACCCATTCTGACAGGCAGAGCAGCAATAGAATAGCCTGGAGAAGAGGAGGCTCAGGGGAGACCTCATCACTCTCTTAAAATACCTGACAGGAGGTTGTAGCCAGGTGGGGTTGGTCTCTTCTCCCAGGCAACCAACAGTAAGACAAGAGGGCACAGCCTCAAGCTCTGCCAGGGGAGGTTTAGATTAGATATTAGGAAGAAATTCTTTACAGAGAGGGTGGTCAGGTCCTGGAATGGGCTGCCCAGGGAGGTGGTGGATTCTCTGTCCCTGGAGATTTTTAAGAAGAGACTGGATGTGGCACTTAGTGCCATAGTCTAGTAACTGCCGTGGTACTGGATCAAGGGTTGGACTTATCTCAGAGGTCCTTTCCAACCCATCTGATTCTATGATTCTAGTTCTATGAATTCCCAGGCACCCACCCGTTCTCTGCTCCATCCCCACCTGAGTCTCATCCCAGCATGTGTCCCACTTGGTCACAGTGTCCCCTCTTCCTGCTCTGGGAGAAGTTGTGCCAGTGCCAGCCCGAGCCTGTGCTCCAGGCATGGCCAAGCACCCCCAAACACACATCTGCTGAGTGCAGGGGCTGGGCTGCCCACCTGGGCACTCACACCGTGTGGGCACCTGGGGCAGCGCCTTGCTCGGCCCCTTTGCCGCGGGCAGAGCCCCAGGCAGGCATCTGCAGCCCCCAGGGCCAGCTCTGGCTCCAGGGATGTTTTTGGCTGAGGGAACTGAGTGAACCTGCTGCTGTGAGCAAACAAACACCAGCCGGGCAAACGGCAGCAGAGAAAACAGCCCGTGAAGCCGGTGTGGGTGAAACTCTGGGCACCGGCGGGGCACGGGCTCTGACAATGATTAAACTGGCCAACCCAGCTTTCCCGGCAAGGCAGCACAGGGCTGGGACCCTGTGCTATTATGCAAATCACCTGGATCTGGGAGCATGAACGTTTGCGGCTGGAATTCCCCTCAGGCTGCCAGATTGTTACGCCGCCCAAGCTATAAAAGCAGAGACGAGGGCAGGGCTTGCCCATCGGCACCAGCCTCCCGGGGCTCATGAGCTGTGGCTAGCGGCCAGGCAGGGCTCCTTCTCCCCTTGTTCCTTCTGGATTAGCCGCCGCTCCGGGGTTTGCCATCGCAGAAGGTACCAAAGCTTTTTTTTGGTCGAGGCCTGTTGACGTCCCCCAGCCCAGGACAGACGCTTTGCTCCCCTCCCCGTGCATCTTCACTGTCGCCTGGGGAAACGCTTGGTCTTTTCTTGCTCCACGCCCGCTCTCCCAACGCAGCTGCCAGCCCTTTTTGGGGACAACGGGTGCCCTCCAGCCCCCAGCCAACAGCAAGACTTGGCTCTTTCACGAGGGCTGGGCAGGGGTTTGGCCCCGTTCTCTCTGCGGAGTTACTGGGATGTGCTTCTTGCGACTGGCCGAGAGGACTGGAGCTGCTGGCACTGGAGCGGCAGCAGTGGGCAGCGGGGCTGCCGGCTGTGCCATGGGGCTCCATGGGGAGTGGAGGGGCTGTGCCACACTGTCCCTTGCCAGCCACTTGCTGTCCGCTCACACTGGCTGCCGGTGGGGCGAGGTCGGGCTGCTGGGGACAGGGCTCTTGGCAAGTAGGGTGACGCCACGTCCCCGGTTTGCTCCGGCTCAGCCTCCCTCTCTCCCGGCCCCCGAGGAGGTGGTGAGTCAGGCCCCAGCCCCAGCTGGCAGGTGCTGGGTGGATGTTTCTGGCAGAAGTGACCTGAGAGGTGACGATGGGTGGAGGGAGGGAGCGCCCGACCTCACCCAGCCCTGTCCCGGGGTGCTGCGGGCCTGGGTCCTCCCGCCTCCGTGGGGCCGGGGCTCACTGTCGTCTCTCGGCACAGAGCTCGATGGCAGGATCTTGTGAGATCAGCAACATCTTCTCTAACTACATCAGCGCCATGTACCAACCAGAGGAGGCGCAGCCAACCTTGGACATGCTGGGACACCTTGGGGACGACAGCAGCCTGGGGCTCAGCCTCCCCAGCAGCCAGCCCCCAGCACAGAGCACAGGTAGGACCAGGGGAGTGGCCGTGGCAGCAGCAGGGAGCCGGCACTCGAGGCAGTGCCGCTGGCTGGGAAGAGCACTGCAAGGTCCTTGTCCCACTGGGACAGATCGGCAGCTTCCACCATGTCATAGTTTCCCCATGGAAAGGCCAAAGGGCCGTGGCAGGAGACCCTGGGTGGCACAATGTGTGGCTGCTGGCAGCACACCTGATTAATTCAGGGGGTGGGGGAATCACAGTCCCCCTACCCCAGCACAGCAGAAGGGTCAGGCTGCCAGGGTTCACCAGGACCAGTTTGGCAGTACAGTCCTGGTGATGGGGGACCATCATGGGATGGTGCTGAGGGAGGCATGAGGAGAACACCAGCAGAGCAGGGTAGATCCCAGCGTGAACAGGAGGAATGGTACCAAAACCAGCATGGCGGGAGTGTGGGGTCTCGCTGTCTTCAGGGCAGGGCTCTAAGGACCCTTTAGTCCCATGGCCCTTCAAGTGCAGGGCCTACTGCGTCCCACAAAATTGTCACTGCGCTGGACACCGTGCCCAGTGGCCACTGGCAGCCCATGTGTGGCACAGGGCACTGGCACAGCCACCCTGCCCTGAGCCCCTGCTCTCCATCCCTTGCAGACAAGCCCGAGTGGTTCAGTGAGCTCCCATACTTCTGGACCAAGGTGCAGGTGCTAGAGTGGATCAGCTACCATGTGGAGAAGAACAAGTACGATGCCAGCTCTATTGACTTCTCCTGCTGCAACATGGACGGGCACGCGCTCTGCCACTGCACCAGGGACCAGATGCGCCTCATCTTTGGGCCCCTGGGGGATGAGCTCTACGACCGTCTGCACGAGATCAGTGAGTGTCCCCAGGTCTCCTTCATGCCCAGGGCTGGCAGCTCAAAGCATGAGACTGAGAGCCCCCCACTAGCCCAGGATCCTCTGCTTCCCAGGCCCTGCTGAGGCTGTGTGGGGGGATATGGGGCACAGACCAGAGTCCAGGCAGGGCTGTGCCCAGCTCCCAGTATGTGCTGTTCCCCTCCACACAGAACAGGCCTCACTAATCCCAGTTCTCCATCCCCACAGCCTCTGATGAGCTGAACTGGATCATTGACTTGTTGGAAAAAGAGGATGCAACTTCCCAGCCCTTTCTGGACTCCAGCCCTCTGGGTAAGAGAGGGTCCCTGACCAAGACTTCTCCTCGGGGACCATGTGCTGATGGCAGCAAGCCTAACACCTTCTTCCCTTCTCTGCCCCTTCCAGAGCTGGGAAATCCCTGTGCCAAGGACTCCCTGGAGGAGATGAAGCCCACAAACCCTTTCCTATCCACAGATTTCACCTGCTTGCCTGGTGCCATGTCCCCAGGCAGCTCTGATGTCTCAGGTCAGTGTTTTGCCAAAGGTGGGTTTGGGTCTTGCAGAAGTCTGGTGGTGGAGGAGGTGGGAGGGGAACCGGAGGGGGAAACACCTCCAGATGCCAGCAGCAGGTGGTCTAAGCCCTGTCCCTTTGTCTCTCAGGGCCTGTGATGTCCCACAGCCCCAACTCTCAGGACTCCGGTGGAAGTGACCTCGACCTCGACGCCGCAGAAGCAAAGCTCTTCCCTGACAGTGAGTTGTTTGCTTCCCAGCAGGAGCTGGGAGGGGAGGGCTGGCTCATGGGGCACTTCTGCATATCCCACCTGGCAATGATTTAGGGACAACACCTGAACACCCATCCTCACACTGGGAAGGAGGGAAGGGTCTCTTTCCTTGAGTGCTCTGCTCCCATTTCTCTCCATCGAGCAGGGTGATGGTGCAGACTCTGGGCAGGGCTGGGATAGTTGGGCAGTGGTGATTCTGGTGGGAAGGGGTGGCAGATAAGTGAAGGCTAAGCCAGAAATCCTGGGCATGCTAATCAGTGTTCAGTATTGATCCCAGATGGTGATGATACTGGGAATACCAGGAATGCAAGGAAGCAGTAGGGTTGGGGAAGGAACAGCATGCTGCCCTAAGCATGGTGTCAGAGATGAGGGTGGGATGAGGCTGGAGGGAATGAGGAGACCTTGCTCTCAGAGACTATTTCCCAAGTACCTGGGCCTTAAAAGAGGGTGCAGTCCCTCCTCTCTCTCCCCACCCTGAACCAACTCTCCCCTGTGCTTCTGCTGCTGAGGAGCACATCCCTGTGCCAAAGGAGGGGGCTGCAGCCTGGCATGCCCTGCCCAACCTGACATGTGCC
Source organism: Pachyramphus minor (assembly GCA_013397135.1). NCBI lineage: Eukaryota > Metazoa > Chordata > Aves > Passeriformes > Tyrannidae > Pachyramphus > Pachyramphus minor. The sequence continues at coordinate 350,616 of VYXB01009391.1, read as the reverse complement.
CCTCTCTGTGTGCACAGACCACTTCACAAGCAGCAAGAAAGGGGACAGCAAACACGGCAAGCGGAAACGGGGACGGCCCCGAAAACTCAGCAAGGAGAGCAGAGACTGCCTGGAGAACAGGAAGGGCAAGCACTGTACGTGAACCCTCTGGCCTGGGAGCCTGGACTGCCTCCCTCTGCTTGGCTCCATTTGGGATGATGGGAGGAAGGTCCATGTCTGCTGGCCATGGCCCTCGGCAGGGGCGTTTAGGGAGATCCAAAGTGCAGGATCTTCCCCCCCCTCTCTACAGCTCACTCTCCTCTTTCAGCCCCACGAGGCACCCACCTGTGGGAGTTCATCCGGGACATCCTGATCCACCCTGAGCTGAATGAGGGGCTGATGAAGTGGGAGGACCGGCGGGAAGGGGTCTTCAAGTTCCTGCGCTCGGAAGCGGTGGCTCAGCTCTGGGGCCAGAAAAAGAAAAACAGCAGCATGACCTACGAGAAGCTGAGCAGAGCCATGCGGTGAGTTCCCTCCCCTGTCCTGGGGGACCTGCCCCACATGGCTGGTTCAGCCCCACCAGGGCTCAGCCTAATCCCCCTGGGCACGTGGGGCTGCGTCCAGAGCCTTGATTCCACCTCTACCTCCTGCAGATATTACTACAAACGAGAGATCCTGGAGAGAGTCGATGGGCGGCGGCTGGTGTACAAGTTTGGGAAGAATTCCAGCGGCTGGAAGGAGGAGGAGGTGCTCAACAGGAACAAGGAGCTGTAGGAGTCCTGGATGAGCCAGGGTCAGACGAGCCCCTCAGGGCCAGCCCGAACTGGGCTCCTTGGCAGGAAACTTTGCCTGCAGCTGTATCTGGAAGCTGCTGCTCCGTGTGGAACTCCAGCCCTTGCATGGGCACACTCGTGTGTGCTGGTGACTGCCAGCACCGAGGGGTTTAGAGCCAAGATTCTGGCTCCAGTAGGTTATTGTAAACCGTGACTTCCCTTGCTGGCTGTGTACCTCCAACTTGGAGCCACGGGGACTGTGGTTGTTTCAAAGCCTGAACAGATGAAAAGGGGAAGAGAAGTTCAAGCAGCAGCTGGTTCCCACCGTGAGAGCCCAGCAGGTCTCCTGCTGTCATCCACCTCCTGCCTGGGCAGAGGGGCAGCACCTCTGTGTCACCTGTGACTGGACAGACCTTGTCCCAGCTGTGGGGTCCTCCCTCTCCTTGTGCTGTGCCAAAGATGCTGCTTGTCCTCTTCGCTCCACGTTGGTTGGGTGAGGCCCCTCTGTGTGGCAACTTCTCAGTGTGGCACCTTCTGAGAGAAGATGGGAACATTGTGGAGCTTCACCTGGTGCCAGAGAGCCCTCGGTGGGGAGAGGGCAAGATCAAGCCAGGGCCATTCTGCATTTCTGGCCCGGCTACCTCTGTCTAGAAACGGGCCTTTTTCCATAGAAGTAGAATCTAATTTATGTAAGACACCAAAAAAAGCACAGAGTGAATGTACAGATATATTTTTTCATAAGTAAGATGTTCCTGTGTGAGAGTGTGCAGTGTGGGGCACACAGGTGTGTGGTGGTAGGTGGTGATGCTCAGCTGGACTGAAGTGATGTCCCAGGGCACAGACTGGTGCTGTGCCCACTGCAGAGGGGGATGCCAGCCCAATCCACAAAGTGCATGTGGTTTCCTCCTTCTCAAATGGGAACATAAGATAAATAAATTTTTGGTTTGTTGGGTTTATTTGTACCTACCTGTCATTTTTCTTGGTTTTCTTAAGGACAGGGTGGGGACCAGGCTTGTATTATCAGGGCTGTCCCATGACAAGAAGTCTGCTGCCCTCTCCTGCCTGCTGTGGCCTGGATTGGCCTGGTCATCCTGGCATAGGGTCTTCTTCAGGCTGGGGTGGGCTTGTCCCAGGCTGCTGGGAGTGAGATCTGGAAGCCTTGGCTCAAAGCCACCCATACCAGGACATCTTACACACACCCCCAAACCTTGACTCTTTGGGAATGTAGCCCTGGCACTCACCTTTCCTGGAGTGCTGGCTCCAAACCAGAGTTATGGGAAGCAAAGTCCTGAGTAAGGGACATCTGGGGATGGACATCTCTCAACTCTCTCCATTAACATCCCCAGCCTGGCTGGGGGTCGTGGGCTCTGGGAGGACCTTCAGCCCCCTCTGCTCAGTGAGACATGAAGGGGCACCAAGAACTGCAACATGTTCCAGGCTTGCTCATCTTCCAGCCTGGCTATCTGCTGGCCTTTCCTAGGCCCTGGGTGCCTTCAAGGACCATCTCTCAGTGTGAAGGACCACGCTGGCCCAGCTGTGAGGAGGCAGGGAAGGTGTCCCAGAGGTGCTGGGAGGATCTCTCCACTCTACAGGATGTGCCTGTAGGGTGGCAAGAAGGAATTCAGGGGGTTGGAGGCCAGGCAAACTCTCAGATATGTTTCTACCATGAGCTTGGCAAACAATGGTCTACACGTGGCTCCCGGTTGGCACAGACTGGCAGCATTTCATGACAAGTCTTTCTGAACACTGTTGGGCACCAGAGGATGTTGGTGCCACCCTGAGCTCCTGCTGGTGCTCAGGGCCTGATGACTGTGGGCACACAGAGGACAAAACTCGTTTCCTGTTCCCCCCAAGGGGAAAAGCCCTGTGACCATCCTTGGAGCTTGGAGCTGGGCCAGGTCTGGGATGCCCAGCCTAAAGTTACGCCACATCCTTCTGAACAGTTTCAGCCAGTGCCTGGAGGGACTAAGGAGAGGATCCAGGCCACCAGCAGGAGGGTGAGAGGAAGTTTTAGGCTTCATCTTGGCAGTAAAGGTGCCTTGCAGAGCCGGAGATGGCTTTTTGGCAGGAGGATCCAGTCATTATCGTAGAATCCTAGAACAGTTTGGGTTGGAACAGACCTTAAAGCTCATTTCCTTCAAGCTCCTGCCATGGGCAGGGACACCTTCCACTAGCCCAGGTTGCTCCAAGCTCTGTCCAGCCTGGCCTTGGACACTTCCAGGGATGGAGCAGTCACAGAGTCTCTGGAAAACCTGTGTCAGTACCTCACTTCCCTCAGAGGGAAGAGTTTCTTCCTAATATCAATCAAAATCTCTCCTCTTTGAGTTTAAAACCATTCCCCCTTGTCCTGTTACTATCTGTCCTTGTTCCCCAACTGCCCGAGACATCATTCTGTGAAACATTCCCCACCCCACACCTGTGAGTGTGACCCAATGCAAAGGAGAGCAGCAAGCCCTTCAAAGTAAGGTCTCACACGGACCATCTGGGCTGTCCCCCTGAGCTGTGCTGGCTGCAGCAGCTGGAACTGGTCCCAGTCTGCCTGGCCCCAGCTTAAGCATGAGGCTGTTGGCTTGGAGCATCCTCCTGGAGATGCTGCAGTAACACCGAGGGCGTGACCCAGCTGCTTTGCAGGAGCAGGAGGTGCCCATGGGCCAGATCCAACCTCTTCTGGGTTGGTACAACTGCTCTTTACGTGGGGGGTTGCCCTGCTGGTCCACCTGGGACACCTTGTCTCATATGGAAGACCTCCCCTCCCTACCTTCCCACGTGCCGGGCTGGAGTTGTACTTCTCCCAGATCCACACTCTGGGCTGAGGCCATCAGGGCTGCCCTGGTGGTGCAAGAAGAGGTCCCAGTCCCTGGGTGTGAACCTGGAGCCAGCCCTGGTCTGGGCTGCAGCCAGACCTCCAGCCAGGTTCCTTGCGCAACCCTCCGCAGGGAACAGGTTTTCCCGGCTGGTGTCTGCTGGCTCCAGCGAGCGGAGGGTGCTGCAGGCCCATCCCTGACCTCCTGGAGCTCCTGCAGGGAGCAGGCTGGATGGGGTGGCAGGAGGGTCAGTGCCGAGGTGCTGCCCACACAAGTGGCACACTTGGGAGGGGGCTGGGATGGCGCTTGGTGGCAACCAGCACGTCCAGGAGGAGACACGGCGAGCGGGGCGAGCCCAGCCCTGGGCCAGGTCTCACAGGAGCCGGTTGTGCTCCTGGCTGCTGTCCCTGAAGTTTGGGGTTGTGGGCGAGGTGTTTATTCTCCGTCAATAGATAACCCCAGCAGGTTGGCAGTGAGAGGGGAGCACTTTGTCACGCAGCCTGGTGCCCTGCCAAGCGTGCCTTGTTTGCTCAAGCAGTTTCATTTCTTTCCCGCTGCAGTTTGTGTTACCTAACTGGCCTGGGACAATGTTTAACCAGCTCCCACAGCAGCAGGGAACCTGTCTGCCTTGCCTCCTGTGCCTCCCGTGTCCCCAGTGCCCACCAAGTCACTCCACTGCCATCACTGAGTGGAGGGGACACCGGACAAGAAGCTTGGGCAGAGGCTGTGGATCACAGAATGGTTTGGAAGGGAACTTAAACCACCTTGTTCCACCCCCAGCCATGGGTAGGGACGCCTTCCAGTAGCCCAGGTTGTTCCAAACCCTGTCCAACCTGGCCTTGGACACTTCCAGGGATGGGGCAGCCACAGCTTCTCTGGGCAACCTGTGCCAGGGCCTCATCATCCTCACAGGGAAGAGTTTCTTCCTAAAATACCATCTAACCTTCCCCTCTGTCAGTGTGAAGATATTGCTCCCTGTCCCCTGGGGTCCCCCAGGTGTGTGGGCACCCTGTGACACAGGAGGAGGAGGAGGCAGGGGTGTGTGGGTACAGGGAGGGCAATCAAACCCTGCAGCCTCTCATGAAATCTGCTCTTGGTCTGTGGGACAAAGAGCCAGGGAGAACTGGAGGAGAGAGAGCAAGGCCAGAGACATTCACACACACTGCCTCACACCAATAACAGGCACACACTGGCACACTCAGGGCAACCCCAACAGTGACCTCCAAATCCAGAGTGAGCCACTGCAGCAGAGCCTCTCAGCACACTGGCATGAAAAATAGATGATTTATTTAGGTTTTTTATTCTCCTTGGAGGTGCCTGGATTTTATGCCTGTGGCAAGCCATGACAAGAAGTGGAGAAAAAGAGGATTTTCCTCCAAAACAACCTCCCCTCTCACATATATCCTCGGCTTTGCTGGGAGACTTTTCCCATCGGGTTGAACATGTTTCTGCAACGCAGTTCCCATGGAAATGTCTCGGTCACCCTTCAAGTCTGATCATTAAAACATGTTTTCTCTCCCTAAAGACTCCCCAAAGAGACACAGGGGCTGTTGGCCCCATTGCTGGTCCCTGGTCCCAGTCAGGGAAGAGGAGGGCAGTTGGCCCTGGCCAGCACTTGCCTGGAAGCCATGGCTCAAATGGGTCACTGGGGCTGAAATGAGTGGGAGCAGAGAAATGGGGTGAGGGGAGAGGCTGCAAGAAGGTGTTCAGTGTCCCACATGCCAGACCATGAACTGCCCCTGAGCACAGCAGCACGACCTGATTTTCCAGCCAAGCCAGACTGTGGCCATCCCTGAGCAGATCAGGGTGGATGGGAATGTGGTGGGGACGGGGACAGCCCGCGGGAGGCAGGGACCATCTCCATGGTTCCCACTGCTCCCACTGCCATTCCTTCAAGCTCCCTGCAGTCCCTGCTGGCTTTCACCCTTCCTTTTCCTCCTTCCTCCGGTTCAGCATGATCGGGGAACAGGACTGAACCCCATACTGGGAGTGACTGGGGGTGAGGGCTCCCAGCTGCTGTCCCATTGATCTGGGAGACTGACCCCAGATCCACAGAGGGGGCAGGAGGGGAAAGTGCAGGTCCAGGGTCAGGGCAGCACCTGACCCAAAAGGAAGGTTGGTTCAAAATATCCAGTGTCTCCTTTCCTTGGGGGAAACATCTCTTTGGTGGGACATTTCTTTGGTTTGTTCCTTCTGGGGTACCTGGTTGATGTGGGAATTAGCCCTTCCAAATCTAGAAGCAAGCTTGCAGAGTGAAAGAAAGGTGTGTGAGTTGTTGGGTTTCATCCTCCTAAAAACATCCAGAGAAAAAAACCTTGGAAGCCTGTGGGAGAGGTGCCTGTGGTGCAGCTGTGACAAGAAACCCTCTCTCCACTGGATTTCACCTGACACTGCCCTGAGCAGCCCCAGGCTTGTTTCATGCCACCCAACCTGATATCTCCCAGGTTTTAGGACTGGCTGTATCTGGAGGGGATGTGCAGGATTTGGCATGGACAGATCCAGGCTCCAGAGTACCCAGACTCTCTGACATGGAGTTTGTTAGAAAGCAAAAGTGTTGGGAAATTTATGCTGCCCAACTGTTTTGGATGCTCTTCCAGGAAACTAACAATCAGCTGGCACAAACACTGGGAAAAATCTCCTCCTGATGGGACAGGAGAGCACCCCCTGCACTGACCTGGGAGCAGTCGAGGTCAGTGCTCAGGGATGGCAGAGCAAGGAAGCCACTGTGTTACAAACCTGCACCTCTAGAAGGGGAATCACAGAGGGGAGAACTCTTGCTCAGGTGGGAAGTGGGGGGGGCAGAGTTGTTGCCCTGGGGACCTACAGCACACAGGAGTTGGACAGGGCAGCGCTGCCAGGGGTTTGCAGCAGGGTGCTGCCATGGCAGGCTCCAACCCTGCCCGGTTTCAGGGCTGGGCTGGCATGCCCAGGGCTGGGCAGGCCCCCTGGGGCTGCATCCCTCCTCCCCGGGGTAACTGCAGTTACCTGGGCTCCCAGAACACGCTACCCCCTCCCTCACAGCCCTTTGATAGTCACTTCTATCAGTAGCTGCCAGGGCTGCCTGCTTGGCCAGGGCAGCTGCCTGCTGATGGGAGCTCTTCTGGTAACCCTGGGCTGTTTGGTTGTTTAACAAGAGAATGGTTGTTCCCACTGGAGGAATGGGGAACTGCTACAGTGGCTGCCTGGAACCAGAGACAGCTGGCAGCCAGTGACAGTGCTGGGAGCACCCCCAGAGCATGGGGGTACCACTCTGGGGAATGGGGGTACCACCCTGGGACACCCCACATGCCTCTGCCTGTTCATGCCCATCTTCCCCTCTTCCCGTGGTCAGCATTTCATCCCACCTATCCCTTGCCTCCAGCCAGAGCTCCCAGGGTCTGTACTGGGATGTCCTTTGCTTGCACACCCAGGGTGGGACTGGAGGGTTCAAGCTCCCGAACACTTGGCTCCTGGTTGCCCCCTTGGGTGGTTTGGCACCAGGCATTTTCTCTGTAGCCTGGTGCCCTGTCACCCATGGAGAGGGACTCAGCCCCATGTGCTTCTCTCTTCTCCAGGACCAGGACTCTGCTGGTGGCTCCTGCTGACCACAGTGGCTGGACCCTGCTCCTCAGGGGCAGATTTAGTGAACAGGTTGCCCAGAGAAGCTGTGGCTGCCCCATCCCTGGAAGTGGCCAAGGCCAGGTTGGACGGGGCTTGGAGCAACCTGGGATAGAGGAAGGTGTCCCTGCCCATGGCAGGGGGTGGAATGAGATGAGCTTTAAGGTCCCTTCCAACCCAAATTTCTTCCCAATATCCCATCTAACCCTGTTCTCTGGCAATGGGAAGACATTCCCCTTTGTCCTATTACTCAATGACCTTGTCCAAAGTCCCAGCTCTCTTGGAGCCCCTTTAGGCACTGGAAGGGGCTTTAAGGTCTCCCCAGAGCTTTCTCTTCCCCAGGCCAAACAATCCCAAATTCTCTCAGCCTTTCCTCAGAGCACATCTCCCAGCTCGACCTCTCCCAAAGCCCCCAGAAGAGCACAGTCCCAGAGACCACAGCTGTACATCAGGGCAGGGTGACACCCCTGCCACCCCAGGTGGTGTGTCCTGTCACCAGACACGAACATCAGAGGTTCCCAGCTGCCTGGTGTGCCCGTTGAGCAGGACAGGGATGGCTGTGCCCTGCGATCTGCGGGCACACCCGCCGAGCACGAGACTTGCTCTTGCGTCAGCCCAGCTCTCTGCCAAAGCCCCAGGGCAAAGGTCTGCTCGGGGTTCAGAGCTCCCTCCATCCCCAAAGCACGGGGGTGAGCCAGGGAGATGAAGACCCTGGCTGAGGCGAGCTGAGGATCTAGTCCTGGCCTTCCCAACAGAAAACCTTGGTGGATGTCCCTTCACGTTGATCTGGCTGGGGGCAAATCCCCCAACCTGGGCTTTCCTCATCCAGGGGACTGACCTCTGGGATGGCAAGGTCTTTGCTGCCACAACACACGCCAGGGCAAGGTGACCCTGGACAGCTCTGGCCTCAGCTGGGCTGTGTCCAGCTGGCTGAGGGGATGCCGTTGTGGTGGTGGCAGCTGCTGTGTGATCCTCAGGCTCCCTGGAGAGCTGGCACTCCTCCAGCCTTTGCCTTCAGGACTGCAGGCGAGCAAGTCCAGGCCTGAGCCTGCTCTTGGGCAAAGGGTGGGTCTGATGAGAGGATCTCATCGCTCCAGGCCTTTCTAAAACGAGCTGAGTTTCAGAGTGTGCTTTGTGGGAGCCACAAACACCACTGCCATTACATAAGGTGTGTTTGGGGAGCGGGGGGGAGGCAGCAGAGTGAACTGAGAACAAGCCCAGGGAGGTGCAAAAACAGGGACTTTGGGGCCAGGTCCTGAGGGCTGAGACAGTTCTACTGTCCCCATGGGATCTGCATTGTCCCAGCACTGTACCCCACCAGGACAACGAGAGCCTTGGTGCTCTCTGAGCTTGAGCAACACCTGATGCAGGGGGCACAGTGTGGCTGGTGCCATCAGGGGATCTGCACGGGCTCCCAGGTGTGGAGATGCCAGAGCTGCTGCCTGTCCCAGTTTTCTTCCTTGTGTGTTCTCAGTGTACCCAGCTGAGCACAGTGAGACCTGTCTCTGTCTGGCACTGGGCTCCAGCTGGTGGCTTCTGAGGTGCTGACCTTGTCAGGAGCCAGGCCAGAGCAGGCAGCAGGTCCACCAGGATGGATAGAAAGTGTTTGGCCCCAGGTCAACTTCTGGTAGTGGCCAGGATGTTCTGGGTAGGGTCCAGAGGGTCAGGTGGGCACCGAGTCCCTCGGGGTGTACAGGAGAAGCCCTTTACCTCCTCCACCCCAACAGGCTGGTGAGATCCATGTACAAGAAACTCTTCTCCAGCAGTGGAACCAAGAGGGAGGGTGTCCTGGGTTGTGCCTCAGGGGTTCTTTGAGCACAGCAGGAGAGGAGGTGGGCACATGGAGCGGTTGAGTGTCTGTCCCCTCTCCTTGGATGCACTCAGGGAAGCCCTGAGGCTTCCTGGGGACTCTGTCCCCAAGCCATCCTGGGGGGCAGGTCCCAAGGGTCACCTTAGCTGTGGGCAGGCCCTCAGCCTTTGTGCAGAGACCCATCCCTCTTGCATCCTCCCTTCCCAGAAGTGACGGTGGCGGGTGGTGGCAGGTGGCCAGCCCCACCTGTCTGACAGGTAGAGCAAGGGTGGGGGCAGTGCCTGGCACCCGCTGCCTGTCCCAGCCTGCCAGGGTCCTGCCAGGGATCTCCTGCTGCAGGAGCAGTGGGAGTGGTGCCCCCAGCCAGCAGTGCCACTGTGCAGAGACAGCACAGCTCTACCCTGGCACTGAGGGTGGGCACATCCTGAGACTGGGAGTTGTTCAGTCTGGAAAAGAGAGCTCTCGTCTCTCTGGGGAGACCTTAGAGCCCCTTCCAGTGCCAAGAGGGGATTTATAAAAGAGAAAGAGAGCAGCTTTTTACGTGGGATGATTGTGACAGGACAAGGGGAACAGTTTTGAACTAAAAGAGGAGAGACTGAGGCTAAGTGTTACAAAAAAATCCTTCCCTGGGGGGGTGGGGAGGCCCTGGCACAGGTTGCCCAGAGATACTGTGGCTGCCCCATCCCTGGAAGTGTCCAAGGCCAGGTTGGACAGGGAGCACCTCGGTCTACTGGAAGGTGTCTCTGCACAAGGCAGGAGGTGGAATAAGCTGAGCTTTAAGGCCCTTCCAACTCAAGCCTTCCTGTGGCTGTGATTCTGTGAGTCTGATCCTGCAATGTGTCGTGTTGCACACCCAGTTGCACACACATGAGGGTCACAGAGTGTGAGACACTTGCAGACACAGTTTTGGGCACATACAGAGGGTGTTACACTGGGAACACTCACAAAGGCAGAGCAGGAGGGGTACAGGCACACTCAGTCACACACAGACAGGCCCAGTGCTCTGCACACACACAGACACACACAGAGATGCACACTGCATTATTCAGGCATGTAAGCAGTTCTACACAGGGTTACTCACATGCAGTTACTCACACAAGTCCCCACACAACTCCTCAGCCATGGGCACACACTCTCCCTCAGGCAGGCTGCACCCAGCATGGTGGTGGCACAAGTCACGCTCATGTCCCACCTCTACCACCTGCAGAAGGTGCCCAGGTGCTTCCAGCCACACACCAGCCTGTATCCTTGCTCCCAGCTCCCTGGGTTGAGAAGGGCTTTGGGATGGGCAGAAATCCCCACAGGGTGCTGATGGGACCAAGGAATCACAGTGGTGTGTCATGCCCAGCTGCAGGCAACAGGGAAGGGCACCTGATGACACAAGGGTGAGTGCTCCCTGCTTTGGGGCAGCAGAACCTTCAACAGTCAGAAGCTGATTCCCAGCCTTGTCTGGTGAAGGTGCAAGCAGACTATGGGTGGATAAAATACCCATCCCTGCTATTTTATCAGAGCTGGTGAAGACAGGCTTGTACCTGTGGGAGTGCTAGCCAGGACCCTGCTTGCCCTGGCACACATCCACCCAGTGGAGGGCCCATTTGGGGCACAGCTGAGCAGTGTCCAAGGGCTGTGTGAGCTCACACTGTTTATTTTCCGCTTTTCAATCCCCATGGATTGGTGACTGGAGCTCAGAATTGCAGGGACAGGCTTGCCTGGAGAGACCTCCAACATTCACAGCACTGAGGGTCACAAACAACCTCCTGGATCCAGCCAGGCCACTCCAGCCCTGAGAGACGAGCCACAATGTCTTGCCCAGCCACTTCCAAATGAACCAAACAGCCTGAGGTCTTGCAAAGGGGCTGCAGACATCTCAACCCCCTCACAAACCAAGCTGGGGGCTGGGCTGTGCCTTTCTCCTCCAGGCAGTAGGAGGGTCTGTGTCCTCTTGCAGCTCCTGCCTGTGAGATGTGACCCAAAGATCCCACAGGGCCCTGCTTGAAATGCCAGCACTGGTTCCCAGGTGCCTGCCAGGTCAGGGTGAGAGTGCCATACAGCTGCCCAGATGCAGAGGTAGGTGGGCACCTCTCTGGCCCCACAAGCCAACAACAGTGGGTCACACACACCAGCCCAACTGACTGGTTGCCCAGGCAAAGGCCACCGAAAGTCCCTGGGGCTGTGGAGTGTGGAGGACACGAGTCCCTCAGTGCAGGGGTGGGGTGATGGAGCTCACTGGGATGAAAGCACCAACCAGGTCTCCATGAGGTAGACACGCTGGCCAGGGTTCAAAGCAAACTCCTGCAGCTGGGAGGTGAGGAGGGCTGAGAGCGCAGCACAGTGAGAGGTCACTTGGCACTGTGAAGAACTGGGGTTCTGGGGAGACCAGTTCCTCCCCCTGCATCTACAACAGTGCCTTGGGAATCTCAAAGCAGAGCCTACCACAGTCTCTAGCTTGGTTCCCCCCGTGCCCAAACAGTGAGCAAATCCCATTTATCCTTAGGAAACAGGCTCTTAACATGGGGTGTGCCACAGGGAGAGCTGGCTGGGGAGGGGGCCAGAGGCTGCAGCTCCAGTGACCCCACACTGTCCCCAGAGTGGCAGTGAGCTCATTCCACTGTGGTTACCCTCCAAACTGCATGCCAGGTGCTTTGTCATGAGGCAACAGCAGGAGGGGAAACAGGTTATTCAAGGTCTGCAGGGCCCAGGGCACAGCACAGGTGAGCACAGGGGCTGGGGGTGGGAGAGCAGGGCCGGCAGGAAGGGTGCAGCCCCCTCCTCTTCCCACAGGGGCTCCGGGAAGGGGGGGTCGGGAAGCAGCACCGGGCACTGCAGTACAGCCACGGGGCACGGATCGGGGGAGCAGCAGACTTTGCCCCCGCCTACAAGGTGTGGCAGAGAGGCTGAACAGTCTGCAGGGCATAATTATCATCAAAGCCGGAACAGGCGGGCTGGGGTCAGGACAGGTCATATTTGGGTCAGGTCAGGAGACCTGTCCTGGATGGGATCAACAGAAATCCCCTGTGATGGGTTTTGCAGCATAGAAACCTCCTGCCACTGCCTGGGACAGGACCTCCCTCCTTGGCAGTCAGTGTGTCACCTTCCCAGCCTGAGAACAAGCAGGTTCAGTGTACCCAGATGGACCAGAACAATTCCACATACCTGGAGCCCCCTCCTGCTCTCCCCAGGTTCTCTTTTGCCACCTGATCACCAAACGGGGCAAACTCTTTTTGGGGGTGCCATGACCCTGCAGGGCACAGGGACCAAGCACAGCAGCCCTTCTGCTTTGCCATCCCAGGGCATTGGACCCCATGGGCACCTTGGAGATGTGGTGATGCTTCACAGGATATTATTCCTCTTCTCCCTCTCCAGCAGCTGCTTTTCCTGGTGGCAGATGCCAGAGCCACAGCCCCACAAGTCAAGCATGTCCCCACAGTGTGTCTGGTCCTTGCTCCAGGCACCTGCCTGGGAAATGGTTGTAGCTCCTCCCTGCCCTGATGAGGGTTGGAAATTTTCTCTTTTCATGCTGAGGTACAGTCAGGGACTGTCCAGTTACTTCTCCTTCTGTGACCTTTGTCCATTGCCAGAAGAGGTGTCAGCCACTCCCTGAGCCTGTGGGAGGCCACCAGGCAGAGCTGCACCCCAGGATGGGGGGAAGAGCAGAGCCAAGAGCACCTGCCCTGGATCGGGGCAGGGGATGCCATGGGAAGGGGGGACCCCATACAGAGGGCTGCTGGGCACCAGCCCAGTGTAGGGGCATGTCAGATGTGTGAAGAAGAGAGGATTTGAGAGAGCTGCAAACCCAACACCCTCCCAGGGCACAGCCAGGCACGGCTGAGCTGCACCATGCCTGGTGGAGCCAGTGCCAGAGCGGGTCCCTGGGTGCCTCCCTGGCCTGGTGGGTGGAGGGACCTGCTTGCAGCAACCCCCCCATCCCTCCTGCCGCCAGTTCTGGTGTAACCCAAGTGCTGTTTGTGTCGTGGGAGGTGTGTGTGTGCCTGTGTGTGTGCCTGGGTGTGTATGTGTGGGCAGGGCCCCCCCAGCGCGGAGCTGAGCGAGGGAGTCGTGTCAGCCCAGCTCTGGCACCACCCATACATTCATTTTGCAAACTGTGGGGTCAGGAGCTACATAAAGGGCAGGTGTAGGCTATGCCAGCACCCGTGCTGAACCGTGCCTCCTCATCCAAGTCAGCCCAGGAGAGCAGAGCCACAGTGGGGCTTGTGGGTGGAGGACGCAGAGCAACCCTTTGCCCCGGGACAAAGAAAGCACAGCACCAATCCATGCAAAACCAAGGGGCTGAGGATTCCCCCAGCCAAGTGCCTGGTGGGTCTTTCACAGCTGGGGCTGCATTCCTGCACGCCTGCCCCTGCACTGGGCATGTGGATCCAGGGTTCATGACTGGCTGGCCAGATTCCCAGTGGAGATGTGGGAAGCCAGGGAGGTTCCCGGCACCCACCCATATCTCCAGGGCAGCTGGGGATCTTGCACTCCTGCTGGGTCTCCCAGGGCTGCTGAGGGTGGCTGGGCTTTTAGCACAGCTTAGCTGCAATAACCCCACTTACCTGTTCCTTGGTTCAGCAGCCAAAGGCAAGGCTGGAATTCCTGGCTGAGGTGCCCCTGTCTGCCCTGGCCCTGCGAGCACAGATCCTTCCCTGCTATCACTGCAGTCCCCCAGTGGCTGCAGACCCCACTCTCTGCTCTGCCACCCTCCCAGCCCAGACATCCTGCAGGCAGGGACATCAGAGCACAGCACAAGGACACGTCGGGCCACCTCATCAGCCTGAACTGTGGCTTCCCAGGACAGGGGTGTGTCAGCCCTGCCACAATGCTGCTCCTCCTGCAGCTCAGCGGGGTCTCTCATCTGCAGAGGGCATTTAGGGTGCAGAGGATGGGACCCTGTAGGGTTATAGGCTCTGGGGAGCTCTGTCTCTTTTCAGATACCTGTTGGTCCTGAAACTAATTTGCCTTCAAATCTGTTGCCCAGAGAAATAAAATGCAACACTGCAAGTGCCAGTGAGGACCCCAAACCAGGGCCCATTTTGAAGTCCCATTCTCGCTGCCCTCTACTCTGGAACAGAGCTGTGCATCCCCAGGACAGCAGGGTGGGGTCTTAGCAAGTGTGGCAGAGCTCTTACTCCTTTTAACGCAGGACTGGATGGTATATCCACCCAGATGAAGGCAGCACCTTGCCCCCATTTCCTGGAAAAAGGAAGAGTTGACAGGAAGGGAAGGACTGTAGGACCCTCTGAACTTTGCTCCTGTCTGCCTGGCAACAGGGCAATTCATATGGCACCCTTGGGCAGGAGCCCTGCAGCCCCAGAGGCACTGCTTGATGCTGCCACACGAGCCATGGAACCTGCAGGCTTGTCCCCAGCCCTGCACCTTTCTGCCTGCACTGCTGACTTGCTGCCCGACCTTGGGCTGGTCACCAGCTCTCCCCGTGTGTCATTGGGCTTCCCGAGGAGCGGGCTCGGCTCAGCTGCTGCCCGTGGAAATTCCCCACTTCCCTCCCATTCCCAGGACCTGCTCCGCCTCAGTACCCAGGCAGCCCAAGGGCTCTCCCCAGGGCGGCCGCGCTCCCCTCGTGCCTGGAGAAGAGCCCATGGCCTGACTCCGCAAAACCCCGGGATGAGCAAGCCCTGACAGCGCTGGAGGAGGAGCTGGATGCAAACACTGGCCCCTTTGTCGTGGCCGGGAGCAGGCGGGTGCCGTGCTCCCGGGATTTATTTATTTATGGAGGTGAATGCTAACAGCTTGTTTGAAAGGAAAACATGCACCTCGGGGCCCTCTGGGCAGTGGTGCTTCCCCACGGGCCAAGCACCCAGGGCTAGGCGTGTGTCCTGGAGGGTGGGAAGGGCTCAGAGCACCCAGGTCTCGTTCAATCCCGGCTCAGAGCCCACCCCCCAGCCCTGCTGCAGGCAGTTTGGAAAAGTGGAGACTGCTTTGAGAAGAAGGGAAGGATGGGAAAAGCTCCAGTCCAGGATCCCTGCAGCACTGTCCCAGGGCCAGGACCTGAGGCACACACCACATCCAGCCCTTCAGGATCCTCTCCAGCCCTGACATCCCACACATGGACCAGCCCACGGAATGCTGCACCCACAGCAGGCAGCTCCTCCCTGCCTTTGGCTCAGGATCATAGTGGAGGTGCTGTTGGGCTGCCACAGAATGGTTGGCATGACACCTGATGCTCCCATGGGCCGGGAGTAGTGGGCAGGAAAGATCAGGAGCCAAATTAAGAGAGGTCACAGTTAGGAAAAGAAAGGGTCTTGAAGAGTTTTGGGCTGCCCTGTGGGCAGAGGAGCTTCATGTCTACCCAAACTACAGGTCTTGGCTGCCACGAGCCTTCACTCCCACAGCCTGGCAGCAGCAGAGCTCTCCATGGCATGAGCTGAGCTGGTCAAATCCACTCCCAAGGTGCAGCTCAGCCACCTGTGAAGCTTTTCTGCAGTCAGGAGTTGTCTGTGTGCTTTGGGGGGCAGGTCAGGTGAGAAGCTGGTCGGTGTGTTGGAGGGAACTTTGGGATGATGAGCAGTAGGATGTAATGGTGTGATGACATGAGCCTTTGGTCCTGCTGCAGCTTGGCTGGTGGCCTCCCAACAGAACACCATCATGGCCCTGGTGCCAGCAAGGCTGGGTCAGGTTCAGTGGGAGCAGGTGGCATTTCAGCTCATCACTCTGAGAAGCTGATGACCAGAAATGCTTTAGGATGGGGTCCAGCAATGCTGGGGTGAGGGGCAGCTGTAGGAGACCCCCCAATCTACTGTAGCTGCTTTTCTGAGCACTGCTGATGCTGGTGATGGAGTGGCAAGGCCAGCCTGGACCGTCTCTGGGCTTCTCCACACAAGCACAGCTGGAGGAAGGTGCAGTTCAGGTGTCATGGCTGGACTGCTACACAGCCAGGGTGCACCCTTGCTCCCAGCACCCACCCAGTCGGGGCAAGATGCCTTTCCCAGGTAGAAATCCTTGTGCCATCCCCACGACCATCACATTGGGGTGGCAGCATCTGTGGGCTAACACAGTCCTGGCCACCCCTGAAAACAGGCTGGTGAATCCCTCCTGTGCTCCACAACAACCCCTCTGCTCTGGCAATCATGGCTCACCAGTATCCCCCACCTTGCAGCCTCCCAGCTCCAACTGGATCTGTGGTTTTATTGCAAAGCCCGTGGCAGGGGCAGCCCTGGGGACACAGCCAGCACTGTCCCTCCCTGCCAGCTGCTGGCTCTCCCCATGTGCTGTTTGCTCAGCTCTGGGTGCCATGTGAAGGCAAACAGGCAAACACGGCTGTGCCGGGAGGAGCAGAAACGAGTCAAACAGAGGCTGCCCCAGTCCCACGGCCTCTGGGCACTGTGAGTGGTGTTTGAGGGGTTCCCAGGGCACAGCCAAAGCTGATGGTACCCCAGGGCCCTGACAGACCCTTACCTCTGTCCGTGGTGTAGAACAACTTGCCCAGGAGCTCTGGCTGCCACAGCCCCAGTAGGGTCCCCCTGCTCAGCCCCAAACCTCCTCCACAGAGTGAATGTTTAAACTGTGCCATGTCAGCAGGCAGACCAGGCTCCCCTGGACAGAGAGGCTGGTGGCTCCTGAGGGCACAGGGACAGTCCCCAGTGGGAGGGTGGTTAATGCCATCACACTAAATTTGCCATCAGTGTGTGCTGTCCTGAGGAGCAGGACCTGGGCTGGTCAGTGACCCTGTGCCCCACTGGCAGTGTCCCCCTGCCCTGCACACAGCTCCTCACCCTCCTCCCCCCAGACCCCAGGCACATCCTGTGCTGGTGTCACCTCTGCAGCCCCATCCCACTCCACTCTCAGCTTCCTTTGGCTGTCCCAGTGGAGGAGAGGGAAGGGAGGAGGCAAAGTATCTTCCCAGAGTTGCTGGTGAAGGATGAGCCGAGTTCAAACCAGCAGCACCTGGGGCAGAGAAGGTGCCAGTCTGACCCAAAAAGAGGGACCATGCACATCCAGCTCCTCAGGAGCCTGCAGTCCAAGGTCAGAACTGACCCCGTGCCAGGCCAGGACCTGGCTGACACTTGGATGTAGGAGCCTCTGAGCAATACAAATCACCTCTTCTAATTAGCACAACCATTTACTGGGGAGCTGTGCTAATTTTCTCCTCTGACGTCTCAAGCCAGGGACAGCCCTAGTTTTCCTCCCAACACCTGCTGAGCCCGACCTGCTGAGAACAGACCCCGCTCATCACAGGCACTGCAGGTGGCTTTGCTCTCTGCTGAGCCCACGCAGGAGGGTGCTCTCCCCTGCACTCTGCGAGCCATTTTTGCACCTCTTGAAAGGGCACCCGAAATAGCTTCTCGCCCTCGCCCGATCTACCCGCGGGTGCCGGGGGAGGGACCGCGGCATCCCCGCCGTGCCAGGAGCCGCGCTTACCCAGGCCGGAGGGACTGGGTTGCACAAGAGCACAGGCGTTTCCAGGGCCACGTCTGCCAATTTAAAGCAGAAAGAGAAATCCGGCGTTCACAGGCGGATTTCTGCTTGCACGAGGTGTGTCCGCAGATACATTATCTGTCCCACGGTGGGGTCTGAAGTCCAGGAGATAAGAGGCTGGGGAAAGCGCTCCGCGGAGCTGCTGCAGGAGAGATCCCAGGGTCTGGCAGAGGGAGCGGAGCAGGTTCCCAGTGCACAGCACGGGGGCTGCCGGGCTGTGCTGGGAGAGGTCAGGTCCCCAGTGGCACTGGTGCACTGTGGCACCGGCTGCCTCCGCTCTGCCCAGCTGGAGGGGCAGGGGGGCACCACTGGGATGTGCTGGAGCAACGGGAGCTGCCTGGACAGGGTGGTGGGAGGTGGGAGGGGGCAAGAGGCAGGGCTGGGGCTCACAGCAGGCAGAGGGGAGCAAATGCTGCTCTGCCAAAGATCCCTGTGCCTGCCCTTCCCAACACAACAGTCCTTTGTCCATGCCTGTTGCTGCAGGGACCATGTCCCTGTCCCTGCCACTGCTCTGTGAGTGAGGGATGAGCCCCACAGCCCTGGTGACTGTCACAGGCAAAATGAGAATAATTGGAAGGAGGTGCCTTTATTACAGGTGTCTGTGAGGACCTGGCAGAGTCTGACCTGGGGGGCCCTTTGATCTCAGCCTTTGAAACCCTATAGCTTTGCTGACAAAGCTGCTCTGTGTTTCCAGGTCACCAGGATGATCATTTCCATCTGGAAACAATGAGCTCTTTATGCTGCCCTGTGTGCTGGACTGTCTCTGTGAGGTGTTGTGCAGGAGGATGTGCTGCTGCACAAGTCCTGTCAGCCTCGAGTCCTTCCCTGGGTGGATGAGGGAGAGCAAGAGGAGAGCCCACTCAGCTCAGCATCCTTATTCCCCACGGGAAATGGGAGGCTTCTAGTGCCAGGAGGTCACATTTCCCCAGTGCACAGCCCTGGGAGAGGGCCTTTTGTCCCCAGGATGTACCCAAAACCTGCCAGCTGTCCTAGGGAAAAGGTCTGCACATCCCCAGCCCCAGCAGCAAACCCAAAGTCCAGCCTCTGGGATGGATCACACAGGCACACATGGAGGGGGTTCTGTGCCTCCCAGTGCAGGGTACCCAACCCCTCACGGCAGGGAGCAGCAAATGTCAGGGTTCCTGAGCAGGGCCCTGAGCCAGAGCACTGCAGGGTGGGTACCTCTGTTGCATGCTTTCTGGAGGGCTCCTGGCATTGCCCCAAAACAGCACAGGCCTAGGCCCCCTCACTGCCCCATGCTCAGGCCCCTGTACTCTGCAGGTGCCCAGGCAGCAGGAGAAAGCCCCAAACTTGTATTTCTCAGGGCAACATGGACTTTGCTGCTGGAACAGCCCTACTACAGAGCCTGGGAGCTGCTCACCTGGAGACAAGGCAAGGACAGAGGAGAAGGGGAGGAGAAGACCTTCAACACCCCCCTGTCCCATTCTGGGACTGTGTATGAACTGTAAAAGGAGCATGTGAAAAAAACCAACATCTTCCTGGTTGATATGGTCTGTCTGTACCTCTTCCAGCTCCACAGCCTTCCCCAGCCTGGGAACCTGCAATGACACCTTCCTCTCCTTTCCATCTCCTGTCAGGCTCTCTGGGAGTCTGTACCTCTTTCCTTTTGGTCCCAGCTCCTCTGGGGCTGCTGGAGGCTGTGGTTTGCTTTTGCCTTTGTCAAAACAACACATTGTTCAGTGGTGGCAGGCGTGGGGACCGGTCCAGCAAGTTCCCTCGGTTGGGACAGTTTTTGCTGGGGTACGAGGTAAGATTTTGACTGGATGAGCTCCAAGGTCTGCTCCCTGAGGAACAGGGTGTCCCCACAAGTGCTCTGGGAACACACACTGGGTCCAGTCTGGCTCCCTTTGGCTGTGCTTGGGTGATGATTTCACCTGTGTACACCTGATGGAGCGCAGCTGTTCCCAGCCTGAGGAATGAAACGAGTTGTCCCCGGGGAGGCCAGTGGCATCAGCCACTGTCTTCCATGTTCCAGCAGAAACTGGCCCCAGTGCCACACCCCAGCCCACCTCTCTCCTGTATCCATGGAGGCTTGGGAAGCGCTGTGGGATGGAGCATGGGGAAGCCAGAGCTGGGCTGCCACAACAGCTGCTGTGGAGATCCGTGGTGGTGCTGGTGGTGACTGTCTGGCTGATGGATGACAGGAACAGAGCCACCAGTGTGCCACTCTGTGCTTGTTGCCCTCTCCTTGTGCTCCTCCTGGTTTTTCAAAGCAAATCCTGGCTGTGCAGGGGCACTGGAGTGGGGACATCTGCTTGTTTCATGGATAAATTCCCCAGGGACCAGGGCATGAGCTGGAGCCACCAGCAAACCCCTCTGTTAGTGGGGTGTGGGATGTGGGGCCCATCTCCACACACCCCACCCTGCTCTCTCTCCTCACTGTGCTCTAGCAGAGCTATCTCCAGGCAACCCAGCCAGAGCAAGGAGAGTCTCTCCTCTGCCAAGGTGAGCTGGTGCCACACATACCTCACATAGCTGGATGCAGGCATCACCAGGAACACTAACTCTTTCCTACTCTCCAGGTAGAAACTCCAGCTGGGTGCTGGTCTCCCAAGGGCACTGCTGGCCTGCTGACCCATTCCCAGCACCCCGAGGATCCAGCACAGTGTGGGCAGTGCTGGCACCCACCCAGGCAAGGAGCCAAGAGCCTCCACGGTGCCAAAACTTGGCTTTGCTGCCCATGCATGTGTCCTTCCAGCCATGAGCGGACTAAAGTGCAGCTCACTGTGCTTCAACCCTGCCACCTGTATTCTGCTATCACCCCTCTGGCACTTTGACTGTACCTCCCTCCAGCATCGCCTGGGACAAGGATGCTCCCAGCTGCCCCAGAGAAGCAGAAGTCATAGAATGATTTGGGCTGGAAGGGACCTTAAAGCTCAGCTCATTCCATCCCCTGCCACGGGCAGGGACACCTTCCACTTGTCCAGGTTGCTCCAAGCCCCGCCCAACCTGGCCTTGGACACTTCCAGGGATGGGGCAGCCACAATTTCTCTGGGCAACCTGTGCCAGGGCCTCCCCACACTCACAGCCAAGAATTTCTTCCTAATCTCTAATGTAACCCTTCCCTCAGGGTTTGAAGCCACTCCCCCATTTCCTAAATCAAAATGTATGTCATGATGTCATAGGGTCCACTGCAGGTGGGGGGCTTCCCAGAAGCTCTTTGTCTCCCTTAAGCAGTGCTGGCTTGGATGAGACTGGATCTCTGCATGTCTCCAAGATGCTGAAAGGTCCACCATGCTCCCTGCAGCATCTCCCAGTCCCAGATCAGCATGGCCAGCTGTGCACTGGCTTCTGGTGGCTGCTCCCAGTAAGCAACCCCTGTGCTCAGGCTCTCAGGGATGTTGGGTGTTGAACTTCACAGCACAAACAGTGATACTGTGAAGAAAAGGAGCAGACCAACCATGAAGCACCCCATGAGATCATGCAGGTGCCTGTGGAGGACACCAAAGGTGAGCCACATGTACAGGCAGTACCCAGCACACACTGTGCTCCAGGTCCTTTGCTCAGCAGAAGGGTGGGATGGAGTCTGAGCTGCCCAGGAGTGCCAGGACATTTTCGGTTGTTTCCTGGAGAGGTGGATCCCAGAAGATTGTGGGACTGCTAGCCCAGGCTCTCCTTGGCTGTGGGTTCTGTGCTCCAGCCCTGTAGCCCAAGAGGCTCTGCCAGTGTCTGGCTGGTCCAGGCTGTGCCAGGCTGGGCACAGCTCTCACCACCAGCACACTCTGGCTGGTGGGTATTTTGCCAGTGTCTAACAGCAAGTGCCCAGTTGACAGGGCTGGCACTGGTCCCCGAGGGCAAGTTGAGTTCAGCTGAGCTGGGGATGCAGCTCTGAGTGATGAACTCTGCTGCAGTGCTGAGTCCTGGGGACATGGCACAAAGGTGAGCAGGGAAAGCCAGGCAGAGAGCTCAGAGCACCTGCAGCAGAGATGAGTCTGGCACCTGTGCCGTGTTTCCATCTCCTCAGGTGTTATTGCTCTTCCAGTATTGCCAGCTCTGGAGTGAGAGGAGTTTAGGGAAACCCCAGCTTGGTGACGAGACCAGATTTAGATCTTATGGCTAATGAAGGAAGCCTGCTCCGGGGCATCTTCCAGCACCATCACCCGGTTTCCAAGCTGATGGGCACCTTGCTCAGTCCCAGGCAGGGTGGCTCCTGCTCAGCAGGGCTGCTCACAGCCACGGGGCAGCCCCATGCTGGGAGAAGCAGTGGGTACAAGTGCCCGGGGTGACACACAGCAGCATGTGCAGAGCCAAGGGATATGGGGATTCCCATGGTAAGCAAACCAGTAAAGCAGAGGAGGATGTGACTGTGGGATTCACCTGCCTGAGACAGAAATGCCTGGCAGCCCCAGGACCTGAGCTGAGCCTCCCCATCACCTCCACCTCTCCAAGGTGGTGGGCTGTGCCTGGACCAGCTCTGGGCACACAGGAGTGAGCTGGTGGCTCCCACCAGCCCCTTCCCCTAACATGGCACAAGTCCCCCTGGGCCCTGCTGGGTGCTGGGGTGAGCCAGTCCTGACTGACCCCAGTGATGAAGGAGTGGGGGCCCAGCTCAGCACTGCTGCCAGGGACAGTGTTCCTGCCAGCTCAGAGAGGCCCCAGGCAGGGCAAGCAGCACATCTGCATTTTTTTTTCTGAGCTGCACTTGGAATGTGCTTGGATAGGAGACATTTCCCTTTCCCAGCAGCATTGGCTGACCCTGGGTGCAAATCCTGGGGGAACTCTGGAAACCTGAGGGGTCCTGGACACGCTGTCCTCCCCACGTGGGAGTAGTGTGGGATGTGCTCAGCCCTGAGAAGGATGTGTCTGATGGGTCTGTCCTCTTGTGGTAAACTGAGTCAGCTGCCTCCTCCCCAGGAGCCCTTCTGCCATGGCTGGGGAAACTGAGGCACGTAGAAGCCATGACTCACTCCTGTTTTCAGGCAGTGCTGAGGAGGAGCTGGGCCCTGCACCCCACAGGAGAGCAGACCTGCTCTGGTGGCACTGTGCAGAGGAGAGGGCAGTGAAAGGAGCAGCCTGGAGCACAGGGTGACTCAGCTGGGATGTAGGGGGGTGAGGCTCAGCCCAGCCTTTCGCAATGTGTTTACCAGCACCTGGGCGGCCCCTGCCTTCCAGGATGTGCAGCTCCTCCTCCCCAGCCCCGAACCTGCCAGCCAGGCTCAGCCGGGCAGGGGAGGGGCCTTTAGCCACCCCAGTCAGGGTGGGCAAGGAGCCTCTGGCCAGCCCTCTGCTCCAGCACTGCTGCTGGCACGCTGCCCCTGCCCAGGGGACAGTGATGCCCCAGGCTGAGGTCAAGGAGTGTGTTCCCAGGGCAGCCAGAAACCACAGGGTGCACTGGAACACAGCCCCAGACCACGGTGGGGTGGTGACAAACCAGAGCAGTTATATCCACATGACATCAGCCCAGGGAGAGGGACAGAAATTCCACTGTGTTCCTTACACCGTTTGCCATCCCAGCCACCTTCTGCCAGCTGCCTCAGGAAACCTGTGCTGCATGGGCAGGAAACAGAGAGTGAGGGGAAACTCCCTTTTTATGGATAGTTTCAGAGCTAAACGTGCTGTTTTGAGAAATTTCCCTGGAGGAAAGTCAAGGACAACAAATCCAAAAGGTGTTTTGTTTTATTTCACTCAGCTTCTTGTGGAGCTTGAGATGGGAAATGCTGGTCAGAGGCAGAAACACCAACATTTCCTTCTGCAATGGGCTGGGAAGGAGGGTGTCAGGTGGAGTCCCATCTCCCTGCTTTCTGCTGGAGGTGAAGGTGGCTTTGCTGCTGCAGCTCTGCTGGGGATGGACACTCAGCACAACAGCGATCAGTGCTCCTGCTGCAACTGGAACCACCTGCTGTGCCATGGGCAGGAGCCCCTGGCACGTGACGACCGCAGACAAGGGGTCCTGGAGCCGTCAGTAGAGATCTCAGCTGCTTTCAGCAGGTCCATGTTGGTCCCCACCACAGGGCACATGGGCACTGCAGAGCGATGCCATCTCCTGCTGAATCCTGCTGGTGCCTGGCCAGCCAGGACCCTTGGCCACGCCGAGCAGGTGCCCTGTGTGCAGCTGTTAACCTCAAAACACCATTCCCAGTTAACCTAGTTTGGCCCTGGGCAAGGCTGGGCCTTCCAGAGAAAACCACGTGCGGGCTTGTCTCCTGTTGGCCTCTTTGCTGGCTCCTTTCCATCGTGTGATTCATGTCAGGCCCCGGTGCCAACGGCTGAGAAGGGACCTGTGTCACTGCATTGTCCCTGGGATATTTACAACTTGATCAAGGTTCAGCCTGGCAGGAGCTCACACGAAGGGCAGAAACTGGTGTCCCCAGCCCGGTACGAGCTGTGGCAGGGTCAAAGTGGGCAGCTGATGCTGGCTCCTCCAGCATCACAGGGCTGTGGGGCTGGGTGGAGAGAGGCACTGTGCAGTGCCAGGGCTGGGCATCGCTCTCCACACCTGCTCTGGCTGCCTGGGGAAGGCTCAGCCTCCCTCACTGCCCTCCAGGCTCCTGCCAGGCACTTGCTCCACCCCGACCGTGCCCCAGCGTTCACCCTGACTGCTCGGCTGCCCCAGCTCCACAACAGGAACACCACAGAGGGCAGGGCACACACATGAAAGAAAAATATCTTCACCCACCCCATGCCAGGAATATCTGCCCACAGGGTATATGCACTCATGGGCACAGCAGGTTTTGCCTCAGCTGATTCTCTGGTGGTCCCCAAATGCATATCCAGCCCAGCTCCTCACCCCTTCCTCTCTTGGGCTGACCCACTGCAGCAGCACCTGGCAGATATCAAACTCTTGCCCCCATTCCTGGGGTCAGAGGGTACCCAGGGAGGTGGGGAAGGTGCCACACGGCACATCCAGGAGCCACCCATGTCTGTAAATCAGTAACGAAGCGACAGGTCCTCATGTGACTTCACAGTCTGTGGCCTCTCCTCTCACTGCTGGGCAGGGGCAGGTGATGATGTGGCCATCGACAGCCACACACCCCTGGCTGCCACCGCCCTGCAGTGCCAGGCGCTGGTCCGTGTGCCAGTGGGGGTGTGGGAGCTGGGCAGGGGATGGGGCAGCTCCTCAGCCCCGGGGGTTATGCTCACCCCATGCTCCCAGTGCTGCAGAGCAGGGGGGGCTGGACATACTAAGGATGTGGGCCCAGCCCTGGGACACACACCTGAGCCTCTTCTCTTTCTCACAGTCCTTGTTTGGCGATGCCCCTGGTCTGGGACCTGCTCTTCCCTGACCACGTCTCGTCACCCTGTGTGGATGTGATGGGGACATACTCAGTCCCTTGTGGTCTCGGGCAGATGACACCCCCGGGATACACCCAAACTCCAACAACCTCCAGGGCCCAAAATGAAGTTTTATTGCAATTATTGTATTTATAAAAGTGAGAGACGAAAGTGGCACCAAAACCCCCCAGTTTCTATGGC
The DNA here is from genome assembly GCA_013397135.1 of Pachyramphus minor. Classification (NCBI taxonomy): domain Eukaryota; kingdom Metazoa; phylum Chordata; class Aves; order Passeriformes; family Tyrannidae; genus Pachyramphus; species Pachyramphus minor. The sequence continues at coordinate 325,789 of VYXB01009391.1, read as the reverse complement.
AACCAGGAATAACCTCCTTGGAGACAGTGCTGTTTCTGACGATCATCCCAGACCCTGGTGACACCTCAGTTCACTGATATAGGGCCTTTTGAAGAGAGAGCTAAAGCAGAGTCCCTCAGCTGTGGAGCCCTCCCATCCCCAGAATGCCTTTCCTGCTCTTTCTCCCTGCTCCCTTTGCTCGCTGCCCTGTCCTGCTCTGCAAAAACCAGATCCAGGAGGGATTTCTGCAGTTTCACAGCTGGGGGAGAAGGACAGGGACCTGTCCTTGCAGAGCCCAGCCTGCACCCCACCAGCTCTTTGCTGCAGGTGAGTGCTCCTCACCAGCAGTCTCACCCTGGATCAGGAGAGCCTCTGCCCCATCCTGCTCTTCTCCAAGTTCTGGTGGCAGGTGATGGGGCACTGTTCACCCTGTCACACAGTGGCAGGGGTATTCCCACATGGAGATCTCACTGGGAGTCCAGCAGCCCATGACTTCTGGGAGAAGGCAGCCTGTGCTGCATTGCCTCATACCTGTGTGGGACAACTCAACCCGGGGGTGCAAAGGGGTTTATCACCCACCCCTGGAGCAGCAGAGACTTCTCTGCTCCGAGGTAGCTCATGGCACTGCATGGCACAGAGTCCTCCATGCCCACAGCTGGAGACCACTCTGGAAGGGGTGACCCAGGGAAGTTGTGGAAACACCATCTGGGCATATCCTGGGCAACCTCCTCTGCTCTGAGCAGGGGTGCTGGACTAGGTGATCCTTGGAGGTGCCTCCAGCTTTAACCTCCAGGGAGGTTTCCAGAACTGTGTCCAGGCCCACAGAGTTCTCCAGAGCCGCATTTGGGCTGTGGGGGAAGCAGCCCAGACAGCCCCTCAGGGCTCCAGGTGTGTCACAGGGCACCCATTTCAGCTATTCTGACGTAATTTTTTTCCCCCCCAGCAGCAAGAAATTCTTATCCCAGGCCTGGAATGTGCATCCCTGCTGCAGGAGCTGGGGTCACAGCTTTAGGAGGCTGAGGTTGGCTCTGCTTCCTTCCTTGGCATCACTATCTGCTGGGAATGGTCATGGATGGCCATCAAGGGCCTGGGTTAGATTTTAAGCATCAGTTCCTAGTCCTTCCTGCTCTGTCTGTGATCTCAGAACAAGCCCTGGGGCCTGAGAAAACAAAGCAGTACAGGTGGAAAATGATCTCTGGCTGCAGTCTGAGAGCTCTGAACAATATCTCTGGCTCCTTAGGAAAACAGTGGGAGGGAGGGATTCCATCTGTGCAGCAGAGCGTGGAGCAGGGCACAAAGCATGTGGGCAGAGACAGCAGGCAAAGAGAGATGGGTGTGAGGCATCACTCGTGCCCCTTCCTGCCTCGTGCTTGAATCTCCCCTTGTGGCCCCAGGTGCCACAGGAAAGCAGAATGGTCCTTCTCTGCTCCATCACACGGGCACAGAGGGTTCCTGAGGACCTCTGTCTGAGCCACCATCAGACACACACCGACCTTACTGCTGGTCCTGTGTCACCAAAAGGGCTTCTGGAGCTTTTAATGCCACCAGCAGCACCAGCTCCAGAAAGGACCCCTGAGAGCTCCTCAGTCTTTGTGGGGGCATTTCACTGCCAAAATCACTCTGACTGTCTCCCACAACTTGCTGCTAAATCACATGCTGTGGATCCTCTGCTGGGCAGCAGCCCCACCTGTGAGTCCCAAACCTCTGGGTGAAGACATTTCTCCACATGAAGGCCCTGGAATTTTCCTCTCCCTTCGTGTAAACTGTGTTCTGCAATGTTCCTTATTGGAGGAACCCCCATTTGAGGGACCTCTTCAACCTTCACTGTGCAGAAAGAGCACAGCCTGGGAAGCCCCTGGGTGCCTCATCAGGGGCAATCATGTGAGGGATTTATCTCACTTCTCCTTACAGCTTATTTTCATGACTGCTCCTGTTGTACTCCACTGTTTGTTAACTCCAACCTCTTTGGCAGGCAACCACCTTTTGTCTACTCACAAAAATGCTTGAAAATTAGTTCTTATGCCTTTAGTAAGTTGTTCCTCAAAAAAACCCCAACGTTGGCTTGTCTGACCATGGTTTCACATTTCACCTGCCCAGGTTTACACTCCTCATTGTTTGAACATGGTTATGGCTTATTCAAAGATATCACTTTACTTCCAACAGGCTCCCACACTTGCTTTTCAAAAAGATTTGCTATAACACTGCTAAGAATCTTTGTGGACAGACACGCACGTTTGCTCTCTGCCTCCAGTATCATATTTACAAAACATCCCACATGTTGTAAAATATAAATACAAGATATAAAGCTATTAAAGAGCATCCAAAGGAGGGCTATGAGGATGGTGAAGGGTCTGGAGGGACCTTACTGGGAGTGGCTGAGGTCACTTGGTCTGTTCATCGTGGAGAAGAGGAGCCTGAGGTCAGACCTCAGTGGGGTCTGCAGCTTCCTCCTGAGGGGCAGCAGAGGTGCAGCTCCAGTCTCTGCTCTCTGTGAGCAGTGACAGAACCTGAGGGAAGGGCTGGAGCTGTGCCAGGGCAGGGTGAGGTTGGATATCAGGAAAAGGTTCTTCCCCCAGAGGGTGGTTGGGCACTGAACAGGCTCCCCAGGGTCACAGCCCCAAGGCTGCCAGAGCTCAAGTGTTTGGACAACACTCTCAGGCACATGGTGGGATTTTTGGGGTGTCCTGTGCAGCACCAGGGGTTGGAGTCAATGTTCCCTTCCAGCTCAGGAGGTTTTATGATTCTGTGATCTTCTTCTGATTGCAAATTTTAATTTCTTAATTACTTCAGGTTTTTTAGGTTTTTTAATTTTAATGATGTCCCTGTTTTTTGGATGTTTTGCTGCAGGTTTTATGCTGCTGGTTTTCCTGTCCAAGAGATCATTGTGGTCATCAGAAGAACATTTTCTGGACTAAGTTTGTTGTTCTGCTTGTAAAGCCATGGAACAGGTACACTAAGATCAGGATGGAGGAAGGGTGTGGGGGACTGGCTGTTGTTTGAAACTACCAGAAGAAACTCCAAAGATGAAATTATGAGCATGTCCTGCACAGGGCACAATCAAAACCAGGAAGATGCTGAGCAATCTGCTGTTTACATCAGCCCACTGTGCTTTGATAAGGGCTGGGGTGCAGGTAACACCAGCAGGAGCCTTGTGCTTTGACACTGGAAGGATGAAAACAAGATTCGAGCACATCCCTCACATCATCCTCCTCCCCCACACCATGGTGGCACCTCTGGAAACACTCACAACAAGGACACCCAGACAGAGGCTCTTGGAAGGTGGATCAGAGGTTCCATGAAAATGGTTGATTCCTAAAGGGTGTAGAAGACCTGTCAGCGCTGTTTGCTGTAGCCAGTGAAGAAGAACCCATGAGACACAGCAAGGACCAGGATCCCTCACACCAGTGCTGCCCTTGGTCAGAGCCTGTGATGAGTGAAACTGAGATACACAATGGGAGAGACTCAGGTAGTTTATTTTAATAAAAACCCCCTTCCCAAAGGAATTTTAATGCATTAATACATTTAATACATTAATACATTTAATACCTTTAATACATTAACACTGCCTGGCCCAATGGAAGCACAGGCTTCAGCCTTCACCCCATTGCCATGGCCTTGGGGGGCTTTCCTGGAGCTGATCCTCAGCTGGTGTTGGGGGCTCAGGTGCCAGTGGTGCCCATGTGCATTCACCCTTTGCCACACACCTTGTGCCTTGACTGGGCCCATTCCTGGAACTGGGATCCATTTGCCCAGTGCAGTTGCCTGTGGGTGAGGAGCTGCAGATGCTCTGGCCAGGCTGGTGGTGCTGCTTCCAGCAGCTGCTGGGGACACACTCTTGGAGAGTTGGATCCCACAGTGGCAGGATTGTAAAACCCTGGAGAGCTGCAAAGAGCCACCACAGTGGCTGTGAGCTGGGGATGGTGTGCAGAGGGTGGTGGCTGGTGCTGTGCACTTCTCAAACCTGCCCAGACACACAGATGTCAGCAGAGGGAGGGTCTCTGAGGGCAACCAGGACTGTGATTCTCTGCTGGGCAGCACTGCCCTGAGCCCCAGAGCTCGGTGGGGGATCTCCTTATCCTGACTCCAACAGTGCAGGAGGAGAATAATACTTGAGAGGATCCATGCTGGCGACCACCCTGACCCTGCTGAAGGCCAGCAGATCCACAGCTGGACAGGCTCACCCAGGGGAACATCCCTGCAGTGTCACCCCAGTGCAGGGAACTGTGGCTGCCCAGGAAAGGGGCTGCTCAGGGGGCAGAGGTGGTTTGTGTGTTCACTGCAAGGTGCAGTGAGGACATGAGGGCTTGTGACCATGTCACCTGCAGGGAAAGACATCACCCATGGACTCGGGGATCCCCCACACCGTGGGTCAGGTTGTCCTTCCTCACCACCCCATCCCGACTGCATTCCTGCAGCGTGACTCAGGGTTTGCAGATACTGCCTACTCCTGCCCAGCCACCAGGGAGGGCCCAGCCCCTCCTCCTGGCAGAGCAGGCTGGCAGGACTCTGCCACCCAAGGTCAGAGAGGTGTTTGGAATCAGGGAAAGGAGGAGGCAGGAACGTGGGTTCCACCATGGGAGGCTTGGAGCTACAGTAGGGGCACTTTGCAGGGGCTCCTTGCTCCTGTGGGAGGAGATCTGGTCCCTCTGCAGTCACCTGTCAGCATGATCCCATCTGGATATCCCAGGCTCAGCACACCTCCAAAGCAGGCTCCAAGGGAACTGCAGGAACACCCAGCAGTTGATGCTCCTTGTCACTTCTCAGTCACTGAATGGGAAAAGACCAGGGGGAACAGAAGGGTCCTTCCATCTTCCAGGCTGAGGTCAGAAAAGTTCAGCTTCTGTAAACACAGGACAAGAAAAAGAGTGAGAAAATTGTGACAGGGAAAAGAGAAAAGTCAATTCAGCAAATTGAGGCACTTCAACAAATCTAGGAGGAAGAGATGCCCGAAGATGGGTCCCCAACCCAAGCATGGATGAGGACCCAGGGTTGTCTGTACCAGTGGCAGAGGAGATGAGATGGAAGGGAAAGGCACTATAGGCTAAAAGCCGTGTTGGGCAGTGGAAATAATGACCTTTCCCCAAGTTCCATGAACCATTTGGGACTGAAACTCTGCCTCAGAGCAGGAATTTTCCTCAGTGAACTGGTGACCTGTCTGGGGCCATGGCACTGCTCAAACTAGGCTGGTTTGATGGGAGCAGAAGCGCAGGAGAAGCAATGACTTTCTGCCCAGCACGTACCAAAACTCAGGGCCAGCCCTTGGCGAGAGGGGATTTCTATTTTAAATGGAACTGACTCAGTCTCTCACACTTCTCTCTGGTCTCTGTCACCGTCACAGCCACCCCCACCCCGAGGTGTTTGCACAAGGGGCATGGCTGGGCCTTCAGGCTCAGACACAGAACAACTTCAAGTCCTCTCTGCACGGGGTCCTCTCACCTGGCAATGACAAAACACTTTTGGGGCAGGTTTTTGATGCACCATCAGATACTATTGCAGGATCTTTCCCTCCCCCCCCAAACATTGCTCTCTTCACTTTCCACAAGACTCAGGCGGAGCTACTGCTTTGTATTTGTTCATTCTTAGTTTGGGTGGGTTTTTTTGGCTGCTATCTGCCACAGTTTTGGGAAAGGAGGAAGACATGGGGTATCTGCTGGCATCACCCTGGTGTTACAGGAGTGGGCTGGCAGTCTGGGCTGGCAGCAGTGTCCTTGCACCTCCTGGCAGCGTTGCCACCTGCCTGGCAGCCTGCCCTTCCCTCAGCCCCGGAGCCTGACACGGCACCAGCTCAAATATCTGCCCCTGGTATCTTATCTGCCATCCTGCCACGCACTGGGAGTGGGGAGATGGCCCAGATATTCCATTTCATGGATTTCCTATGTCCACAGCCAGCTGGCTGCTGCATTTGAAGGGACCTATAAGGATCATCCAGTCCAACTCCTGGCCCTGCACAGACATCCCAACAATCCCACCCTGTCCCTGAGAGCGTTGTCCAAATGCCCTTTGAGCTCTGGCACCCTTGGGGCCGTGACCACTGCCCTGGGGAACCTGGTCAGTGCCCAACCACCCTCTGGGGAAAGAACCTTTTCCTAATATCCAGCCTAAAACTCCCCTGACACAGCTTCATGCTATTCACTCAGGTCCTGTCACTGGTCGCCAGAAGAGGATGAGGGGTCCAGGGCTGTCTCCGTTCCCAGGGGTTCTCCTGACTCAGTGGAGTGGGCAGGAAAGGTCCCAGAGCGATGGTCAGGGCATCATGCCCATGACCACACTGTCAGGGACAGGACAGAGGGGTGAGGAGGCTTCCCTGGAGCTCAATAGCTTCTCCCAGGGCACAACAGCCCAAATCCTGGCAGACTTTGGACATCTGCCAGCTAAGTGATCTGTCTTACCAGCTCCTTAACGATTGCCCAAAGCTGTGAAGAGCAGAGACATCCCCCACCTACAGTCACGAGTGTTATCAGCTCCAGGCTGCAGTTGCTGCTGCATCACCACCTCCTCGGCTCTGGCCTCACATCACCCGTCACATTGCCACACCTGGGAGATACCAGCAGGGTGTCATCACCTGGTGACTCAGGGCCACTGGCTTCGGTGTTTAATTGGAGCCCCTGACCTGGATCTGGGGTAATCCTGCAAGCTTTGCCGTGGCACTGAGGAGCTCCAGCCCTCTGTGGGTCGCTGGCTGGAGGCCGTGTGGGTCAGAGACTCGGTGCTGAGCAACTCACCTCGTGGGACTGAGTCACAGCAGAGTGGGGAAAACTGCACAGGGAGCCTGGGCTTTCCTCCATCCTCTCCCTCTCTCTGTCCTGCTGCCACAGCCACAGCTAACAAACACCTCTGCCCCGCAGGTGGAGCCTGGGATGAACGGTTCCACTTGCACTTCTGTGCTTGTGACTGGCCTTGCTGGTGCTGCAGGTGTTGGGGTAGAGCAGCTCCAACCTTGGTGGAGTACATCTCTCCCACATGTGGCTGTGTCCTTGTGGTTGTAATGTGGGCTTCTCGAGGTGCAAGGGAGTCTGCAGGGTCACAGGTTTGGTAGGGGGGTTTTTCCGTCCCTGTGTCATCCTTGGAGCAGGCCAGGCAGTACCACAGCCCTGGAAAACAGGACTTTTAAGGTAAAGGCTTAAAAGATTATTATCTTAAAAGATTATTATCTTTAAAGGAGATTCCCATCCTGTCATCCTGGCCTGTAGATATCCCCAGAGCATGTGGTGCTGATGGAGTGCAGCTCTGGGACCTCAGGGGGGGTTCTGGCCCCCCAGTTCACACAGCACCAGTGCAGTCCCAGCTCCACAGTGCCCTGCAGCGGGCACAGGTACCAACCCTGCACATCAGAGCACAGGCAGATTCCTGTCTCCTCCCACAACCTCCTATTTCTGAGGACCCTGGCAAAACCTTCCCCCCTACTCCCTTGTCCACAGCACTGGGGATGTGACCAGCTCCATGGGACAGCCCTGGCCCTCAGGGTCTCTGTGTGGCCCTGGCTGTATGTGGCTTCAGAAAAGGCTTCTCTGGCTCCAGAGCAGGGGTCCATGGGCAGGGGGGTCTGTCTGGCAGGACAAGGGCACAGCCCACGAGGTGCATGGACAGGCTGTGGGCAGTGAGAGCTGACCTGGGGATGGAGGTGTGCCCTGTGACCAGGACATCTCCAGGGGGGAGGACAGGTTTTGGAGGGGTCAATATGTGTGATGGTGACCTTAGTGAGGGTGGTATGGAAAACCCCCAGCCCTGCTGGTTGGAGGAGGGAGGGGAGCCCTCATTTGCATGTGCACAGAGCAGGGAATTTTCCATCATCCAGCAGACGAAATTTCTGCACAGTGACCTTTGTCCTCACCCAGGGTGGGGAGCCCATGGCAGCTGACAAGTATCACTGTGGTGCCCCACTCCCCACTGGCCAGCTGGGGACCAGTCCCTCCATGTGTGGAACAGCCTGGGCTGTGTGCACCCAGAGGGGGCACAGCCAAGGGGTCTGGGCCCTGCCCAAGGCACCCTTGCACTGCCAGCGAGGTGCAAAACAAGCAGGACCCCTCAGAGCTCCCTCAGTGTGTCCCCAGGGCAGTCCCCAGCCACCTCTGGGCATCGGGGGGACCAGTGCCCCCAGTCCCTTTGCCCACCCTGCTGCCAGCCCCTGGTGTTGATCCCTGGCCCCACAGGAAGGGATGAGCTGTGGCACAGGCTCTGGCACAGGCTCTGGCACAGGCTCTGGCACAGAACCTTTCTGGGGTTGCTCAGCACATCCCAGCATCAGGCCCTGGTCGCTGTGGCCAGGTGATGCCCAGGGATGCAGGATGGACAGAATCTGATCAGGATGGTGAGGATGAGCTCTCTGGTTTGAGGGCAACCTGAGGGGGGGCCAGAAGAGGCCGTGGGGAAGATGAATATGGGTTGTAGGTCTCTGAATGGAGCCCCTGCAGCAGAGAAACTTGTGGTCACCTCTCCCAAGGAGTCGACAGCCCCTGTGAGCAGGGCTGCCTGCACACAAGGACCCCCTGGATGCACCACAGGCTCTCCTAAAGTTCCTGGCCCACCTGTGCTCAGTGCTGGGCACAGACCCCTGCTCAGAGGGCTCTGATGCTGCCCCACTCTGCTGTCAGGCTTGAAGCCCAGCAGCCTTTGAGGGGTGCAGCACACCAAGCACAGACTGCCCCCACACCACCTCCTTCCTCACAGCTTTCCAAGGAAACACAAACCACAGTATTCCTGGGAAGCACAAATTGCCTTGACCTTTGCTCTGAGCCCTGGATAGGCTGGAGCAGAGAAGGGCTGGGGGCCTGTGCCTGGCACGGGGCTCCACTGCTCTGTGGGCAGGTTGTTTCCCACGGCTGCAGGAGGAGCTGGAATTCACTGAGAGCAGCCAGAGATTTGGCAAAGCATTCTGAGAGTGGTGTTAGGAAACAGGGGGGGATGAGCCCAGCACCTTCACCAGGATGGCATTCTCTAGGGTTTAGGGGGCATCCATCACCAAACCCAAGCTCCACACAACACTGGAGCCCTGGCTGCAGCATTTGATGGACACAGGAGCAAGGGAGCATGAGGTTTACCCACAGCAGGGAAAAATGAAAGATTTCTTACTGCAGCCAGAGAGACTGAATTGAGCTAAGTGGAGAAATACTCATCCAGAAATAAAGGTGGTGAATTTGAGGATGGTTTGTTTTCTGCTCTGAACTTGGGAGTGGGTTTGGTTCAAGTCACATTTTTGTGTTTTTGACTTCTCATGCATTTGCAGGGAACTTGGGGGTGAATCACCAAGGGGGCTCCACCACAGGGGAGAGCTCAGGGCCTCTCCCACGGGCCTTTTGCTGCTTCCAGACCATCTCTCATTTCGTTCCATGGCAAAATACTGCCTCTGCCCTAAGCTGACCTCGCCATGAGTTCTCAGTTCCTCCTGGAACATGTGACCACCCTGGTGCAGACAGAAGCACAGCCCCTGCTCCCAGGGCTGAGAATGCTTCCCTGCACACCCAGGGCTGCATCCAGCACCCTGACACCAACCCATAGAGTGCCTGGACGTCCCCGTGGTGCTCCCTGAGAGGCAGCCCCAGGAACTCACCTCCTGCTGTGGCTCGAGGAAAATCCCATCATCATTTTGGTTTTCTGTCTGTAAAATTGGTTTGAGTGTTCATGTCGTGCTTTACACCAGTGACCCCTGGGAAATCCACCCACGAGAGCAGAGCTGGAATCCTGCAGGAGGTCAGGAAGGCCATGGGCTGTGGGTTCACTCTGACAGTGCTGGCAGCAGTGAGCTCAGTGCAGCGTGGCATGGTTGGATGGGAACAGCTTTCCATGAGCTCCAGGGAGCAGGGGAGGAGAAACTGCAGCTCCAGAGCCTGCCATGGCTCCTGGTCTACACCCTAGTGTTTTGGGAACAGCTGGTCAAACCCTGAGGGTGCTCCACTCCCCAGATCCCCAACTCCCATTGCACACCATCCCCTGGGCAGCAATGTTATAAAGTCTGGGCCTGGAGTGGATGAGTTTCTCTGACTCCCTCCTTGCCTCTGCAGGAAGCCCCTGTGACCCCCTCTCATGTTCTATCATCACCCTCATGGAGGAACCCAGCAAGGTGTGGGTCCAGTGCCACTGGGGCACTGATGGGAACCCCCAGAGTGAGTGGGGCAGGCTCAGCCACACACTGCTGACAGGGGGCTGGGGTGGGCACAGACACTGGGCTGGCCTCAGCCCTCACTGGAAAGTCCCAGGGGAGTATCAGCACTCAGGACAAGGGGAGACAGCAGTGCAGGGCAGGTCCTTGGCAGTGCCCACCACCCACAGCCCTCCAGCAGCAGCTGCCTGAGCGCTGGGTTTCCTGCACCAGCCGTCTGTGTTTACCGTGTCCCCTCCCTGCCCTCTCCCTCCTTTCCCGGGCAAACAGGCGTGTACCAGCCTGGCTGTTGCTTTGCTCCCGCGGTCAGACTGTTTGGTAGAAACAAAAGGGAACATTTTCCCCCTCCCATCGGGTATTTGGGCCCTGCACACCCCAAGTCTCTCCAGCAATAAGGGCTGAGTGAGGTGCCACGGGGTGAGGGGCACCCGCAGTGAGAGGGGGTGGTGGGAGTTGAAAGTAGTGTCCCCTGCTGCTCTGTGCTGTCAGGGAGAGCTTGTGGCAGCCCTGAGAGCTCACCAGAGCTTGCCAGAAGGCAGTCTGGAGCCTCACGGGGTTCTGACATTGATTCTGATTTGGGAGTGAAACTGGATGGGAGCACAACCCTCCTTCAGTCACTGCGGGCTGTTGGTTGGGACGGGGGTCTCGCCCTGCAGGGCTGATGAGGGACACGCTTCTGACAAGAGCAGAGGTTCTGGCATCCCCAGAGCCTGGGGCAAGGATGCTCTCTAACACAATGGCCATGTGGAGAGGAGCCTGAGCCAGAGCCTCAGAGCCAAGGTGTTGGGGCAGTGCACACCGTGGGGGACAGGGCAGCTTGTCCTTGCTGCCCTGCTGCCCTCCCAGCCTGAGACAACAGCTCAGCATAACTGGGGCTGTCACCTCCTGGAAAAGATGTTCCTCATCCTGCACACAGTCAGTCCCAGGCCCCCTCAGGTGACCTCCCATCCCACTGTCCCTCTCAGCACAGGCATCACACTTGCAGGCACCGCTACCTTATTACTGCCCAGACTTCAATCTTCCTCCACCTCAGCCATTCCCCTGGGCTCAGATTGGAGTAAATGCCAATTCTCCTTCACCCCAGAAATCCCCAAGCCAGTGAGCAGTGGCAGAGGGACCAGGCACAGCTTTAAAAAAGGCAACAGCTTTAAAAAATCCTCAGAACAGGGCAGACAGTTGGTGTGGTGCAGTGCAGGCTCAGGAACACTCCTGACTCACGTCCCTCTTCTATCAGAGGGTTTGGAATGTGTTACTGAAGGGGTGTCCCTGTGGGCCCCAAGGCGGGGGGATGCAGGTCTTGGGTAGTGTATGATTTTTATGCAGACTTGTCCAAAACACAGATAGTTGAATGAAATACCTGAAAGGGCAATGCAGGAACAAACCTCCCCTGGGTCAGTGATGAAGTACCTCCCAGACTGCAGACCTGCAAAACACACACTCATCTCCCCAGAAACAGTCTCACCCATCTGTGAATTTGAGCTGGAGAAGATAAATGTGCATTTCCCAAACAGCTTTCAGGGCTGTCTGGCCCCATTTGGGGACAGCCAGGGACCCTCACTGGCTGAGAGCCCCTGGACAGAGCGAGGGAAGGAAGACAAGCATCTCAGAGAGGCATCTTGGACAGTGATTCTGTGGGTTACAGAGCCAGCCCGAGGTCACTCCAGTGCCACTGAAGTGTCACCTTGCCCCAGTGAACTCTGCTGTTGTCTTCAGGCAGCTCCGTGACACACCCGGCCCTTGTGCAAATCAAACGAAACTAAAAATAGCTCCGGCTCGCTGCAGAACAACACCTGGCTGCCAGCACCTGCCGGGAGTCGTGCTCCAAGGGCTCCCTCCTCCGAGCTGGTGTGGTCACTGAAGGAACACCTCAGTCTCCCCCTCTCCTGCCCCAAACCCTGCCTGCCCTCTGCTCGCCCCTCTCTCAGTGAGCTGGGGGGATGCTGGGGGATGTTGGAGGATGTTCAGGGTGTGCTGGGGGCTGCCAAGCTGCCCATCCTGGCCACTGGCACAGCGTGGTTTTCCCCCAAGCCCTGCCAAGGTGAAGTGGACTGATGCCACCATTTCTACTGCCTGGCCTTTGCAGCAGGAACTGGGGTTGGCACTGGGAGTTCGCTGAGGAGGGAGTTCAAGTTATCCATCCTTCAGTTAACCAGGCTTGGTAGCTTTACTGGCAGTGCTTGGCTGGCTAAGCTGCCCATGCCCTGGCTCTGCTGGTACCCTTGTACCTGGGCACAGCACTGTGCACCATTCAAACTGGACACAGCTCAACTCTTTCTGGGGTTTGTTCTCCACTAAGTAAAACACTTGGTTCATTTTAGGTATGGGACAGATTCCCTGGAGTCTTTGCAGCCAGAGCACCTGAAGCCATTGCCAGCCCACAGCAGTGCTGTGTGATCCTTGGGCTGTTCATGACCTCAGGCTGAGCTGTTCTTCCTCTGTCACACTCAGGCTCTGCCAAGATCAGACCAGTGATCACTTAGAGGAGCTGGTGCCTCTGCCCCCAGGCCGGACCTCAGGCATTGCCACTGTCTGCTCCTGTAGGACCCAGCCAGAGCTAAAATCCTCCTTTTCTTATGGGAAGTTTCCAAATGATGCTCAAAATCCAGAGCATTATTGAGACTCAGAGACCAGCACCCTGCTGCAGAGGCAGTGTGAGAAAGGAGAGCATCTGTGGCTGTGGCTGATCCTCACTGTCACATCACACACAGTGGAGGAACAGCTCCAAGTGCAGGAGTGATGAAGACCTTGTGCTTCTCTGAGCCCACTGATCTGGAAGCACAGACTCCTTCTGCCCCAACCAGAGTTTCTTCCAGCCCAGCTGTGGTGTCCAAGCACCAAGTGCCAGCTGAGTACAATGTGACTTCGGCTTTGCCACCCTGTCATCAATGCCCTGTATTGCACCACTGAAACCCCTGCCAGCCAGTGTCCTGCTTCCCCCTGAAACCCCTCCCAGCAATGTCCTGCATTCCCCTGAAACCCCTCCCAGCAATGTCCTGCATCCCCCTGAAACCCCTGCCAGCAATGTCCTGCCAGCTGTGGCCACACACACACCCCTAAAGGGAGCAACCTGTGAGCCCCTGGACTCAGTTCCCCTGTGCTGGCTCTGGTGGCACTGGCTGTCCCAGTTCCCAGTGATGCAGCAGGAGGCCCGTGTCCCCCAGTGCTCTGGGATGTCAGCCCAGAGTCCCTTGTGGCTCGGAGAGGAGCGGGCACAGTTCCAGAAGGAAATGGCAGTGGGGTCCCAGATAGGGGGAAGCTGGTGTTCACTGACTGCCAGGGGTGAGGTGTCCCCTCCCCTGCTACTGCCCTGTGCAGGACAGGGACACACACACTCCTTGAGCTCCCTGAGTGTGGGGCACCTCTGCAGCTCCAACCCTGGCAGGCATCCATCCCCACCAGGCTGCCTGCATGCCACAGGGCATGTCACCCTGTCCCTCTGGTCCCACAGGCCTGGGGAAAGGGTGGCAGTACAGGAAGGGATAACAAGTGGGGAAGCAGGAGAAAAGGACAGAGCAGATATGCGGAGAGATGGAAAGATGGAAAAATGGAAAGAGGGAAAGATCACAGGTGTGGGAGAGAGAGGACGGGTCTGGGGAGGAGTCAGAGATAGAGGGATCAGTCACCCCAGTTCTGTTCAAACTGTTATCCCAGGTGGAATTCAGTAGGAAAAGCAGCAACAAATCTTGGGAGAGCTGGGCCAGCAGATCTGACCCCTCAGTGTGGCAAGAAGCATCACCTGGGCACACCTGTCCTTCCTCCTGCCAGGGGCAGCCCTGTCACCTCCCCAGCCCCGGGCAGGTGGATCAGCCATTTGAGGGTGTCCTGAGTCCAGGCTGAGTGTGCAGGGGACATGTCACACGGTGCCCAGTGCCAGACCTCAGGATTTCTGAGAGCCAACTGCTCCAGGGAGAGAGTGGGGGATCTCCTGTGGGAAGAGCTGAGCTCAGCAGGCCATGCCCAGTGCCCAGCCCTGGGCATCCCTCGTCTGGCTCGTTCTGCAGGGATGCTTGGGGATGTTGGGGAATACTGGAGGAGCTTGGGGGATGTTGAGGGATGCCAGGGGGTGTTGGGGGATGTTGAGGGATGCTGGGGAGATGTGAAGGGATGTTTGGGGGATTTTTAAGGGATGCCGAGGGATGTTAGGGGAGTGCTGGGAAGACGCTGGGGAATGTTTGGGGATGCTGGGAGGACACTGGGGAATGTTCAGAGATGCTGGGCGATTTGTTGGGACGCTGGGAAGATGTTTGGGGGTGTTTGTTAGACGCTGGGCGATGCTGGAGGGACGCCGGTGGGATGCTGGGAAGATGTTTGGGGATGCTGAGGGACTTTGGAGAACACAGGGAGATGCTGGGGGATGCGGAGCTGCCCAGCCTGGCCGCTGTCCCATCTCCCGGGCGGTGGGTGACCAGCAGAGGGCCCGGCTCCCCTCCCGCCGCCGCTTTATCCTGCCCAGCTCTCCCCGAGCGCCCAGAGCCGCGGCCGGAGCCGGACCGAGCGGCTGTGCCCGGACACAGCTCCCGAGCAGCCCCGGGGAGCCGCGCTCGGGGCTGCGCCGCCTCCGCCACACGCGCTCCCGGAGGGTGCGGGGACCATCTCCGGGGGCACGATGCCTTCGCCGGCGCTTCTCCTCCTCCTGCTGCTGCTGCTGCTGGCCCCGGGGGCCGCGGGGATGCGAAGCAGGGCTGGGACCGGCAGCCCCCACCATGGCCAGGGTGTGGAGGGAGGCAGGACCCTGCCCACGGTTTCCCAGGACATCCCGGGGGTGCAGGTGATGAGAGAGAGGCCGCGCCGGGGGACGGAGGAGGACTCCAAGTCGGTGCAGCAGTACGTGCCGGGGGTGCGGGTGGAGTTCCCGCGGCCCCTCAACTCCGGCAGCCTGCACCCGACCAGGGCCCTGCTGCCATCCAGCACAGACCCCTCGGAGCAGCAACCAGGGGTCCCCACGGACAGGGACAGACTAGAGCCCCGAGCCAACCTCACCACCGTGTCCGACAAGCGGCTGCAAATCCACAACCCCTTGTACCCGGTGACCGAGAGCTCCTACAGCGCCTACGCCGTGATGTTCCTGTCCCTCATCGTCTTTGCCGTGGGCATCATTGCAAATCTCTCCGTGATGTGCATCGTGTGGCACAACTACTACATGAAGAGTGCCTGGAACTCCATCCTGGCCAGCCTGGCTTTCTGGGACTTCCTCATCCTCTTCTTCTGCCTGCCTGTGGTCATCTTCAATGAGATCACCAAGAAGAGGCTGCTGGGGGACGTGTCCTGTCGCATTGTGCCCTTCATGGAGGTAAGGGGCTGCACAGGGCCCTGGAGGGATCAAGGACTCAGCTCTTCTCTTCCCTCCTGCTCTAGGGCAGTCTGTGCTGCTGGTGGCCTGGCACAAGGACTGTGTGCCAGAGACCCCCACAGTGAGGCACAGTCCCAATAGTGACCTTCCCTTTGCCTCTGTCCCAGGCCATTCCTCAGGCTCTGGAGTCAGCACCAGCTCTGCCAAGGCTGGCAGGAGCCCATTAGACCCTCCGTTGTCCAGCCAGCACAAGCACTTCTGTCCACAGGGTCCCTCCATTTGTCTGTCCCAGTCCCAGCTGGACCCCCCCAAGCCTGAGGGCTCAGCCTCACATTGTGCTGGCCCAGAAACTGGGCACCATGGGCTGCTGAGGATGGCCCTGGGGCAGGGGGGTGCAGAGGGGAAGCACTGGGGCAGCACTGGGGTGGGACAGCCCAGGAATTAGGTTTGGGATCTGAGATCTGTG
This sequence comes from Pachyramphus minor, assembly GCA_013397135.1. Lineage (NCBI taxonomy): Eukaryota > Metazoa > Chordata > Aves > Passeriformes > Tyrannidae > Pachyramphus > Pachyramphus minor. Next base: position 309,958 of record VYXB01009391.1, on the reverse strand, counting down.
TTTGTCCTCAAGCCTCATGCATGACAGGCTGGCCATGCCTGGGGAGAGCCAGGCACCCACTGAGAAGGTCACAGGGACTGTGGTGACAGGAGATGGCAGAATGAGCAAAACTGTCTCAGATGGCAGGGTTTGGAGTGATCCTGCTCTTGCCCTGGAAACAAACCCTGGCTGTGGATATCTCCCATCCTCAGGGGAGCCTGGAGTCCAGCTGTCCCCCTCTGTGCCCTTAAGGGACAGACAGATCCAACCTGCCTGTGCTTGTTCTGTGGGGTCAATGTTTATCAAAGGGTGAAAACACCTGGAATTGCTCAGAGACCTTCTCAGGCTTGGTCAGACCAGACGGGGTTCAGGACCTGCCTGTCCCATGGAGCACCCACCCCCATGTTCAGGGCCCCCAGCTGCTCCATGCCCTGCTGGCAGTGGGACAGTCACCTCCCTGTGCCCCAGTGCCTTGAGCAGGACCTGCAGTGGCACAGGGGTCCCTGGCAGTGCACAGCCCTAGCAGGGGATCCCAGCAATGCCACTGAGGCCTCTGGGTGCAGGGTGATGGACCTGCATCCTGGGTGCCTTGTTGGGCACAGCCCCAAACCTGCACAGCCCAGCCCAGCATAGGAATGTGGTGTTTGCTGGGGGAGCTGTGGAGCCCCCCTGCTTCACTATGGCAGGAGCTGCTCCTTTCCAAAGCCCAGCCCAGCCTCTCATTAAATGGAGTGTTTGCCCCATCCCTGTCCTCCACCACAGGGCTCCATCACTGCAGCTGGGTGGACTTGGAGAGGGGCAGGAATTTGCCCAAGCAGGCTCAGTGCTCCGGGGAAGGATGGGAAGGGTGATATCCCCAGAGCAGACCCCAGTCCCGAGGAGGATCTGCCATGAGCTGCTCATGGGCTCCCTGTCCCTGTGGGAGAACCCTGGGGATGGCACCACCAGGCACAGGGATTCAGCAGCACCAGGGTGCTCCTGGGACAGCTCAGTCCTGGAGGAGGCAGGAAGGGATGGGAATGATGGAATGCTGGTGCTGCTGAAGGATGAGCATGGCACAGACAGGGAAGCACAGTCCTGGTGTGGGGGCTACTCCTGCTCGGCCCCCCAGAACCCAGCCCTGCTCTGCCCTCCTGCCCCTCAAAGCACAGGCAGAAAGGGGCTCCAGGTCTTCACCTGGGGCTCAGCTGCAGGGAGCCACAGGAACAACAGAGCCAAATCCCTGGCAAAGAGGGGATGGATTTCAGCCATGAGAGGGGGACCTGTCTGCAGGCCAATGATTCATGTCCCCCTTGAGTGGCTGAGGCCACTGGACTCTCCTGCTGTGAGAATTGGACCTCCTGGCCTCACTGTGTAGCTGCTCCAATGCCCTGTGGGGGGGCACAGAGCCAGGTTTTGAGAGCACAGCTGGTTACATGGGCTCCTGGGGACAGTCCCTGTGCAGGGATGTGCTTGGGCTGACCAGTGGCACCAGCTGCATCCCTGCCAGGGCACTGGAGAGCATCCTATGCTCTGCAGGACCAAGGGAACCAGGAGAGACAGAAGAGCCTGTGGAAGGGTGTGGAGGGAGGAGGCAGCAGCACAGCAGCACCAAGAGAGGGAACTGGGCCAATGTGCTCTGTGGGGCAGAGCAGGGTACTGGGTGCCCAGGGTGGCTTTGGGCTTTGGGTAGAGGAACTGGGACATGCTGGGAGCTGGTGCTGAGTGCAGGATGCTGGGCACAGGATGTGAATGCTGGGCTGGTGCCCTGATGCTGTGTCTGGGAAGATGCTGTTGTGCACAACCAACACTTCTGCTCAGTGTGGCATCACCCTGGTCATCAGCTGCTGGAGGGACCAGCCCTGGACCCAGGGAAAGGCTGGGGGGGGCCAAGGGGGTCAGTGTTCTTGGGCTGCTCCCCAGGCACCACGTGGAGCCCTGGGACATTTCCTGAGTGCTGGGAAGGTCCTTAAGCACAGGGTGATGTTTGATGGCTTCGTGAGGCCAGGAATGGCCACAGCACTGGGGGCACCAGCATGTGACTCTGCCATCATCCTGGCCAAGGGCTGTGGGACTTGGCTCCCAGCTCTGGGGCTGGGACTGGGAACGCTGATCGTGACCCTCGGTGCCTGGCCAGTCCTCCCAGAGCCACAGCGATTCCTCTGCCTCCTTTGGCCTCCTCCTTTGGCAAAGGGGATGTTTTTCCTGCCATTCTCAATGCAGCGGAAATTGCCCCAAGCTGATTTGGGACAACGGCGCCTTCAACTCTCTTGGCCTGTCCAAGGAGAGCAGCATGGGGGGGGCTTGGGAACCCTGGGAAGGTGCTGATGGGTGTGATGGTCCCTGCTTTTCCTCTGCAAGAGCCTTCCGGAATAGAGGAAGAGCTTGAGGGACAATCCTGCTGTTCCCACTCTGGCTGGATGGACAGACAGACATCCAGCAAAGCTTCTCCCTTCTGCAGAGAAGGGAGCTGGGCAGGGACCATGGGTCAGGGGACATATTTATCCACTGTCCTTTCAGGAGTCACAGGAAAGTGGCTCTAACTGTGGGATGCAGCCACAGTCTGTGACCTCCCTACAACCTTGGAGGAGGAGTTGTGGTTTTGGGCAGCCAGGTGTTTGCCACAAGCCTGGTAGAGCCAATCTCCTGGTGATGTCCCTGCAGCAGGGCTCACCTGTTCTGCCTCCTCCCTCGCCAGGTGTCATCGCTGGGAGTCACCACCTTCAGCCTCTGCGCCCTGGGCATCGACAGGTTCCATGCAGCCACCAGCCCCCAGGCCAGCACCCGGCCCATCGAGCAGTGCCAGTCCATCATTGCCAAGCTGGCCGTCATCTGGGTGGGCTCCATGACACTGTCGGTGCCAGAGATCCTGCTCTGGCAGCTGGCACAGGACACGTCACCCGTGAATGGTGTGGTGACGGAGTACTGCACCATGAAGCCCTCGTCCAACCTGCCCGAGTCTGTCTACTCGCTGGTGCTCACCTACCAGAACGCTCGGATGTGGTGGTACTTCGGCTGCTACTTCTGCCTGCCCATCCTCTTCACCATCAGCTGCCAGCTGGTGACGCGCCGCATCCGTGGCACTGAGAAGGGCGAGTGCCGGGGCACCAAGCACGGCCAGTGTGAGAGTCACCTGAACTGCACCATCATTGCCCTGACCGTCATCTACGGGCTCTGCACCACCCCCGAGAACGTCTGCAACATCGTGGTGGCCTACATGTCCCCCGACATGTCCAAGCAGACCTTGGACCTACTCAACCTCATCAACCAGTTCTTCCTGTTCTTCAAGTGCTCGGTGACACCTGTGCTGCTCTTGTGCCTCTGTCGTCCCCTGGGCCAGGCCTTCATGGACTGCTGCTGCTGCTGCTGCGAGGGCTGCGGCCCCGACACCACCTCCAGCGAGGGCAGCGCCGACAGCAAGCTCAAAACAGAGATGTCCTCCTCCATCTTCTTCGACAAGCCCCGGGAGACCCCCCCACCCCTCCTGGCCCTCGGCACCCCATGCTAAGTGCCACCAGGGAGCTGTAGAGATCGTTCCACCACCTCCTCCCAAGACCAAACGTTGTTTTGCCGTTAGTGCCCGTGTCTGGATTGTGGAACAAGAAGAAGAGACGGCTCAGGGGGCTGCGCCGTGGGCTCCAAACCCAGCATTGGGCAGGTGGGGCTTGAGACCCTGTGGCTACATCGGTGACCTTCTTGCCTCTGCCCAAAGGCCAGTGAGGACATCAGCACCCTCCCTTCCTGGCTGCCTGGCTGGGCCCTGTGGGGTTGCTGCTCTGGAGACGGAATTGTGCTGGAAAGGTCCCATCTGAAACCACGGAGGGTGGTCATGGTGGCTCGCAGAGGACACAGCAAACACAAACTGCCCTCATCCTGTCCCCTCCCCTCCTGCCAGCCCCTCCACAGTAGGAGAAGGTCCCAGTGACTGTATCCTATGGGTCCAAGCCGTGCCCTGTATGAGCTCAATAAACCAGTAACCTAGAGCACATCACAGCTGCAGCCGCCAGCACCGCTGGGCTGAGCCCCGGCAGCCCCTTGGATGGCTCTTCCCTAAACCTTGGGGGCTCTGGGGTGGGCATGAACAGCTGAGGGGGCATGAGCGCAGGGAAGAAGCTCTGCCAGGGCGGGCAGCAGTTACGGGATGTGGGGAAAGGCCCCTTTGCCCCCTTCCTCTGAGGTAACGCTGAGTGGTTTCTCTGGGAGGGTTCCCTCTGAAGCATCAGGCTTGGGGTGGTGTCTAGGACTTGAACTGGTCCCAGTAAAGCCCAGCCAGTCCAGCACTGGGCTGCAGTGCCCCACAGCCAGCAAGGCAGCTGGTTCCCTACCTGCATTATGCAGGACCAACGTGCTGCTGTGCAGTGGCTGGGGGGGATGTGGGACCACCACCCCCAGCACCCCTTGGGGAGCCCTGGGGCGAGTACATCTCACCCAAATCATCCCACGCAGGGCTCCTGACCCTCATCCACCTGCCCACTGCAGGGACAGGATTATTCAGGGAGATGGTTTCAGGACATAAGGGTTTCCAACCCCACAAACACCCCTTGCCCAGGGCTCCTCTCTGGGGTGGGGGCTGGTGGCTCGGGGGGCAGCCGGGGCTGCAGATCTGCCTGAGGGCAGGCTGGGCATGGCGGCCCATCCACCGGAGCTGTTAGAGCTCCTTGTCCCAGCTGCTGGCAGCCGCCCCAGCCCCCGAAATGCCGGGGCAAGGGAGACGGTTGCTACGGGCAGTGAAAGCGAGGGGCTCACTGTGGGCTTTGTGCACAACACCCACCGGGCTCCGCTCGGGCTTTGCTTTCACAGCTCCGTTTCCAGGGAAACAAAAGGCCCAGTTTTCCTCCGAGAGCACAAAACTGGGTTTTTCCTTTCATCCCCCCCCCCCCCCCCCGCCCAGTGCTGGGTCCCACAGTTTGGGAAAACAGGGGTCTCACCCTGGCACAGGGATGA
>VYXB01009391.1:133526-303728 GCA_013397135.1 Pachyramphus minor | reverse complement strand
AGCCACCCCCACCCTGTGCCCCAGCCCTGTGCTGGGACTGGCAACTGCCTTCCCGCTGCACACCCACCCTCCAGCACCCCCCCAGCACAGCTGAGTCCTCAAAAACTGGCCCCAAACAATCTGGCCAGGCCCCCAGGCTGCACCTGCAGANATGTCCCCCAGCCAGGGCAGCAGAGCAGGGGGTGGCACTGGGAGTAGGGAATGGGGAGCAGGGAACAGGGAGCAAGGATGGGGAGCAAGGAATGGAGAGCAGGGCATGGGGAGCAGGGAATGGGGACAGAGAATGGGGAGCAGGACATGGGGAACAGGCACAGGGAGCCCCTCCCTGGCTCCAGTGAGCAGCACTGAGGGTGCACAGATGCTCTGAACGTGTCTCCAGGTGCCCCTGTGTGTCCCTCCCTCCCCGGTGTCCCTGTGGGATGTCCCCAGCCAGAGCAGAGCCAGCAGCCCCAGCCAGGCACAGGAGATGCCATTTGGCACATGGGGAGCCAGGGCAGCCACCCCAAGAGGCTACAGGGGGCTGAGACAACTGTGGGGCAGCTGCGTGGCAGGAGCCAGCCCCTTGCACCCCCAGGGGCTGCTGGCATTGCTGGGCCCCCTGCACTGGCACCAGTCCCCCAGATCAGCCCACCCCGAGCGTCCGGGCTGGGCAGCGGGCAGGATTTGGAACAGGCACAGGACCAGGGGACATGTGGGGCAGGAGGACAAGTGGCCTTGGGCCCCAAGGAGGGGTTGGGGCAGTGGCACATCAGACACAATCGGGGGGGGGCTGATCACAGCAGCTTGTGACTAATCCCTGTCCCCTGGAGCCCAGGGGCTGCATCGCCCCCTCCCTCAAACCCTGCCCAGAGGGCTGAAGCCTGAGGCAGGGCAAGGTGGGCACCTCCTGACACCCCCAGGTCTCTGCCTGGAGGTAGCAGCAGGACACCCAGGGAAGGGAAGATGGAGCCCCAGGGGACCTGCCTGCAGCTGGCACAGTCCCATCCCCAAGGGCTGCCTTCTGCTACCACCCTCCTCTTCTTCCCAGCTGACCCTTGGCCGGCCTCGGGGAGCCCCAGCTTTCCTACTGCTCACAGGGCCCAGTTTAGTAACAGCACTATCCCTTAAATTAAAAAATTAAAATATATATACATATATATATATACTGTATACACAGACAACAACAGAACAGTGCCAAAATGGAGGAGGAGAGGGAGAGAGGGGAAGGGAAGAGAGGAGAGGGGAGGAGGAGAGGAGAGAAGGGCAGTCGGACATTTTCTTTACAATAAAAACAAGGACTCTGCCCCAACATGAGCAGAGTCTGGGGTCCCCTAAAAATACCCATCTAGAGAGAGAGCTGGAGGGACAGAGCAGGAGAGAGGGGCATGGGCTTGTACAATGGCATCTTCCCGATCCGAGCCAAGCCCGCGGGATCTCAGCTTCGCCTGGACTTCGAGTGCTGGATAAGCCACTGTAGGGTGATGTCTGCAGAGGCAAGAGGACACTTAGAGCCTCTCCCCCTGCGTGTCACCCTCTCCTGCACAGGCTGCCCTGCCCTGCTGCTCCCCCAGCCCTCAGCACTCACCAATGTTGTCCTTTTCTTTGCAGGAGATGGAATAGCAACAGATCTCTCGGTCCTGGATCGCGGAGAGGTTCCTGTGGGAGAGGGGCAAGTGCTGGCTGCAGACCCTGGGCTGTGTGGGGCAGCCATGGGAGACACCTCTGGGCAGCCCTTGGAGAGGGCACATGGAAGGGCCAGAGGCTCTCCAGGAGCTGCATGTGGGTCAGGAGAGGGCACCAGCACTCCATGCCTGAGGGCAGAGGTGGTCAGGGGGGGTATGTGATGGGGCAGGAGGGACCTGATCCCACAAGAGAGCCTGGCCACAAAACTTCACAGACAGGGCAGGGAGGGTTTGGGAGTGGCAGCATGGGAGCTGCACGTGTGCCCACGGTCCAGGGGGTGCTCCAAGGGGTAGCTGGAGGGGAGGCAATGCTGTGAGTCAATGCAGCATCCCAAATCCCCTCTGTGAGGATGGGCAAGAGGCCACATCCTGGCATGGCAAAGGGTGATGGGACAGGAATGTGGATGGTGTCACACACCGGAGCAGGGTCCAACCTCCCAGCCCCCAGGGCTGTCAGGTGAGCAGTGCCTATGCCATGAGTGGCACAGAGCCAGGCAGGGTGACCAGAGCAGCACCCCGGGGGAACCCAGCCCCAGTGCCCACCGTGACACCCCCGGGGAGCCTGGTCCCCCTGTCCCCAGCAGCACCCCTGGGGAGCCCAGCTCCACCTCCCAGCACCACACTGTGCCAGGCCCACACGCCACCGTGTGGCACATGGGACCCAGCCCTGGCACTGGCGGCTCCAGCTCCTCCTTGTCTCCACAAGGTGTCACCTCAGATGTCCTCAGCCACCCATCTCTGCCGGCCCACCCCAGGCACCACAATGTCACCCCAGATGGGTGACCCTGCTGCTGGGGACATGGCAGAACAAGGTCACATTGTGTCACAGCCCCACTGTGGCTGCCTGGGTCACTGGCAGACTTACATCTTCTCAATGAGCTCCTTCTCATCCAAGGCACCGGGCAGGTCCCGCTTGTTTCCCAGGACGAGGACCTGCAGGGTGGGACAGGGGACACCTGAAGCTCTTGGCTGCCAGACCAGGCAGGAACCTGCTTCTGCCACCCAGAAGCAGAGTCTGCTTGTGATTCAAGACAGCTCTACCCACTCCACCAGGATGTCCCAGATGGAGAAAACCCCTTCAGCAGCAATCAGGAGGAAAAGCACTTCAATTAACTGCCTTAATTAGCCTGTGTACAGCATGTCCCGTGCACGCTCTACTCCCAGTGTGGAGATGGCCCCATAGCAAATCCTCCCTGAAGGGCACCAGCATCTGTTGTGCCATTTAGGACTTTCTCCCAGGAGCCTCTTGCTGCCTTTGAGCAAGGAGTGAAGTGAAATGGCTAAACCTGCCGATACCAGCACGAGCAAGCTGTGGATGCCGGGCAGAACCCGCTCCGCAGGCAGCCAGCGCCAACCAGCAACAGCTGCTTGCACCATCCACTGATCTCTCCTGATTTCAAGGCTTCTCACATCCTCAAAGGCATTCTCAGACTGTGCAAGGAAAATAACCACCTGGCAGGACTGGTTTGTCCCTCCAGAGCGCCCACTTGACTGTCACCTGACGGGGCAGTGCCGAGCCTGCACGTCTGGGGTGAGCTGGGGCTCTGCGCAGGATGCAGCATCTCCCTGTTTCAATCCCGAGGTTTGTTCTCCCAGAGGACAGTGTTCAGAGGGCTACAACTGCAGTGTGGTATGTCAGGAGCTTAATTTAGCTTGCAGCGGACGTTTGGGATCCGTGGCAAGATCCTCAATTAGCTCCTTTCAAAGGAGGCTGGTTTGGGATGATGCTCTGTGCACATCCCACCCTGGCACGTGCAGCGTGCCTCATGCTGTGCCATGTCCCCACCTCCTGCACACGTCACAGCCCAGGAGCCACTCTCCCAGGAGATAGGACCTTAATGTCACACCATAAATTAGGCACAAGGGACAGATTGAATACCTGGGGGTCTGGTCTGTGCTCCCTGCCCTAAAGCTCTCTCTCTGTTGCTTGGCCTAGCTCTGCCCTAGAAAGCTCCCTCAGGAGCACAGTGGGGAAGGGACTGCCCCCCCAAAGAAAGGGGATCCCTTCCCTGAATCTGCTCTGCAAGCCCTGGCAGCCTGGGGATGACGAGTGGGGACTGACAAAGGCAGCAGCTCACCGGGATGCCCTGGAGCTGCGGCTTGTCGAGCAGGTTGTGCAGTTCGTTCTTGGAGGCCTCTATCTTCTCCTGGTCAGCAGCATCCACCATGTACCTGCAAGGGAAGGGACATCCCTGAGCACAGGTGCCCAGGTCCCCATGCCTTGGTGCTGTGCCCGAGGTCTCTGCCGCCCCCAGATCTCTTCCCATGGCAGCTCACTGCCCCCACTGGACACTGGGCCTTGGGGGTAGTGAATAACAGGATCCTTCTGCCAGGACACCTCTTCCCAAGGATGGCTGTGGGGCTGAGAGCCCCTCATGTCTCCCAGGGGAGTGGAGGACCACCCTGTCCCCATTCCTGCAGGTGTCCACCTGCGCCCACTTGACACAGGCTGGGCAAGCGAAGCCTGGGCAGGAGAAGCTGCAGGACACACGTTGTCCCCAAGCACCCAATGAAGCACATGGCAGCTCCCATGGAGACACCCAGGATAGAGGACAAGTGGAGAAGGCAAGAGGAGCTGATGATGGAGAGGAGAAGTTGACCCAAAAGGGGGAAGGACCTGCTCATCCCATCAATGGGGTAACCTTAGGAGGGGCCATGGAGAAAATGGATGTGAAGCCAGCAGTCAGCAATGCTGCTCTGAGCAGACAGGGAGATCTGGGGAAGGATTTCACTCTTATGGGCTGACACTCATCCTGCAAAGGATATTAGGGAAAATTTATTCCCTGAAAGGGTGGTCAGGCACTGGAACAGGCTGCCCAGGGCAGTGGTAGAGTCACCATCCCTGGAATTGTTTAAAAACCATCTGGGGACACGGTTTACTGGTGACCATGGCTGTGCTGGGTTAATGGTGGGACTTGATATCTTAGTGGCCTTTTCCAACCTTACGATTCCACAAGAATTCAGTGGTTCTAACTCCTGACACACGTGTGCAGCTCCACCAGCAAAGGCATCGCAGCTCCCCTTGCAGCCAGCCCAGTATCCTGGGTGCCCTCACCCAGTGGTGAGGCTCAGCATCAGTGTGTGGGTGGCAGTGGAGCCCTGGTTCCCGGGATACTCACACGATGGCACTCACTCCACGGCAGTACCGCTCCCACATGCTGCGGAACCGTGGCTGGCCACCAATGTCCCAGAGCTGTGACAGGGAGATCAGGGTTACTCTGGCATCCTGTCCATTATCCCAGTGCCCCAACTACCCCAGTCCTGCCCAAGACCATGTGGCCACCCAGGGCATTTTCTCCATGCACCAAACCCACCCCCATCCCATCCTCTTCAGCTCAAACCTGAGGAGGAGGCTCCCAGCTCGGTAAAGCAAGGAGACACCTCAGGAAGGGCAGTTGTAGGATGTTGAATCCCCCTGTGGCATGCTTCTGCTGGCATGGAGGGACCCCCTGGCCCAAGCTGGGTGCTCCTGCCCATGCCCACCACACCTCCTGGTCTTTCCCTGAGGCATTTCCCATTTCAGAACTCTCAGCATACTCTTAAAAGTGTTCCTGCAGCAGCCAGAGAGCCCCAGCCATCTTTCCAAGCGTGTCCCACAGCTATTTCCCAGTTCAACTCAGGGCCCTTGAAAGATCCAGAAGGGGTAGAACCTTCCTCTCCCCTTGCTTCTGAGGCAGAGACACCACTTCAAGCCATGACCTGTTTTTCCCAGCACTGCCACCCTCAGCAAGGTGACCACATCCATGAGTCCCCACCAGCAAGCCAGAGGTATAAGGAAACCTCCAGCATTGCAGCCTGGACTGGCTCTTACTGCACAAGTCTGGATGTCCCACATCTCACCACCTCTTCTGGTGGGTACCTGCAGGACCCTAACAGGGTAGATCTTTCACTTCCAGGGGGTGGAATCCCAGTCTCTGGAAGCGTTCAAAAAACATGTGGATGTGGCACTTGGGGACATGGTTCAGTGGTGAACACGGTAGTGCTGGGGGAACAGCTGGACTCAACCTTAGAGGGATTTTCCAACAATCCTAGGATTCCATTCGATGATTCCCAGCTGCAGCTGCAGTCCCCGGAATCCTTCAAAGTCCAGCAAAAGAGCCACCAACCTCCCTTCCCTCCACCCTTCATCCCAAGAGCCCTAAGCAGCAGCAACACCTGCACCTCACCTTTATGGTAACATTCCCCTTGGTGATCTTCCTCATGTTGAAGCCCACGGTCGGGATCATGTCTTCGTTGAACTGCCCTGACTGTGAGGAACAAGGTGAAGCAGCGTTAGGAGGCAGAGGAACATGTCCAGCCAGCCCACCCTAGCCAGGCAGCGAGGCTGGCAGCCCACCTGGGAGAACCCCAAAGGCTCTGCCAGCCCTTCCCCGGGCACGGCACAACCCTCCTCCAGGTCCATGCCAGGAGCACAGAGACACGATGCTGCCAGATGGGAATGGTGTGTGTCCTGGTTCCAGCCCAAGGCAGCAGGATGGGGAATGGCCAAGACATTTTGTTATTTGATACCACCTAAGATCATCTCCATGAGCAAGGAAAAGGGACCCTTGCTTGCTTCCAAGAAGGGCATTCCTTTCCTGTCCCTTTCCTGCAGGGAGAAAGTGTGGTGGGGGAGGGAAATCATCACCATTGTTTCATTGTCCGGGGCTTGGTGAGCATTCTGCATGTTAATCACCCTCCCCTTGTACATTCTGTTATTGGTATTGTTGCTGTTACTGGTAGTTTTCTTATCTCATTGCTGTTACCAGTAAATTGTTCTTATCTCAACCCCTGATCTTTGCCTTTTGTGCTTCCAGTTGGAGGGGGAAGCAAGGGGTGGGAGCACTGAACTGGGGGAACACCATTCCTAAACAAGGACACTGCAGCTGCTGCACGGGGCACAGGTGCCCTGGGTGCCCTGGTCCAGCCTCCAGCCCTGCAGGGAGCTCCCAACCTCAGCCCCAGACACATTGTTATCCCAGTGGTCAGGGTCAGGAGCTGCTACAGCCCTTCACCTGCTGCCTCTAGCAGCCTCCTTGGGACTCAGATCAGGTTTATTGCCTGTGAAAGCATCCTGGAGGACAGGCTGTGGAATGCTGGGGAGCCAACAGGGAAGAGGGTTTGATAACCAGGTTAACACAGACGTGGGGATTTTGGCCATCAGTGCCAGCAACCTGCAGGAACCACCAACCATGGCCAAACTCATCCTAGTAGCTCTTAAAACCTGTTTCTTCAAGGCTTTTCTGGTTTTTCTCTTAGTTAACACACACCTCAAAACAGGAAGGCAATTTATGCTATTTTCTGATAAGCAAATTTTTGAGCCAACAGCTCCTCCAGACCCACCACGTCACCAAACCCCCAGGGTTTTCCTGACCTCTTCCAACGTCTCTGCAGTGCACACCACTTCCCTTTTTCATTTCCCTCTTGCATCCAACAGCAAAACCCAGCAGCCAAGGGTGCAGGCAGGGGAGGGGAAGCAGGCAGGGATCTGCAGGGGATGCCTCCTCTGGACTGAGGTTCAATACACAACTTGGCTTTATGAAATTAAGAAATTCACAGGCTTTGATCAGCAGACACGGAGAGCAATTGCTGAAGAGCTCTAGGAAGCTGCAGGCACATCCCTCAGGGAACCCAGACCACGTCATGGGATCTGCTGTCTCTGCAAAAGCCATCCAAGACAGAGTTCAGGTGGACAGAAGCTTATTCCAGAAGGGATGGGCTGCAGGAGCCACCTCCTCTTTCCTCCACGGGGAAAGGGAGTCACAGCCTTGTTCCCTGCCCAAATCCTTTCCCCCCCATGCAGCACCTGCCTCCAGGGGCCAAGGGGTCAACAAAAAACCACTTGAGCTGTCCAAAACAGCCTGGGACTGTGACACAATGTGGTCCAGGATGGCTTGCACATGGTCCCTGCTGTCCCAGCACCCACAAAATCACCTTCAACGTGCTGCAACACGCTCAGCTCTTCCTGCATCAGCTGCTCTCTGAAAGCAGCTCTCAGTGGTGGAAACACAGTGTCCCCTCTTTCGTTTGATGCAAAGTGCTCTGGATAAATCGCTGCTGACTATTTTGTGTCTCCAGCAGAGCACAGCCCTCCATGAGGCAGAGGCAGGAGCCCAAAGCACCTCAGGCTGGGTGTCTCCCACCAGTGCCTGGACCATTCCCAGAACTGCCCAGCCTGGCAGTCCTGCAGACATCTCGTGCCATGGAGCACTTGAGTCCCTGCCAAACCCTGCCCAAGCTCCAACCTGGAGGGAAATGTGGGCAGTTTGTCACCCGTAACCTCCACATCCATCCTCCTCAACCTGCCCTGTGCCAGTGCAGGGTGGGAGTGCCTGGCAGCCTGAGCTTCCCATGGCTCTTCCAGCTCTTCTCCAAGAGCTAAACCAGCCCAGCTCCACCACACAGGCTCCCATCCCTCAGCACGTCTCCATCAGCCTCGCTGACAGACACCTGGCACTGAGTACTCCCTTCAGACAGGAAAAAGCCAAATTCAAGCCAAGCCTTTACCCTTTGACAGTGGGCTTACAGCTCTCTGGGGCTCTGAGTGCCACAGGGCACCTATGGCGTGGAGATCCACGTTCTTGCAGAAGGCACTGGAGGGGACAGGACTGAGAAGTGGGAAGAGGGGCTGCCACCTGGAGCCAGGCAGGCAGGAGCTACCCCAGGGGCTGGCAGCAACAAGGAAGTGCCACATGGTCTGAGAGACAATCCCAGCTCTTGCCCCAAATCCTCAGCATGCCCTGATTTCAAAACCCTCACGCAGAAGGATCCTCATGAAGGGGCCTGTGTTGGGCAGCCCCAATGCTGCAGGCAGCAGCCCCAGCTGGGCAAGCAGGGTGCTGTGGGACAGGGGTGGGCCCCTCCATCCCAGAGCAGATGGTCTCACCACCACCACTACCTACATTACCACACATGGTCTGGCTCCTCAGCTTGGAGATCCATCATCCCAGGCCACGAGCAGGGTGGGAAACCCACAGGGTCCTCCCGGCCCTGCTCCCTGCAATGCTACAGCAGCTGAAACAGGCTGTGCTGCCCTCCCTGACCCCACAGGCCCCATCTCCAGGGCACTGGGTATCTCAAGAGCAAAAATGGGATCTGGGGCAGCAGCCAGGCCATGCATGTGCTGATCCTAGAGCCCAGGTGACACTGGCATGGCCAACACTGCTGTAAGCCCACCCAAGCCAAGCAGGACGATGCATCCCACTCCCTGCAATGCAGCTAATGAGGGGCCTGTGTTGGGCAGCCCCAATCACAGTATCACTGAAGCCCAGGGTTTGGTTTTTTTGTTGGTTTTTTTTTTTGTTTTTTTGGTTTTTTTTTTTTCATAAAAATTAGGTTCCTCAGATGAAAGGGAAAATCCTTGGGCTGCTTTTGCTTCTTCAGCACTGCATCAGAGCTGAAAGTATGCTGGACAGCAGCACTGAGGCTGTGCTGACCCAACTCTCTGTGAGATGCTCCCAGCAGCTCCCCAAGGACAGGCAGCACAGCCTCAACTCTGAGAGGAAGCCAGAAGTTCTGTGTAAGATTTGCAGCAATGTCTGGTCCCACCTCTGTCCAGACAGACCCCACAAATGCCTACAAATCTATCAGTGGCTGCTCTCATTCAGATGTGTCTGCAGCGGGGCAGCATCTGGACAGAGGTGGTGGCCACAGGAAGCACTGGTGGCTCAGCTTGCTGCTGGCCCAGATTTTGGGGTGCTGGACATGTGCAGCCCCCACTGGCATTAGCACTACTTGATGGCAGCACAGAGTCTCTTGCAGAAGCTCTGGAGAACTGGATGGTCACAGCATTGTGGTCCAAGGCTCAATGTCCAGGAGGAGGCCAGTGATGAGTGGTGCTCCTCAGGGGTCAGTGTTGGGACCAGCACTGTTTTAGAACAGAATCAAAGAATGGTTTGGCTTGGAAGGGACTTAAAGACCATCTCATTCCACCCCCTGCCATGGGCAGGGACACTTTCCACTAGCCCAGGTTGCTCCAAGCCCCGTCCAACCTGGCCTTGGACACTTCCAGGGATGGGGCAGCCACAGCTCCTCTGGGCACCAGAGATGTCACCATCAGAGACCATACCATGACAGAATGTCCTCTCTCTGCCACTGGCACGGGCAGTGGGATCAAGGTGCTGAGGACACTGAGCTGTGTGGTGCAGTCAACGTGCTGGAGGGAAGGGGTGGCATCCTGGACCTGGACAGGCCTCAGAGGTGGGTCTGTGCAAACCTTGTGGAGTTCAAAAAGGCCAAGTGGAAGATCCAGCACCTGTGTCAGGGCAATCCTAAGCACAAATCCAGTCTGGGTGGAGAATGGATGGAGAGCAGCCCTGAAGAGAAGGACCTGAGGTGTGTTGGTGGATGAAAAGCTCCACATGCCCCAACCATGTGTGCTGATGCCCAGAAACCCCTGTGTCATGGGCTCATCCCACAGGGTGGGCAGCAGGGGAGGGGGGGGATTCTGCCCCTCTGCCCCACTCAGGTGAGACCCCACCTGCAGAGCTGCCTCCAGCTCTGGGGAACAACATCAGAAGGACGTGGAGCTGCTGGAGCAAGTCCAGAGAAAGCCACAGAGATGTTCCAGGGCTGGAGTCTCTCTGCTCTGGAGAGCTGGGGCTGTTCAGCCTGGAGAAGAAAAGAGTCCAGGAAGACCTCAGAGCTCCTTCCAGTAGCTAAAAGTGGCTTCTAAGAAAGATGGGATAGACTCCTTAATAGGGTCTGTAGGGACAGGACAAGGGGTAATGGTTTTAAACTAAAAGAGGGGAGATTCACACTAGATATAAGGAGGAAATTTTTTATAATGTGAGTGGTGAGGCCCTGGCACAAGTTGCCCAGAGAAGCTGTGGCTGCCCCATCCCTGGAAATGAAGGGCTTGGAGCAAACTGGTGTAGTGGAAGATGTCCCTGTATGTCCCTACCCATGGCAAGGGTGTTGGACAAGGTGACCTTTAAAGGTGCCTTGCAACCAAAACATCCTATGATCCTATGATCTTGGAAAACCACCACTGTGCATTTTTCCTGGCTCATGCTGACAGAGATTGCAGCAGCAAGACAAGACTATGCCTCACCCAGATTCTTCTCCTCTTCCAGAAACATGTGAGAAACCCCCCAAAAAACCTACCACCTTCTGCATTATGAAGCTAAGGTGCAAAGACACACCTGTGGAGGGTCCAGGTGCTGCATCTGGAGGCAGAAGGACCACAAGGCAGCATGAGGATCCACGTCCACACACCCTGGCCCTGCCAGATCCCATCCCAGGGGCACATCAGGAGTTACTGGGAGAGGCAGGGGTCAGACAGGCTGGTACAAAGGCATCAGAACAACATCTCCCTGACTCTCCCTCACCACCTCCACTCTCCAGCAAAGCCTGGAGACCTTGCAGACCTGGAGCTGCACCTCCCCTCCCAAGCTGAGGCACCCAAACACATCCTGCTGAGGGGGGTCAGCTGGCCAGTGAAGGGGTCAGTGGCTCTCCAGGGATGGGTGAGAGCAGGCACTGAGCTCTGAAGTCCTCCAAGCCACTATCAGGACATGCCTCCACCAGCAGTGCTGTCGGGAGAGCCATGGCATCCATCATCCTACCTGATGCCACACACAGGGCTCCTGTGGTTTCACAGAATGGTTGAGGTTGGAAGGAACCACAGTGGGTCACCTGGTCCAGCCTCCCTCCTCAAGCAGGATCATCCCAGAGCACCTGGCAAACGACTGCATCCAGACTCCACACTCGCTCTGGGCAGCCTTTTCAGTGCTTCAGTCATCCACAGAGTAAAGTTGTTCCTTGTGTTCAGGTGGAACTTCCTGTGCATCAGTTCCTGCTTGTTGCCTCTTGTCCTATTGCTCGGCACCATCGAGCAGAGCCTGGTCCATTCTCTGACATCTCCCTGCAGGTACTGACAGACTTGATGAGGCAGATCAGACATCTCTTGAGGCTGACCAGCTCCCTCAGCCTGTCCTTGGAAGAGAAATGTCCCCTCAGCATCCTTGCAGTTTCTGCTGAACTCTCTCTAGGAGCTCCATGTTTCCTCTTGCAGCACTGATCTGAATCACTTCCTGAGCAGGGCTAAAGCACAGGATGGTGCCCCAGACCCCCCACCACCCAGACCCAACACCCTGGCACCTGTGGCTCAGCTCCCCTGGAAGGCTCTAGCACAGGTAGAACGTGTGTGGTGTTAAAAAGCAGCAACACACTCTTTTGTTCTAACCACGGCCTGCACTAAAAGTTTTTGGGCCCCAGCACCTGGTGAGGAGCTCTCAATACCCTTGAGTCACCCTCATCACCAACAGACTGGGGAAAAGGCAGCTGAAAGCCCAGTGGCATCAGGGTCAACAAAGACCAGACGTGTACATCTTTCATCCCTCCTTGCAGGCAAGACTTCAAGCCTCAGCTCCCAAGAGCCAGGAAAAGACAAAATAAGCCCTGGAAGATGAAGATCTCCAGGCAGGTGATCCAGGAGGAGTCACCCCCCAGTCATGGCTGCCTTCAGCAAAGCCCTCACCTGGCACGACCACAGCTCTGACTGCTGGAGGGAACCACCCACCTTCCAGGCAACCAGAGTCCATTTTTCAGTCAGGTGCAGCTAAAAACCCTGGATCACAAGGACAGTGCCAACCCCCCCAGAGCAGCTCCAGCCCCAGCATTGCTCTGAGGGAAGGGGAGCACCCCCTGCACCCACACAGACGTCTTGTGAGAGCTCTCCAACAATGCCAAAATCCCATACTTCTCAGTTGAGGCTCTTCCCCTCCCCAAAGCCCAAATTACAGCCCAAAGCACAAATCACAGCTATTTCCCCTTCCAACACCCCCATTGCAACACCCTAAAGAAAGCCAGGCTCCTCCAACCCTCCTCAGGCAGTTCCTGTCGAGTTGGCATTTTCTGTGTCACGCTGCTACTTCCCTGTCCCCAACACCTTCTTTCCAGGACGTTTTCTGAAGGGCTGGTGCCCCTTTTTGTGTGCATTTGCCACAAAACATGAACGTTCCAAATAACCTGAACTCAGCCACTGAGCCTGACCACCCTGCAAGGGTGTCAAACAACCCACCACAGACCTGTCACACCAGCAGAACGTGGTGCCAGCTCCAGCCCCCTCAAGAGCTGCTGTAATTCCTCGAAGTCCCTTAGCCAGCAATCCTGGCTAAGCAGAGAGAGTTCTGGTGCTCAGGTCTTCCAGGTGGGGTCTTGCCCACAGGAAAGCTGCCTGGTACAAAGTGTTTACTCCCAGGAGCAAACCCCACAGAGCCCACGCTGAGCCCTGTCTGTGGATGGGGCTGGGAGAGGAGGAGGCACGTGGGGAAAAGGGAGCCGGGCAAGACGAGGACCAAACCAGCAGGAGCCTGGAGCACCAAGCGGTGACTTCCAACAGAACAGCTAGAGAGCAGGAATGCCATTGTCTCCAGGGTGAAAAAGCATTTTAGGGTGCCCCCAGATGCTTCAGGAAGGACATTTTTGTCCCTTGGCACCTGATACCAAGGGAAACTTCCCAAAGAGCATGGCTCCAGTGCAATGAAGCCTCCAAATGGGCTGAAAATCCACTCTGACAGCCCCGCATCTTCCAGCACCCTGAGTGAGCAGCAATAACTCCCTGTGCTGTGGAGCCATGGCACTGAGTGAGAAATGTGCAGGGACAAGGAGGGCAGTAGGGCATCTGGAAGATCCACATCCCACTCCCTCCATGAAACCCTGCGGGAGCCACAGCCCAAACCTGACCCTTTGGGATCCGCCCACCTCGCAGCATCAAAAAGCAAGAGGGGAAGCTCCATAGAGCATCCCCATGGGTGAAACCACACCCTGGGCTCCGGGATCCTGCTCCAGATCTGCTGCTGGATCCAGGGACCCCATGCACAAGGCAGCACAGCTGGGCAGGGGCCAGGGTCGGAGGTGTCCAAGGTGGGTATCACTGCCCCACTGCAGCAGCACCCGGCACCCACGGGACACTGCTGCTGGTGGGTGCTGCCCGAGGAAGGTCGCCAGGCAAACATCTCCTACACTGGCCCCTGGGCAATGAAACCTGGTGGCAGAAAGCCCAGCAGGGTCATCACGAGGCCCCCCACCTGCGTGTCCCGGCGGCAGCAGAGACGATGACAAAGCTCCTGCTGCAACCGGTACGAGGGCAGGAGCTTCCCGGCTCCCAGGGCCGAGGCTCCCGCAATCCTGGGCGGTGGCAGCACCCACCCAGGGCACCAGAACCGGCTGCTACCGACTGGCAGAGCCCCGGCCAAAAAGGGCAGGGGGGGGTCTGTGATCCTTCCCTGGGGCCTGCTCTGGCTGCGGCTCCAAGCACCACGCCAGGCTCCGCGGCTGTGGGGAGCAAACGCTGGGGTTTGCCTGGACCTCTCCCGATGCTGCTGGACCTGCACCCCGCACCCCACACTGCACCCTGCACCCCGGAGTGTGCCCCACTGCCTGCAACCCGCACCCCACCCCACCCTGCACCCCACTGCCCAAATGCATCTCCAGGCTGGGGTGTGATAGGGCGGAGCCGTTCTGGGGAGCACCCAAGGGCTGCAGTGGGGAGGGCAGTGGGGGGATGCAATGGGTGAGTGCAATAGGGGGGTGCAATGGGGTGATGCAGTGGGTGAGGTGCAATGGGAGGGGTGCAATAGGGGGTGCAATGGGGGGTGCAAGGCGCAGGGGTGCTGCCCTGGGGTGGCCCCGCTGCTCCTCGAGGCTGCCCGGGGCTGCGGGGGATGCGGGTGTTCCCCGGGGGGCTCACCGCGATAACGTTGACGAAGGTGGTCTTGCCCGAGTACTGCAGCCCCACCAGGGTGAGCTCCATCTCCTCCTTCCAGAACAGCGCCCGGAACCAGTCCAGCAGCTTGTTGAAGAGCGCCAGCATGGTGCCGGGCCGGGCCGCGCCGCGCCGAGCGGGGCCGAGCGGAGCCGAGTGGAGCCGAGCCGGGCCCAGCTGGGCCGAACCGAGCCGAGCCGAACGGGACCGAACCGGGCCGAGTGGGGCCGAGCCGAGCCGAGCCGAGCCGAGCTGGGCCGCGCCGAGAGGAGCCGGGCCGGGAGCGGCCGAACCGAGCGGGGCCGAGCGAGGCCGAGTCGATCCGAGCGGAGCCGAGCGGGACCGAGTCGATCCGAGCGCGTCCGGACCGGCCCGGTCGGTGCCGATGGAGGCCGAGCCGCCGCCGCCGGTATTGTCCGAGCGCAGCCCCCGCTGAGGCACCGGGTGGGGCCCGAGCGCCGCCGCTGCCGCGCCCTCTCCCGGAGCGGAGGACCCTCCGCACCGGGCACGGGACATCCCGCCCTGCAGGACATCCCGAGACACGCTGGACACCCCGGATACCTCGGGATACCGTGGGACACCCCGGGTACCCGGGGGTACCCTGGGACACCCTGGACATCGCGGGCGCTGTGGGTGGGGCTGCAGGGTGCGCGGGGTGCAGAGGTGCTGGAGCACTGCGGTGCCGGGGGCAGGGATGGTTGGTGGGCAGGCTGCAGGGGCACTGGGGGTACTGGTGCCTCAGGGGTGCAGGGGGTGTGGGCAGTGCTAGGTGGGGGACATGCAGGGCACAGGGGTGAAGGAGTTCGGGGTGCAGTGGTGCTGGGGTTTCAAAAGTCCATGAGTACTGAGGGTGCAGGGATGCAGGGTGTGATCGGTGTAGGGGACCCGGGGGTGCAAGGCTGTGGGGTGTACAGGGGTGTGAAGTGTACAGGGGTGTATAGAAGTGCTTGGTGTCAGAAGGGAGGGGGGAAAGTGTGGGGTGCCATGGGTGCCAGGAGCCCCAAGCCCCAAGCAGTGTCCCAGGGGCTGATGAACAAATTTCCACCTGGAGAATGAGACACAGCCCAAAGGCACGGACGGCTTCCTCGAAGGATGTTCCTCTGAGACCTTTATCCAGCCTGCTGCCACAGCAGCCTGTAGCCACCAGGTTGGGCCCTGCAGCCTTAAAACGCCCTTGTTTTCCCCCTGCTCAGCTCTGCTGGGTTGGGGGACAGGCAGAGCTGCTCCTGGTGCCTGTCCTGGCTGTGCCCTCCCACGTCGTGCTAAGCGCTCTGGGCAGGTGCTGCCGGGCTGTGCTGTGCCAACAGGGCTTGGTTCCATCCAGGTGGGATTTGAGCCAGTCCTAAAGTGAGGACTGATACACAGGGCCATTTGTGATTCCCTTACGCTGGATGCTTTATTCCAGCATTGGCTGGGGAGAGCCCATTTGCAGAGGTTGCTCGTGCTCCCACGAGAGACAAGGATACTGAATCCACTGCTAAAGCTGCCTGAGACAAACATGTACACAGAAAATAGGGAAACTGAGATGGGGTTGGATTCACCTCACAGTAACGGTGGGAGAGAGTTTCCACCATGTGCTGCAAGTCACTGGGAAGCTGCCTTTGTTTTTGGAGACAGAAACCATTTTGCTTTCGGAGCTGCTGCAGCCTGCTCAGGATCCCCGTGCTCTCAAGGGGAGGCCTGAGGAAGCAGGAATATCATTGCTTTCTGTAATTACCCCATCACAGCTCTTCCTCATATCAGTGAAAAATTCATCGTCTCCCAGTTCTTGCATGTGATTTCTGATTGAGGATATTTTTTTTCATAGAATCACAGAATTGTTCAAGTTGGAAAAGACCTTTAAGATCATCAAGTCCAACTGTTACCCGAGCACTGCCATGGTCACCATTAAACTATGTCAAGTCACCATCCTCCAGGGATGGTCAATCTACCACTGCCCTGGGCAGCCTGGGCCACTCCCTGACCACCCTTTCAGGGAAGTAATTTTCCCAGTATCCAACCTGAACCTCCTCTGCTGCAACTTGAAGCTGTTTCCTCTCATCCTGTCCCTTGTTCCCTGGGAGCAGAGCCCAACTCTCACCTGGCTCCCCCTTCTGTCAGGGAGTTGCAGAGAGCCAGAAGGTCCCCCTCAGCCTCCAGGCTGAGCCCCACCAGCTCCCTCAGCCACCCCTGCTGCTCCAGACCCTTCCCCAGCTCCATTCCCTTCTCTGGACACGCTCCAGCACCTCAGTGTCTTTCCTGTGCACCCAGGTGTCTTTCAAGGTGTGTCTTTAGCAAGAAGAGCCTCATGGTGCGTGTTTGGAGCAAGCCCAGCCCTGCCCACAGATGATGCACAGCCAGGACAGAGGCTCCATTTATTTCAGGGTAATTCTACCAGTGCTGCATCTCAAAGAGTGAACACCTGTGTGCAGCTAAAAGGCAAACAGCGCTCATGGTGCTCCCCAGGCGTGTGGTTCCTCTGCACTGCTTGCTCTTCTGGTTCAGGATCTTGCACCTCTCAAAAGCCAAAGCTTCTTTCCATGGGTGAAATCTGCCTCGAGGCAGCAGCAACAGCCCACCTAGAGCACCCACTGCACCCCTCATGTGAACCCACCACACCTTGCTGGTCCCCAGGGTCCAAGGCCACAGTCCCTGTGGGTTTGCTCAGCTGCTCTCATCCTGAGGGGTGTTTGTGCTGCTTTTCTGTGGCCTGGCAGCATCAGGAGAGGTTTTGGTGGAGGTGTCCTGGAGGCTGGTGCAGGAGAGGTTGGAGTGGGGTGCTAGAAGCCTGGTGGGAGCCCTGTGCTAGTGGCCTCCAGCCTCTGGCAGCTGGGAAGCGTAGAGAGCTAATGTGTGATGGAGGAACTGGTACTGCTCGCTTGTCTGGATCATCCCACCTCTGCAAGGGAAAGGCAGGGCCCACTGAGACTTAACCAAAGCCAGAACCCCATTCCCGGCTCTCTGCTGCTGGGACACAATATTCCTGCTTCACCAACCATGTCTGGATGCCTCTGAAACAGGCACCAGAGCTGCCCAAACATTACAGGAGCTCAGAAGCATTGCTGGGCTGTTCAAAATGAGATTAGCAACCGATTTGGCTCTAATATTTACCGGTACTTCTTGAAAAGTGGCCAGACAGAGAGTTTCTGGATTTAATGGCTGAGCTGGAAGGGAAGGAGCAGATGGCTGCCAGATTCAGAGCCCCTCTCCTGTCCCTCATATCCTTAGGTCAGATCTCAGCAGAACCAGCCTGGCACTGGGAATTGTTTGCTTTCCACACATCTGCATCCTCCAGCAACCCTTCTGGTGTCCACCAAAAATAGTCCCTGTGCCCCCTTGGGATGCCCATCCCCACGTCCCTCCCACATCCCTCCTCCCAGGCTTGGCACCCAGCAGGGCCCTCCAAGGAGCCTCCTGCTCTGAGCACCCACCTGTCTATGCGGAGATGGCACACGATTCCCAGGATATCCACCTCCCCCTTGTCCTTCAGCTGCTGGCAGCCCATCCTGGTGGCGATGAAGCAGCCTGTGCGGCCGATGCCTGCGCTGCAGGACAGACACAGCTCTGCTGAGCACCGACAGCATCCACGCCATGGACCCGAATCTGGCTGAGCTGGATGCACTCCTGGATTGCTTTGCTGCCCTGATTTCTTCCTAGAGGGGTGCTGGGGTCCCAGTGCCAGCTGCCAGATCAACCTCCTTAGCCAGGCACCAAAAGCTACGGGCTGGGGTCACTCTGCCATGGCAAGGGGGTCTTGCTGTGTTGCACAGCATGGCTGAGGATGCTCTGGAAGCACAAAACCAGCCCATGCCCCATCCCTGCACAGTGCAGGGGGCTCTGCAGCCCCTTCCCCTCCCAGCCTGCAGCAGCACATGGTGGGTGTGTTCCACAGGGATGACCGGGTGCTCTGCTCTGCTGTCCCCAAATTCACTTAACAGGGGGAAAAAACAGGCAGAGGGCACCTCCTGCAGGAGGGCTGCCCTGAAACACAGCTCCACAGCCCAGCTACAGGCCATGCTCAGTGGCAGAGTGAGCAGGAATCACAGAGTCACACAATGGGTCAGGCTGGAAGGGACCACCCATGGGGTCATCTTGTCCCACCTCCCTGCTCAAGCAGGGGCTTCCAGAGCCAGAGCTGTGGATGTACCGTGGGGCTGGTGACTGAGTCCTGGCTACAGACCTCTCCTGCTCCTACCCTGCTGTCCATGGCCCCGGGTGCAGGATGTGCCAGGCTAATGCTTCCATCCTGCTGCCAGGACAGGAGCTGCTGGTTGGCAACTCTGCTGTGAGGTTGCTGTGCCCTGGGATTTCTGCACCACAGCAGGACCAGCACATGAGCATTCACATATGGGGTTTTCTCTGGCAGGCTGACCCCGAAGTGAAGCACAGACAGGGCTCAGGTGAGGTGCAGGCTCTTACCTGCAGTGCACCACGATGGGCCCTGGGCTGGCTGCAGTCTGCAGAGTCTCCTCCACCTTGGACACCAGGTGCAGCAGAGGCTTGGCTGACTCAGGTGTTTGCTGGTCTGGCCAGGAAGGGAAGAGGATGTGTTTGACCTCACGACATTCTCCTTCAAGCTTTTTCAGCACAGAAGAAAGAGAAATCAGGATGTTGGAGCACAGGGCAAATGAAAGCATTGTCCAGCTCAAGCAGAAGCCAAGCAGTCTGCACTTATCTCAGCTGCTCTCCTCCCAAATCCCTCTTTGAGCCTCTGCCAGACACCCAGGAAAGATCCCTGGGCCAGGGAAAATGGGACGTGTCCCATCCCAGAAGATGGGAACAGATGCAAAGTGTCCTAGTACTGTCCCCAGAGCCCAGGTAAAGCAAACAAGGTCCTTTAGGCTCGTGTCAGCCCAGGGTGACCACAGGGAGCCCATGGGGCAGAGCCCAACAACACAGTGCAAACAACAGTGGGCTGGTAGCATCACCCTGCCCAGCTGATCCCCCCTCCTGCACACCCCAGGCCTGGGTCCTGCTCTCTCCCAGCCCTCCCCAGGCAGGAGCTCTGCAGACCCCTCCTCTGGCAGGGAGCTGCTGAGAACCATGAGCTCTTTCCTATCACACAGAATTGCTGTCTCACTACAGATCCCAGGGGTGTTAGGGGCACAGCCAGGCCCCACTGCACTCCCCCTCTAACCCCGGGATGGGGCCCAAACCCACCTGGATGCAGAGATCCCGGACCACGTACTCCATGCGCTCGCTCACCCCCTGCACGCAGACGGTGAAGGGGCCGTAGGTGCCTTCCTTCTCAGGCCAGTAGTGGACACATTTCTGGGGGACAAGTCAGGTTTTGTGGCTGTGAGATGCTCAAGGCACCCGCTGGATGTTTGAGCTGTGCTTGGCTCAGTGCTCTTGGGAAGGGGCATCCCCTGGGGGGTGCGTGGGGCAGTGGGGAAGGTGGATGTGGAGTGATACAGAGGCGAAGCAAAGAAGGGATGGATTCCTCTCCCTGCATCTGCTGCTCTGCACCCACTCCCATGCCTGCCCTGGCTTTCAGACCCCAGGGCTGCATAGGTCTCCCCAGCCCCTGGGAGCTTCCAGGCCCAGCAGGACCCAGGGCACAGGGAGGCTGTCACTCAGGAGGGAAGGGAGCAAGGACATGGCCAGGAAGAGAGAGTGAGTCTTCAGTTCTCACTTCCCCCAGACTGATGAGGATGCTGTTTGGATGAGGAGCCAGAGTTCCCAGCAAAGGCACAGCACTGTGGGCTCCCATCCCAGCTGAATCTCCTGGCTGAGAGCTCCCAGCCCAGGGGAGAGCTGTAGGGGGCCAGAGGGGCACTGCTGCCCCCTCCCCAGGGGTTGCTCTAAATCCCTTTAGCCTATTATCCAGTTGGCAAAGCATGCCGGGAACACGAGGCCATGTGAGAAGGAGAAGGTTTGCTGGATGGAACCGGGGCTGCAGCCCTGGGACTCTCCTCCTCCACCTGCTCCACCAGGGAACCCTCGGAGACCAAAGCACAGCAAGCGGGTGCACAGACCCCACACCTGGTCTGGCGCAACCCTTCGGGGTTGTCACGACCCCATCCCACCNTGCCCCCTCCCCAGGGGTTGCTCTAAATCCCTTTAGCCTATTATCCAGTTGGCAAAGCATGCCGGGAACACGAGGCCATGTGAGAAGGAGAAGGTTTGCTGGATGGAACCGGGGCNCTCCTGGAGCTCGGTGATCATGACGATAAGGGGTGCGTGCTCCTGCCACACCATCTCCCAGAAGTCGGTCACGGTGTGCACCATGGGTCCCTGGGTGGCAATGTACTCCCGGGGCCGCCCCCCGTAGCCCTGCCGAGCACACGGTCCATCAGGGAAGCTGGGGGACCCCGAGGGGAGGAGGGTCTATCTCCAGACCATTCCAACCCTTACGGGGCTTTTCTGCCTCTACAGGTGAAAGCCTGAGCCACACATACTATTTCCTACTAAACCTGTCCTTGAAATGCTTTTACAGACCTGATGAGGGAATACCAGGCAGCCTCACCATCCTGCTGGTCCCACCATCCAGGAGCAAGTCCATGGAGCTGGCCTTGTGCACCCAAGCTCCTGCAAGCACCCTGTGGTGATGACAGCCAGCGTGATGGATGCCTTGGTGAGGCAGAGCCCACGCAGGGAGCTGCACTCCTCACTGTGGGCATTTCCACAAGGACAAGCCAGAGTCCCCATTTCACAGCTCCAAGTGCCTCCACTGCCACTTCCTCCCCCAGTATAAAATTATTAAAGATATCTAAAAGCTCTGAGTCCTGCTCATCTCCTCTTCACCCCCTGGCCCTGGGCAGTGTGCAGCAGCAGCTGGCAGGAGCTCCATGGCAGGTACAGGCAGAGGTGCAGGAGAGCCCTCTCCCAGGGTCAGTAACGAGCTGGAGGTTGGAAGGCAATCCCCAAGTACCCCAGCTTTTGGAAAAGTAAAGACACAGCACTCCAGGCCAGAGCTGTAAAGCTGTACAGCTTTGTCAAAAGAGATCTCAGTTTAACATTTTTAAGGACTGTCCTAGGGATCCTCTTCAGAAATGATGTATAAGCTCATTTGCTTGTCTGCCTTGCCAGACAACAGGCCAGGGTGTGAGGAGGAGATGGAGAAGCCCCTGGAAAAGGAGCCTGTCGGGGGAGAGCTGAGAGCAGCCCCCTCATGAAACCCACCCAGCAAAAGGAGCAGCGTGTCTGCCCTGCACGGGTGGAGCTGCATCTCTCCAGCTCCAAAAGGGGTGGCAAGTTAAGACTGCTGCCCCAGGGCAGGCACAGGGCAGTGGGTGACAGTGTGACACCTGCAGACAGACACCTTGTGAGCTGTGGGCTGCAGGACCTGGGAACCACCTGCCCTCTGACCAGGCACAACACTCACCGTGATGTAGTTGGCATTTATGTAGCTGTCTTCCTCCTGCTTCCCTGCCCTCCTGAGACAGACCCGGCTCTCAGGATCTGAAAGTCATGGCAGGTGTTACCCCAGGGACTGGTCCTACCCATCCTCCCTGTCTCAGCCTCAGAGACTGCAGGCTGAGTCTGCCCACTCCATGCCAAGCTCAGAGCTGTCTGTACCCTCCCTCAGGCCCATGTTGCCCCACTGCACCCTCACTGCCCTGGCAAGGCCCAGCCCAGCTATGTGCCCAAACCCACACATACCACAGTGAGCACACAGGGGAGCCAGGCATGACCACCCCCCCAGGACATTCCCACAGTGCCTGAGTAGAGCCCAGATGAGTCTTTCCATGACATCCTCAGCCTTTACCTCCCTAGGGACATGCCCCTGGGACAGGTGGGACCCCATGGTGGCAGGTACAACCAGGCTGGGCTACCCTGCACTGTAGGCAGTACACCCCAGGGAGGAGCTCCCCATGTACCACCCCACAGCAATGTGTGCACCCCTGCAACACCCAGCTCCTGCAACATGGGAAGTAGGAACAAACACAGCAGGAACACCAAGAGCACCCAGGCGTGCCCACCCCAGTGCCAGGGCTGCTCCAGTCATCCCTGTCCCACAAGCAAACAAAAACAGGCAAATGGGAAGCAAAGGGATGCAGTGGCACATACTGGGGAGGATGGTTTTGTATCTGTCCTTGAAGGCACGTCCAGGGATCTCCAGCTCCTCTGGATTCACGAAGTTGGGTGGGATTTTCTGCAGGGGAAGAGAAAAGCTGTGAGGAAAAGCCCAGCTCTGCCACTTGTGTACCCTGGTGGTGGCAGAGCTGGTCCCCAAGGAGTGCACAGCTGACCCAGGGACCCACTGGCATCACCAGAGATGCCAGCTCCTGGGATGAGCCCTGTCCTTACCCCAGATGATGTGGGACTCCTTCCAGGGGCCACCCTGGGAGAAGAGCTTGTCATGGGAGGACAGGACAGGTTTTCCAGGGCCCCAATGGGATGTGTGTGCACCGGGGGAGAGGGTGGCACCTCAGGCACCCCTGCCCTCTGTTTGCCCACTCTGCCTGCCCTACCACTGGGACTGTGGGGCACAGCTGGGGTCAGAGCCTCCCTCAGAGTTGCCCACCCCTGTCTGTCCCCCCACCACCAGCCCCTGCCACCCCTGCTGTGAGGAGGGAGAGGGAAGTGTCACACCGAAAACTCCTCCTGGAGCTGTGCCAGGCTCTGGGCACGCTGTTGGAGCTCCTGTCTCCTCAGCACGTGGCTGGACGTCCTCAGGAACTTCAGTGTGATGTCCCGGGGGGTGCAGACGGGCTGGATGGGCTCCACACTCCCCAGAGAGCTCATGTCTAGCACCAGTGATACGTTGGAGCCCCTCCTGCAAGGCAAAGGTGTCCCTGGCTGACCCACTGCCACCCAGGGACAGAAGGACAGCCCATCCCACCACATCATCAGTTAAAACCAGCCCACGCCCAAAAAAAGCCAGGTAGAGACTCTGGTAGGTGGGAGGATTGAGGAACAAGGAACTTGAGCTGCTCATTTTGCCTTTTTGCTGGGAAACCCCTGGAGGGTGGTGTCGAGATTTATCCTGAGCTGGGAGGAGGGTCAGGGCTGCCTCCACCTTCAGAGCTGCCATCTGCACATGCTGGCAGGTGAAGGGCTGCAGGGAGGGAAGTTTGGGGGAGCCCTGGGGGTGAGCAGTGTTGTGGGTATCCCCATCAGCCACACTCACCTCTCCTGGAGACGCACGTGTTTCTTGGCAGAGGGACTGGGCTTGTCCTGTTTGTCCATGTCTGCCACAGCTGCCCGGGCTGCCAGGCTGCCCTTGTGAACTCTGGAGCACACCAAGCAGGCTTGGACCATGCTGCAGCAGCCACAGAGCCCTTGTCCTGAAGCACAGGGTGGGTCACGGTGGGCCCTCAACTTCTGGGGAATCACAGAGCCATCAGAAGAGAAAAGGCTGGAAAAGAAAAGGCTGATCTGGGACATACCATGAGGCTGGGTGGAACCCCCAGCAGATGGTCTGCAAGCCAGAGATGGGTTTTAAGCTCTCAGTTGCCCTGGAATCAGACAACTGGAATCCAGCTCCTGTATCCAGGTGGGTGGCAGAGGGAGAGCTCCCAGCACATTCACCCTCTGGGATGCTGCAGCACTTCAGCCCAACAGACACCAGTGGTGACCCTGGGCATGGAACCAAGGACCACCTGCTTCCCCCGAGGGGAGGACACCCACTCTCTGTGTTGGAAGCCCCAGATGCTCTCCATCTCCATGGGAAGCACAAGCTGCCCTGTGTTTCCAGCCCTTCCCTGCCATGCCTGCTTCAGCCTGGGGACATGGTGGGAAGTGGGAGAGCTGGAACACATGAGCACAGCAGAGTTCAGCAGGCGACACGAGGAGTGAGCCTGGCCAGCTCCTGCTGCAGGCAGACACAGACCAGGCTGCCTCAACAGCCCCATGACCCTGGTGAGGGAGGGATGACCCTGGGGCAGCCTCCTCCATCCTGCAGGTCTCAGCAACTGCCAAGAGGAAACTGCTTTATCTGGGTGGTTGAGCAAGAGGTGATGGGGCAGCCCAGCTGGGGGAGGTGCCAGGGCTCCTCTATCACCAGCCCTGGTGAGGCAGGGCTGGGGACATGTGGGTGATGCTGGTTCACCTCTGAGAACAGCTCCTCACAGTGCAGGCAGTGCACTGGGATCCTAAGGCTCCTTCTCATCCCCAGCTCCCTCCATGAGGAGACAGGGAATGATGCAGAATCAGAGCTCTTGGTGGGCAAAGAGTGGGATCCCTGTCAGCCCATCTGCTCAGGGAGGTCTTGTGGAGACCTGAGTCCACATGGTGGTTGGGAACACAGCTAAGGCAGATGTTCTCCAGGACTCCCTGCTGCTCAGTGGCACTTCTGGGGGTGGCAATGCCACCACTGCCACACACACCAGCCCCATGCCCTGCCCTGTGCCCCATCCAGGGTGTCCTGGTGTTCCCCAGCCAGACAGGACACGAGCAGGACCTGCAGCATGAGGAGAGATCCTGACCAGAGACAGCCCAGGCTCCCATCCCAGCAGCTGTTCCTTGCCCTCTAGCCAGGAAACACCTGGGAGATGCCCTGGCCAAGCCCCTGGATGGCAGAAAGGCGCCCTGGGAAGAGCCTCAGCTGCCAGTACCTGCAGGGAGAGTGCTCCTATCACCCTGTCCAGCACCCCAAGCCCTGCCTGGGGCTGCCTGGCTGCAAGAACACACCCACCACCCCTGGGCACCAGGGCCCGGCGCTGCCCAGTGGGGGTCTCATCTCCAGTGGGCAGCACGGGTGGGCTGGGGGGCTGCCTACCTGCTGCCCTGCGGTGTGGGCTCGTCGGTCCCGGCACAGGCCCGTGGGCACCGCGCGTCTCGCTCTGACACCACGGTTTAAAGTGTTCAGGAAGCTGCTTATCAAAGGAGCTGCTGCCTCTGCTGCTTCCTCTCCCTCCTTCTCCCCCACCCTGCCTGCCGCCCACACACATACCGGCCACATCTCTGCAGCTCTGCTCCGCTGGGCCGCCTGCAGACCCAGCCCTGCTCCCCTCCGGCGAACCCCTGTCCTGCATCCCGCGTCCCCGGGCACAGCCTGGCCTCCCCAAAAACCCTGGGGCAACTCCTCAGGCATCCCCCGTGGGGCTGGTGGGGTGTGCTCAATGCCCTCTGTGACAAGCCATGGCCAGCACTGGTGCCACCCATGGGGCATGGGGTGACAGGCGAGCCCTGGTCACAGGAGGCCGCTGGGAGAGGGTTGAGGTGAGGTGCTTCCCACGTGCACTGGTGCTGCTCTGGGGGCACCAGACCCCACCTCTCCCACGGGAAGCCAGGATGAGTCCTCCCATCCCTGCTGTGCTGCCCATATCCCCTTGCCCAGGCTGTGCCCCAGCCATTCCTCATCCCACTGTGAAGGGAGCCAGGGCTCTCTCAGTGCCTCCAACCTTCAATGCCTGGCCATGTGCAATGTTTTCCTGGTGCCATCCTGCCATGCCCCAACCTGTGTCTATGTGGGGACCCAGCACCTCTTCTCTGCACCTGTGACCACCCCTGGGCACCTCAGGGGAAGATTTATGGCCTCCCCCTCTCCAGCAGGGCAGGGCAGGGGATGTATTTGGAGAGGAAGGTCCCTGGAGAGTCTGGCTCAGGTAGGACAGGTCTGCCCTAGGGGCACTGCACATCCTTCCTGCCACATCCCCATCACTCTTCCTGTTTGCTCTTGCCCAGGCTCTGCTCAGACACTGCTGCTTCCTTCCTCCTCAGCCCTCACCCTGCGCTGCAGCAGCTCCCACTGCACCCCCCCAGCTCCCATGGACACCACACCCCAAATACCCCCCAGACACCATGGACACCACACCCCAAACACCCCCCCAGACACCATGGACAACACATCCCAAACACCCCCCAGACACCACAGACACCACATCCCAAACATTTTTTCCCTCATTTGCTGTGCCCTGGAGAGCTCCCAGCCCTGGGCCAGCTCCAGCCCAGCTCCTTGTGGCCACTGTCCCTTCCCTGGGATATCTGGTGCCAGCACTGCTGGCCACTGAGCTGGAGAGCTGCCTGCCTGTGCACACCTGTGTGTTTGCAGGAGGGGGGATGCAGTGCTAAAGTGCCAGAACGTCTTCCCTGGGCAACCCTGGGAGGCCCTGGCAGTGCCACCTTCTACCCAAGACCCACGATGAGGGGAATGCAGGAGGGAAGTAGGGATATGGTGCAGGGATGTGCCATGGCCCAGGCTCCCAGGGGCAGGAAAGTCTGCACTGCTGGGTCCTTCTGACCCCCACGTGCCTCTGATGGTTCATGAGTGGAACCCAGGGTGCTCCCACCCACCAGCACAGCTCCTCCTCCTCCCCTCTGCTGCAGCACCAACAGACTGAGGAGCTGCATTTGAGGGGAGAGAGAGGATGGGATGGGACACAGACTGGTGGAGACTCTTGAAGAAAAAGGTGCTGGTGGGAAACAAGGCATGAGCTGGTGGAGATAGTTTGACTGTGGGGGAGACCAGGAGCAGATGGGTCCAGAAAACACACTGCTTGACCCAGGGCACTTCTCAGCTTGCAGGGCCCACTCCTGCAACAACAACCTGCTCCCTGCACCTTGTTGCACTCAGCCACATGTCTGCTGCCCTCCTGGGAATGGCACCTGCACCCCCTGCCTGCACAGGGTGGATGCACAGGTGGAGTTCCTGGTCACTCATGGGTGTCCACCCGAGCAGGTGGAGGGTGTGCAGGTACCTCGAGCAGTGAAGTCCCCAGAATGCCCACACTCACACACACACACAGAAACACTTTTGGGCACATCACTCCTGACCACCTCTGAGCACCAGCTTGGAACATGATGCTGGAGCTGGCTCCTCCAGAGGGACCCTGGCTGGGTCCACAGGGGGGTACAGCGGGGAACAAAGAGCCAGGAGCTGCTCTGGCCAGTGGTGCAAGGCAAGGGACTGTGCCTTTCATGTGCAGCCACCCTCACCTCATGTCACATCACCAGCTCTGCACCAGCTGCATCAGGCTGGCCTGGGGTGCAGAGGGGGAGCTGCTGGATCCTACAAGCAGGGACTTGTGGGGCCAGGAATGACCAGGCTTTGAGGGGAAAGGGTGCCCAGCCTGGGGGTAGATTCCAACCCAGGGACAGTTTGCTGTAAGGACAGGACCAGGACACCAGGGCAGCCACCCCCATTTCAATCTGCTGTGGGCAAAGAGGAACCTGACAGTCCCCAGAGAGCAAAGCCCAGGAGGGGATGGGGGGGAAGCAACACTGAAGGAAATGGCTCTGGGGGGGAGGGTCCCAAGGGTCACAGCTGTGCCTCTCACCTTCCTGCCTCCCTCATCCTCTGGGGAAGGAGGGGTCAGGACCCAGAACAGGAACATCCCTTCTTCCCCAGCTCTCCTCTCTGCTCTGACCCTGGTGGCAGTGGGGTGTCAGGGGTTATGATGATGTCCAGAGTGGTACTGGGACAGCAGAGGGTTGGTGATGGAGGGACAGACACTGGGGGAAGAGTCCCAGCTGTTACCACACCAGCCATGCACTCTGGCCCAACCAGGGATGTGCCAGGCTTGGGATGCCCTGTGTCCTCTGTCCGTGAACACTTGTGCATTAGGATTATCTGCTGGGATGTAGGGACTGGAGGGGTCTGTGGCAGAGCCTCAGAGGCCTTGAGATATGGCTGTGGGTTTGCTTTCAGCAGCACATGGAGACCCTACAGAGTTGGTAGGGTCTGGGAAGGAAGATTTGGATTTATCCCTGGCTGGTACTTGCTGTTGTTCACTTGCATTTTACAACTCCGCTTCCATGGGGTCATCTTGCACCTCTGGCCATGATCTCAGGGTCGGTTCCCCTTGTGCAAAGAGCACCTTCCAGCTCCAAACTGGGAGCTGTTCTTCCCGCTTTCCTAGCCAGTCCTTATGCCCATTTCTGTCCCCCAGCCTCCCTGACCTCCTCACCCAGCCTTCCTCCCTTGATCCACACACCCCAGTACCCCTCCTCACCCTCTCCAAACAGCGATGCAGCCCCAAAGTCACCTCAGCCCAGGCAGGCACCAAACTGGCACCCAAAGCACAGCTGCTGCCCCACAGCCTCACTCCCTGGGATTGCCTTGTCCCACCAGGCCCCCATCACCTTTGGGTCCGGCACTCAGGAAGGGCTGGTCCTGCTTCCGCTGACACGACTGGGATTCAGGACGTCCTGCAGGCTTTTGGAAATGAGCCCATCTCCTCCACCGCCTAAACATCGCTCACAGGCTTGAAGGTGAAGCAGCTGCCTGGGGACTGAGCAGACTCTGTGCGAAGTGGCCGATCAGCTCCCGGTAGAGGTGAGGAGGACGGTGCAATCACCCGGAGCATCCCGCAGAGCCGCCCGCGGGGGGTGTGAACAGCCCAGGTACGGCACCTTCGGCGGGGACTCCGCCGAGCCGGCCCGGGGACAGCCAGGACGCGGAGCTGAGGGAAGCACCTCCGCGGATTGCTTTTCCGGAGAACAGCGTCTCGCTATTCCAGAGTCCTCCACGGGAGCGCATTCCCAAGGACAGCCCCGGCACCAGCGTCCTCCGGGCGCAGCCGGTGCTGGTGGGGCTGCGGGGAGCTCAGAGCCCGCAGCGCAGCACCACACACGAGCCTGGACCCCCGGGCATCCCACCGGGATGGAGCTGATCCTGGGCACCGACTCAGGGGCAGCCGATGCGTGACCTTTCTCCCCGTGGCTGATGAGAGTCTGTGCAGAGTTTGCTCTGCCTGGCTCGGGCTGGGAGCAATTAAGCAATTGCTGGTTCATCTTGCCAAGGCATCGCTGCCGATCCTGCCAGCCCCTGCGCTTCTGCCCTCTCCTCAAGGAGAAGCAGGAGGAGGGTTTAGCACCTGGATTTCTTGCTTAACTGCTGGATTTTTTTCTTCTTTCAATCACTTGATTTGTTCAGCCTAGAGAAGAGGAGACTGAGGGGAGACCTCATTGTGGTCTTCAACATCCTCATGAGTGGAAGCAGAGGGGCAGGTACCAATCTCTTCACTCTCATGACCAGTGACAGGACTCAAGGGAATGACTGGAGCCGAGTTAGGGGAGGTTTAGATTAGAAAGGAAAAAGTTTTTCATGCAGAGGGTGGCTGAGAACAGGAACAGGCTCCCCAGGGAAGTGGTCACAGCCCCAAGCCTGTCTGAGTTCAATGCCTTTAGCCACAGAGTGGGATTCTTGGGGTGTCCTACATAGGGCCAGGAGTTGAACTTGATGATCCTCATGGGTCCCTTCCAACTCTGCATATTCTATGATTCTATGACTGCTGAGTAGAACCACTTTTGGTTTCTGGAATTAGATATTCTCCCCCAACTCCTGCAAACAAGCTGAGCTTTCCTCCAAATTTGCCAGCAGAAAGGCAGAGCAGGTGAACCACCAGCCCCACCAGGCTGGACTAACAGTGATGTGAAGCTGGTGTTGTTGTGACTAAAGAGGGTGCCTTGGCACACGAACAGCTCCCCTGGGATAGGTCTCCCAGAGTCAAAGTGCTTTTTATCAGCTTGGTTTATTCCTCTTCTCATGTGGGAACAAGGTTTTCCTGTTCATTTTACAATAGATTATTTGCATAGGGGATTGTTCCTAAGTGTATAGAACCACAAAATCACAGAAATATTAAGGTAGAAAAATCCCTCTGAGATCAAGTCCAGCTGCTAACTGAGCACTGCCATGTTCACCACTAAACCATGTCCCCAAGGGGTGGTTCTAATAAAGGGGATCTAAACCAGCACATGGGCCCAGACCTTCGAGGTGCTGAGACTTTGACTCTGTAGACAACAAATGCCAGTGGAGAAGCCACAGAGGCACAGCAAGAGCCATTGAGTGATCTGGTCACCCAGGACACGCTGCTAGAGACACAACCCAGCACCTGTGGCAGCACCTGGCTCACCAGTCTGTCACTTGGGCTTGTCCTGTGCTTCCCTGTCTGTCTCTAAGAGGGCTTTGCTTTCAGAAAGGCTGCCTGGAAAATGCTGTGTGCCTCAGTTTCCCCTGGGGAGTGAGCTGGTGCCTTGCTTGGGACACCTGTGGGGTGACAGCAAGCAACAGCTGCCCCAGGCCAGGAGACACACACATATCTCCCTCAGGAGGCTCCAGAGCACAGCACCTGCCTCCAAGACCCTGTGAGCTGTGTGGGCAGGGAGAAGTCTCCCAGGAACAGGGAATCACCCCAGTTCCTCCCCACAACACACAGGGCAAAGCAGCTCTCAATGAAAGAGGCACAAAGAGGCCTGAAAAGCCTGAAAACCCATCATGTTATTCCTATCCCAAGTCCCTTGACACCCTGTAACACTGGGGACCTCAGCAACCAGCACATGGACTGAGACTTTTGCCCAACCCACCCAAGCCTGGCTGGGTTTGCCCTGCACGGCCCTGCTGCCCCCAGCCCAGGCTGCTCCTTTTTGGGGGGACACTGAGCCCAGTTACCTCTCATCAGGTGCAGGGGCCATTACCAATAACAGGAAACGAGCTGGGCAGGAGGGGCAGGGAGGGGAGAGAGACTCAGAAAGAAAGGAAGTGGTTAGAAAGCAGTCACTTCCATTTCTGCTGCAAGAGAGTTTGGATGCAGCTGCCTGGGGCCAAAGGGCCAGGGAGGATATACCAGCAGCTTTAATTTTAGGATATATATCTTCCCTGAATGGGTGATTGGGCACTGGCACAGGCTGCCCAGGGTGGAGTCACCAGGCCCAGAGGTCTTCAAAAGGTGTGTGAATGTGGCACTTGGGGACATGGTTTAGTGGTGAATGTGACAGTGCTGGTTAATGGTTGGACTTGATGATCTTAGAGGGCTTTTCCAAGCTGAAGAATTCTGTGGTGATTCTTGCATAGCAAGAAGCAGAGCCCCTGACAGCCAAGGAAGGTCCC
This sequence comes from Pachyramphus minor, assembly GCA_013397135.1. NCBI lineage: Eukaryota > Metazoa > Chordata > Aves > Passeriformes > Tyrannidae > Pachyramphus > Pachyramphus minor. The sequence continues at coordinate 272,683 of VYXB01009391.1, read as the reverse complement.
ATTTCTCCAGCTGAAGGACCGGCCGTGGACATGCAGAGGCAGCCAGAGGGCAGCAGTGCAGAGGCAGAATGCAGGTCCTCCAGCTCACAGCCATGACAGAACGTGGGCCTGTCCACTCTTGAAAGCTGTTCTGGGTTGTGTTTCTGGCCTCGGAAATTCAGGAAGCTGCCACCTTGGGCCGTGCATTGCTGCTGCTGGGAGATGCTGTGTGATGCCTCTGAGTCCCCTCGGTCTCGCTGCAGCCATAAGTCTGAGCCACAGGAGCTCACAGCACACCTGTTTTATCCCAGTTCCAGGCATCAGAAATATTCCTGTCAGCTCATGGTGGGGAAGCTGTGGTGCTCAGGGCCACACTTGGCCCAGATCTGGAGGGAAAGCACCTGTGAGCTTTTTAGGTTTTTTTCTTCTCTGTTGGGGCCGAGGGGGGGTTCCTGACTGCTGTGGGACCAGGACACCTTTCCTGCCAGAGAGTCAAAGGATGGAGCCATGGAGCTTTTGGCACTGGAGGAGAAATCAAGGCAGCAACTGGTGTCACCAGAGCCCAGGACACAGCACAGGCATTGGGCTTCTTGCCTGTGAAGGCCATGCCTTGCCAGGCAGGAGCTGTCTCCATCAGGTTGCTGAGCACCCTGCCCTGCTCCTTGCTGGCAGGGAGACAGGGTCAAGCCACGGGGCTGGCACCAGGGTGGTGTTTGTAGTGACCCTGAGTAAGGCAATGGGGCTGCCACCACGGGGGGACAGCAGCAGATCACAGACATGGTGCCTGGGGGGGGCAGGTCACTGTGCAGTGCTGCAGCTGCTGCTCCACTGCCCTTCCCTCCCCATACCTCACCTCTGTTTATGGGGGGCATTTTGGGACAGGGTGGGTGCCTCTGTAATGCAGGATACACAGAAGCCCCACAGAGCCCTGGGGCAGCAGCCTGCAGCAGATGCCAGGCAGGGACCTGCTGCCCATGCCCCATGTGTGGAGCCATATCCTGCAGAACTGACTGGCTCTGGGGCTCTGACAGGACCTCCCTTGTCTGCCTTTTGCTCCATCCCTGCAAAGGGCTGGTTTTTGTTTCTGTCATGGTCAGGGACAGCTGGGCCTGTAAGGATCCAGGATGGACCCTGAAGAGGTCCAGATGGATCCTGTCTCCCAGGAGGAGCCAGGATGGATTCAAGCAGTGACAGCCACCCTGTGTGTCAGCATCCTCTCTGCTGCCTCTTCCCCAGCGATCAGACAGGCCCCAGGGGCTGACACAGGCTGTCAGCTCAGACTCTGCTGATGGTCTCTTTTAACAACATGCAGCAAAGGAGGGCAAAGGTGATGTTTGGCAATGGAGAAAATGTCTGTGTGTTTCCCTGGAGACCTGGTGGGATGGTCCCACCGGCCCTGGGACCCTGCAGGACACAGGGGAGGTCAGTGACAGGCAGAGAAGAAATGGGAGAGTTGGGCAGGGAGCAGAGAAGTGGTGGCAGGATCTGGGTGGGAACCACCAGGCAGGGTGACCTTACCTGTGTGCACCACTGCAGACAGGTTCTGGGGGAGCAGGGATGGACTCCAGGCTGGAACAACACTGAAGCTGCACACACAGGTGGGGTGCAGGGATGACAATGTTGGAGACACTCACTCTGCATTCCTGGGAGGTACAACAGGGATGTCACAGGACTCCCTGCCATTGTCCCTGCCGTGCCTGGCACCCCATAGATCAGCAGTGCTGAGACATTCCTGACCCTCACAGCATGTGCCAGAGCACACTGAGCCCAGCAATGCCCACTTCCTGGGCTGGGCAGCCTGTGGAGCTGCTGGCCAGGCCTGTGAGGAGTTTGTCAGGCTGTGGGAAGGGGTCTGTAGAATCACCAATCAGGCTGTGTATGCAAGTGGTATCCTTGTGCTGGGTGCAAGCACATGTTCAAGGATGTTTTTGGCCCAGAGGAGAAGGAATGGTGCTGTCTCCTGCTGCAGGTCTCCAGCAAAGGTCACAGCTGATCCTGGAACTGATCTTTTCTGACCTCTTCTTCTGCCACATGTCAAGCAGCTGAAATGTGCCTCCTGAGGGGGGGTCTGCTCTGGGACCAGGCTCTGTGCGGGCAAGTCCTCTGCCCCAGAGGTGCTGGAAGAGCTCCTTAGAACACAGGAAACCACTCAACCAAAAAAAAAAGTAGTGAAACATTCCCTTATTCTGAGCTGTTTGTTGTTTTAGGCTCTCCCAGCCAAGCGGCTCAAGCCAAACAGCAGCCAGGCTGATCCCACTGAGCCTTCAGGCTGTGCCTCTGGGCCCCACAGGCAGCCCAACCCTGCTGCACTGCTCATGGGAGATGCAGGACAGCGTGGCTTTGCAGCCCAGATGACAAATGCATCACTACTGGGAGCTTAGGAGGAGATGAGAAGGCTCAGAAGAGCTTGATGCATCCCTGTTACCAGCCTGCTGTCCCTCCCTCCCCTCCAGCAGCAGAGCACCTCTGCCTCCCAGTGTGTGGATGGTAAACTGAGGCACATCAGGTGTGATCCTGCTCAGGGGTGAAAATAGCTTCTGCCAGTGCCTTGGGTAGGGACCAGCTCTCCAAGTCTGGCATCTGTGAAGGTCTCCAAGCCCCACAGACTCTCCATGCCCCCAGACCCTCAAGCCAGGATGTTCAACTCAGTGGACACTTCATTGGGGACCTCTGGACAGACAAGGTTGAGTTCTGTGTCACTCCACAAGACCCAGTGAATGGTCCCACCATCCCAAGTCAAGCAGCAGAGGCCTTGGCTGAAGGGACAGACAAAACTGTCAGCAGGCAACAGTGGAGGGGGCTGATCCTACATCCCTCCTCAAGTGCTTTCACCCCTGCTCCAGAACTGCAGCACCCGCCTGGTGAGGCCGAGCTTGTGCCAGCAAAGCCTTTGGCAATCGATGGCTGTGGGACCTGTGCCTGTGGCCAAGATGTGTCCCTAGCAGCAACTACTGCTGGATGGCTACAACAGTGGCCTGGGGAGCAGCCAGGCTGTGCCAGCCCCAAACATGTCTGCTGGGGGCTGGATGCAGAAAGCAGCAGGCGCTGCTGACAGAGGACGAGACGGGCTCGTGTTGTGTTTGGCTCCAGGAGCTGCGGGAGATGCCAGGGAGAAGCTGAGGAGCTGCATGAGCAGGCACTGCCAAGGCTGCAGCCATGCTGTGGGGACAGGAGCAGCCCTGGGTGCCACACCACAGCTCCCCAGGACTGCCGTGGTGCAAAGACTTGTCCCCACACCCTGGGACCCTCCAAGGTGTCACAGATATGGGGGTGGGTGTGGACAGACTGTGCAAGCCTCAGTCCCGGGCTTGCAGCTGGGTATGGTGGTGGTGGTGTTGGTGGCATTGCAGTGACATTGGCATTGGCACTGGTGCAGGCAGCAGTTTGCTCACAGGAGATGCAGGAGAGGGACAGCAGCCAGGCAGCAAGACGGGACAATGCCCTGCCAGAGACCTGATCTGCCAGGTCGATCTCCCTCCCACTCCGCGACATGGAGGATGGGCAGGCTTTGTGTTTACTCCTCCAAAAAAAGAGACCTTCCTCCTGAAAACAAAGCCTTTTGTATGCAAATGAAGCCGTCTGCAGGTTTGTTTTTATACAGGAAACTTTGAACCAGAGGCCGGGGCTCCTTTCGTTTTCAGGTGGGATTTTCGGCTCGTGGCAGTATTTGGAAACTGAGCCACTTTCCACATTGGAAGGCTGGGTTTTCACATCACTACTGAATGTGGCAGAAGTGTCCAGGGCTTCCTGTTGTTGTCCCTCTCCCTGCTGTCTGCAGAGAGCTTTAGCCCCACTGAGGGGGGACACCAGCAGGGACAGGTGCCTGTTTGCAGAAGGCTGAGCCTCTTGTCTGGTGGCTGAAATACGTGTGAGCCTCCCTTGTGGGACCACCTGCCATGTGTTCACCAGGGTGAGGATAAGAGCCGTCCTGGACAAGCTCTTGGGATGCTCCTGAGCCAACACACCAGTTCCTCTCAATCCTCTTTGGGGTAGGACTGAGGAGGCCGGGATGCTTTCACTTCAGGACGGTGCCTGGTTCGCTGGGGCTCAGGGCAGCAAAGCCTTAAGCAGTCACAGCCCACAGACACCTTCGGGGCTGGAGCACGTGCTGGATACCTGCGCTGGCTCCATCACAGACCTGGGGCCTTCCTTGTCCCTCTTTGCAGCAGCAGCACGAGGGGATGCTCAACCATGTCCAAGTGTCCCTGGCACCCGGCTGAACCTGCAGCATGTGGGGCAAACCCCTGGCAAGCTGCAGGGGGGTGTGAGCTGTGCCCAACCTGCAGCGTGGCAGGCAGCTCCCGCCCCCCAGGAGTGCAGACCTCTGCTCTCAAGGGGCCACAGGAGACATCCCTGTCCAGCTGATCCCTCCTCCCCAGCATCCTGCGAGAGCTGGGCGAGCCCAGGCGGGCCTTCCCGCCGGACCAGCCCAGACTTGAGCGTCAGGGCCGTGCTCGAGCAGAGCAAACAGCAAGTGTGAGCGCGTCGAGCTGCCATCGCCTGCGCCAGGCGCACGGGGACGGGCTGTGGACCACACCGGGGACACCCACCAGCTGAGGTACCGCTCCCGTTCCTTGTCCCCCTCCCTATCCCCAGATGTGCGATCGAAGCCGGGATGTGTGCGGCAAGGAAAGGAGCGCGGACCCTCCCGTGCCCTGGCACAGCGCGGGCAAACCCGATGCCACAGCTCCGGGGGGGCGGCAGGGGATGGGCAGCCTCTGAGTGTGGCTGTGCCAGGAACAGGGCCTGGCACTCCACGGCTGTGGCTGTAAGGGGGGATCTCATGCCCGGGCTCCCCAGCGTGGTGAAGTGTGAGTGGGCACCAGGAGTTGCTTCGTAGCTACTTTTTGGCTCTGTGAGTGTGGCATCCTGGCAGCACCAGGCACCTTTGCTGGCGCCGTATTGCAGGGTGGGAGCAGAGCCCCGCGGGGTTCCACAGGCTGTTGGCGATGGGATGGGTGATTTTGGGGCCATCCAGGTGCTGCCCCAGCACTACCTGCAGAAGGTGTGGGGCAGGCACCCTCCAGGCTGCTCTCAGCCCTCCCCACTGAGTGCCTCTTGCCCGGCCGGGGGAAGAGGAGTCCTGAGCCTGCTCAGCCCCCAGGGGCGGCACCCGCGCCCCGGGGGTGCAGAGCAGGTCTGCCCGGCTCTGCCGGCTTTGGGCGTGCCCGAGTCACCGCAGCCCTGCACTTCCCAGCTCTGCAGGCGCCTGGCTCGCACCCACAGGCATCCCGGGCTCAGCTGCCAGGGCTTCAGCAGCGAGCGGGGGGAGCGAAGAGCATCACCCAAGCCATGGTGACAGAGTCACTGCTGCCACTCCTGGCTGTCTCCCAGCCCAGGCAGTGTGGCAGTGCCCTGCCCTGCAGAGGGGTGACATCCCCCACTGCCTGCCTGCCCTCCCCACCCCCCGCCAACAAAATGGGAAGAGCTCCAAGGTCTGAAAGCTCCAAGGTCTGAAAGCGTGGGGCAGGAGGCAGCGGCGGCGCTGGCAGAGCTCCACTTGGGAATCATTAAACACTTGCAAGGGGTTGGAGAAGGAGCATCCCAGTGCTCTAGGCTTTAGGGCTGGAGAACCGTAGCGTGTGAACCTTGCAAAGACAGAAGTCCCAGCAGCACCTGCATCCTCTGCAGGCTTTGCCCTGGGAGCAGCCTGTTCCCCTTGTTCCTCACTCACAGCCCCAGGCAGCACTAGGCAGAGGAGTTGGCAGAGGAGAGAAATCATGGCCTGGGGCAGTTCACAGTGCTGGTGGGCACCAGGAGATACCAAGGGACAGGAACTGAGGGGATGTTGTTGGGCCAAGGCAGGACAGGAGCCCCAGAGCTGCTCCCAACCCAATCCCAGTGGCACCAGTGCCCCATATCATGGGACCCCTGGGCACACACTGTCACAGGGTGCCAGGTTGGATGTACAGGGTCCTACCCAAGGAGGGATGGCAGGAGGGAGGCCATGGCTGTGCCCTCTGAGTGACAGGTTGAGTCCTTACCCATGTGCTGTCCTTCAGCAGGGACCCTGCAAGGCTCTGCCCGTGCCCAGCCCTGGGAGCATCACTTGCCAGTGTCACCTTACCAGACCTTGTGACACAACTGGGACCCTTGGACGCCACAGGCACACACTCTGCTGCCCACCCTTCCCACCCTCACCCCAGCAAGCGCTTCCTAGGGAGGCCTCCAGTCCCACCAGGTTGTGGGACCATGCTCAAGTCTGGGAGATGCCTCAGTGGAGGTAAGCCCAGTGCTGCCAGTTCTGGGCACCTGGAGAGAGGACATGGAGTGCCAAGGGGGTGGACCCTGCTCTGCTTTGGGGTTGGAACTGCCCAGGAGGACAGCCCAGAGCCTTTGCCAGGCAGGACCTTTGCACTGTGGCTGCTGTCCCTCAGCATAAGCAGGACCTGACACCGCAGGGATGGGCATGTTGTCAGGGGTCCCCTGATCTGCTCCTGGATGATCCCTCCAGGGCACAGGGCAAGGATGGTGTCCCATGCTGAGGCTCTGCCCCTTGCCATAGGTGATGGCTTGGCTGCACAGTGCCGTGGTCCCCTCCCAGCTCTGGCCAGCTGAGCTCTCCAGTCACTGCAGTCGGCGGGACGTCCCCATCCCCCTGCGCCCTGTGGTAGCATTCGCTGCTTCGCGGAAAATGTGATGACTCGGCAGCCTCTGAGTTTCCAGGCCTGGTTCCAGCTGCTGGGTGGAGAAACCTTGTGCAGTCGTCTTTGGGTCTGGCACAGCTGAAGGCTACACTGCTGGGGGGACTGAAGGGGAGATCTGGCATCCCCAGCTCAAGGAGGACTCTCTCTCTCTCTCTATCCCTACTGTGCTGGTGTGGTGTCACTGGGGTAGCTGTGGTGAGGGCAGTGCTGGCATGGGATGAGCAGCTTCTGTCCCATATGAGGCTGCTGAGTGCTGTGGCACCAGGGATGGGCCTGGTTTTGGCTCCCAGCAGTGCTTTGGGTTGTTTCCACTGCAGGCACAGCCCAAACTCCCTGAGCTCAGGGAGCACAGCCACTGGGATCCAAGGTTAAATAAGTGGGGCTAGGATGGAGGTGTGTTCCCATGGCAGGTGGGTGACAGCTCAGTGTGCCCTGTGACGGGTCACCAGCAGCATTCAGAGGCTGGAAAACCTGCTGGAACACCTCCTGGTCTGTGCTCAGGGGCCAATCCTGGTGGGCAGCAAGGCATCCCCCAAGCCCATCCTCATGCCAATGGGGGATCACCTCTCCTCCTGGATGGGGAGGTGTGGGGCAGTGGCACAGCATGGCAGCAGGATCCAAGGGGACAGAGACACTGTGCTTTGGGAATCCCTGCTTGGGCAGTGCTGCCAGAGACCAGGGAGGGTAGAACAGACCCTTTGGTCCTTGGGCAAGCAGTGTCTGGAGAAGCTGCCTCGGTGGGGGAGTTTGTCCCCACACAAGGCTGTGACAGCAGAGGTTGGTTTCCACAAGCTCTGGAGATGCCACATCCCACCCTTTTGACTCCTTCAGAGTGGCTGGGCATGGAGATGGCCAGCTTTGCAGACAGGCTGGTGCAGGGGCACCGAGGCTGTGCCCAGGCAGGTGCAGTGAGTACACAAGGGCTCAGCTTCTCCCCAGCTGGGCAGGGCAGGCACAACCCAGCTGGAGTTTCCCAGGACTCCAGTGACTGGGTTTGCCCTCTTGCTGGCCTGGGGCTGCTCTTTGGTGTGCTTTGAAGCTAGAGGGGCCCCACTTTGATGTTGTAGCCTGGAAAAACCTCCTGTCTGTGCCACTACTGCACGGGACACTGCCTTTGACACTGGGGGATGCAACACCTCTTGCCAGAGTTTTCCTTGGTAATCAAGAGTCCCTCCTGCCCCATGCCCTCTCATCACAATTCCTAGCCCACCAAGGCCCTTCATCCTCACCTCCAGCCCTGCTTCATCAGCCAGGGGCTCCTCCAATTCAGCTCTGCCATCACCTGCCATGCTCCAGGGATACCACATGGTCCTCAGCCTTCACTGCCTGCGCTGCCTCTGCCCCAGCCATCCTCAGGTGGCCCTCCAGGCTGCTCATGACAGCTCCATGCTCCCCATCCAAAGAGGGATCACCTCTGCTGACAGCCTCTACCCCGCCATGGACCCCTGTGGGGAGATCCACTGAAAACCTCTTTGCAAATGTGTTTTGGGGACCAGCCAGCTGTAGCCTCCTCGATCCCATTCCGGGCCCCTGGGTAAACCTGGCAAGCCCTCTCTGCAGCGGGGAGCTCCAGCCTCCTCTCAGCTGGCTGCAGCCACCCAGCTCTGGAAAGGGGCCTTTAAAAACAGTCCTCAGCCCACTGGAGACAGCAGCAGCCAACCCCAAACCTCCCCTTGCCCGGGTCTTGTAAGGGGATCCCCTCATCTCAGGGGCTGGAGGATATCACCCCCAGTACCCTGAGCACCCACCCTGCATTCAGCTCCCTGTCACACCTGTCTGGCAGCAGATGTGTGTCTCCAGAGCTGGCTGTGCACTGGTTCATGGGTCAGCCCCATCATCCCAGGTGCTGGTGGACCTCAGTCCCAAATGCTTCTCAGGGGGTCTCCAGGAGCCAGAGCTCTTTCCCTTGGGTATCCATCCACAGGAGAGGGTGCACCCAATGGCATTTTTTGCATTCAGCCCTTGGAGCTGCTGGCATTAAGGGTTAAAAATCTTGCCTGTGCTGGAGCCAAGGCATCACCTTCTGCTCCCACCCTGATCTCTGTGTCCCTCACTGCTGGGCTAAGCTGCAGGGCCAGGGTTCCTTTAGCCTCAGCCTGCTCCAGGCAGGGGACTGGACCTCTGCTGAGACGTGACTGCGACCACGGACCCGAACTCCTGGCACCAGTCCCATTTGGCCAGGACCTGGGAAATTAACTGTCATCCATGCAAAGTGAAGGGGGCTCGTGCTCTCTGTCCCCTTTCCCAGCCTCAGGGCTGCCTGAAGGGTTGGGGGATGGACCTGGGGTTGGAGATGGATCCTAGACCAGGTTCCTTGTGTCCCACTCACTTCTCAATCGTGTGCAAGAGCTGAGGCTTTCCATGTCTTTGTCCAGGCACTATGGGTTGCTTTGTCTATCACAGATCCCTCTTGACAAACCTCTGAGTTTTTTGGCGAGGGATTCTGCTGTTCCAAAGCGTAGACGGGGGATGTGTCCCACCCTAACAGCTTGGTCGTTCAGAGCAATGAGCAGAGCTTGAATAGCCCCCGTTGGTGGCCATACTGGCTACTGGGACAGACTCCCACGGCCACAAAGGCTGCACTGGCTTCCGGACTGATGCATCACTGAACCTCTTCCAGCACTGTCCCAGATCTCCAGCGCTGATGTGAAGCCAATGGCATCTCTGCTCTGAATCAGAGCTGGCATCCTGCCATGCATTGCACAGGCACCGCACAGCACCGCAGAGCACGGCCCTGCCCGCAGCAGGGCGGGCACAGACTGCTCCCCACAGCACCCCCTGAAAGTACAATGCTGCACAGCCCGGGCACAGGGCACAGGGCACACCCCAGGCACCCCCTCAGATGACCAAAGCGTGGTCCAGGCGTCTCTGTGTTCGCGGGATGCCGGGCCCAGGAGCCTTATAGTGTGCACCCCGTCCCAGCCCGCAGGCAGCTGTGTTACGGGCATCGCACAGAGACACCCCCCAACCCCTGCCCCTCGGCGTACCCAAGCCCCCGCTCCACAGCCGCAACTGCGCAGGAATTCATGCACACAGAGCTGAAGGTGCGAGCACAGAGCGAGCCCAGGGTGCACAGCACCCCGCGGCCACACTCGTGCCCTCGCTCCCTCCAGCATCGCAGCCCAGCGATACACCCTCCTCCCCTCCCTCCCCGCGCTGGGNCCCCGCCCCAGCCCCCCGGCCGGCAGCTCTGCCCGCAGCCCGCACCCGCTCGAGAGTCACCGCAGAGGGACGCGGATCCGCGGGGACAACAACAAATGCGCCCGGCGAGAGGCAGCCGCCCCCGCTGGGCTCCTCCCGGGCCGGAGGCGAGTTCTGCCCCTGCCCAGGGACAGCGGGCCCGGCCAAAGTGCCACACGCTCCCTGGTCCCCACTGATGTCATCTTGTCACCCGCGCTCGGAAAGCATGTGGGGACGCGGCTCCTGGCTGCCGTGGGAGAAGGGGCTGGCTGGGGACAGCCACTGCTAAGAAGCTGACCCCACCCCCGCCAACTTGTCATCCCTCTCATCTGCAGCCACCCAGGTCCCCATGAGGCCACCGCTGCTGCCGCTGCTGGTGCTGTGGGTGCCGCGGCTCCCGGGGACCCCGGCAGAGGTAAGCGCTTGGCTCCCCCGACCCCTCTTTGGCTCCGCAGCTCTCGGCTCCCAGCTCGCTGCCGCGAGGGGCTCCCGCACAGCTCTCCCGCACAGCCCTGCCCCGCCGAGGGCAGCGTTCTGGGCTCCTCTCACCGTTGCAGCTGCGCCACATCAGCGGCGTTCGCGGTCCCGAGCGCCGCTGCCCCCCCGCGCTGCCCCCCTCGCGTGTCCTCGCTGCCATGGCTGCGCGGCTCCTCGCCCGGGAATGGCCCGGCTGCTGCTCCCGGGGGTCCCCAACCCCTTTGTTCTCCTCTCCCAAAAGCCCCGCGGTCGGTGGGGAGCCAGGACGAGTCTGCTCCGTGGGGAGCCGGGGGGAACGCCAGGAACGTGATGGCTCTGCCGGGGCTTTTTGCGGGACAGGGAGTGGGCAGAGACATTTCCTTTAACATGGGGGGAACTGACGCCAACCCAAAGCAGGGCACACCCTGCTGGGAGAAGGCTGCGGGCAGACGGGTGTCCCCGCTGCCTGGGGAGGGTACTGGGGGCTCCGGGGGCTCTGTGCAGCCCACGGGGGGTGGCACCTGCACTGAGGTCTGGGGTCCCTCCGTCCTCCGCCCATGGTGGTGGGAAGGAGATGTGCCTGTACAGGGAATGAGATTGCCAGGGCCTGTCCAGAGCTCACTCCCTCCCTCTTCAGAGGTCCCTGTGCCCTGGCTGGTTTGGTGGGGTCTTCCCCTGTGGTCGTGTCCTGTTGGTCTGCAGCCCCAGGCCCCTTGCAAAAGGCCAGGGCAGCCCACAAGCTGCATCTGCTGAGTCTGTCTCCCTTCCTTGGCTGGGGGAGACAGTGTGAGAAGTAACACGAGCTCTCCTGGGGAAAAGGGTTGCAGCCCACAGATGCTGTGTCAGGGTAGGACCTCTGCCTGGCCAACCTGCCCCCTGGCCTGGCACATGACATGTCTCCCAGGCATTGATCTCAGCTCAGCCCCCCTCACTCTGCCCCTCTCTCACTCGACACCTTCAATCCCCCAGGGTGAGGGATGCAACCAGACAGCACAGGCATGGCTGGAGGGACAGGACACTCATGGTGACAGAGGTAAGTCCCAGGCTGGGGAGGGTGGGATGGTCTCAGTACCTGGAGCAGTGAGATGAGCAGATGTGCTGGGCCAGGACTCTTGGAGTTGAGAGTAGCTTTGTAAATACTCTGCTTTAGGCTTACTACAGGCTGCAGATCATGGCCAGGGAAGGGGAAAAGTCAGCCCCATCCCCCTCAAGCAAGCAGCCGTATGGGGGATACTGTGAGAGATGGACAAGGCTCCAAGGAACCAGCGCGGTGCCCACATGGCACCAGCCTGTGCCAGTGAGAACTCTCCCAGATGAACCACAGGCACCTGTCAGGGCACAGGGTGTACCTGGGTGATGCTGTCTGTGATGAGGTTAGTGGAGCTTACCTGTGGGGTCAGGGGCCTTGGGGCCACAGGGTGCCTCTTGCCCATTCTAGGTACATTTGTGCTGCAGACACGAGGAAGGTGACAGAGGGAGGCAGGCAGGCAATGAGGCTGGTGGAAACCCAGGAGAAGCAGAGAAACGTGGGTGGAGAGCTCATACCTTCATAAATAAGATAAGAAAGAGCCTGCAGTGACAAACGATCCCTGCTTGAACTTCACAGGGCAGGGCACAGTCCTGTGGGCTGCCTAAGGGAGGAGGTCAGACGTGCCCTGTGCTCTGGGTGTCTCTGACAGCGAGGGCAGCCCAGGGCAGCTGGCCCAGGTATAGACACCTGACCCATGGGCACCCAGCTACATTCAGCTAACCTTTCCTGAGCAGACTGATCCTAAATCTGCACTTGAACTGCTCAGGGATGGCGCTGAGAAGGCCTTTCCCAAGGGTACTACCTGCTCCTATTTGTGTTCATCTGATGTCCCCAGTTCCCTTTGCCCTCGCCTGCTGAGTGAAGCTGTCAGCATTGCAGCAGGCTCCAAACCACAGTATTGCATGGAAGAGAAGTTGAACATAGTTCTGAAAGTGTTCAGCTCAGTGGGAAGGACACACACAACTCCTGAACTGTGTCAAACGAGCTCCTGCCCCGGGCTCACCCCACACTGTTCGCCCCTCGTTGTGTAAAGGCCACCCCTGGGGTGACCTGTGGGGCAGTCACTGTGCTTGCTTCAAGCTTTCTTGCTGTGCCAGAACCCATGTAAGCCTGTCACAACATGTTGCACACCATAAATTTTAAGTGCTAATTGTTACACAAACGTCTTATTAGCACTTAAAACTGTTCTGTCATTCTCCAAAGGCTGAGAGCAGTAGAGAGTTCATGGATGTGGCACTTGGGGACTTGGGTTACTGCTGGACTTGGCAATGCTGGGGAAACACTTAGAGTGCTTTTCCAACCTAAGTGATTCTGTGATTCACAGCAAGGCTGGGGATGGGGGTGCCTGACAATCTGCTGGAGGCATTGGGAGGCAGAGATGGAACCTGCCCAGGTCAGCTGCCAGCTTGGCCCCGACAGACAGGCTCTGGCTCCTGTTGTGTAGGTGGTTTCTGAGCAACTCAAAGGGCAGGGACTCAATAGCAGCTTTGGCCACTGACCTGCCAATAAGACCAAGCCCTGTACACCACTTCCCTGTCCCCAGATGCTCTCCCTCAGGATGTCACAGCACCGGCCCCGCAGCCCCAGCGCACTGACCTCACTGCTGCAGCAGGGACCCCTCAGCAGGGCCTGCAGCCAGGCTGACCCCACATTTCCTCCACATACGCAGTGTCCCACTCTTCCCATTCACCTCTACCCTGGGCAGGACAGGGGGGACTCAATGTGTGGATCCCCCCAGAGGTGTCTTTGTTCTTCTGCTCTGTCAGACCCCACACAGAAGCAGAGGCTGTTGCAGGGAGCATAATAGCCGCCCTGCCATATCCATCCTGCCCCCTCCCTGGCCACTATCTTGCTTCTCCATGGACACAGAGCCCTTCAACATCTTTTTTGGGGGCTCAAGCCAACCAAGGTGGCAAGCAGTGGATTATACCCAACCAGAGAACTTCTCTGCCTTAAACCAGGGCTCTCTGGACAAAACACACAATGAACTGAAGCCTTCTGGTCTTTCTCCACTGGAGAAGATGCTCCATGCTTAGGAGCATCTCTTTCACATCTCCCTTTGACCTCAGTCCATGGAGGTTTCTGAGCATTCCTGTGTTTCCCCAAAGGCTGTTCAGAGCCCTCAGTGTCGGGGGGGCCTGACTGAAGCAGGGCAGTGCCCATGGTGGTGGCTGGTGCCCAGTGTACCCAGCGAGGGTGGGTGGGCTGGGAGCTGGCCCTGCAGGCTCCCTGTGGACAGTTTTGGATTTGCCTCTGCAGGCACCCTCCTGAACGTCAGTGTGAGTGACCATGGCCGGTCAGACTCCCTCCTTGTGTCCTGGGATGAGCCAGAGGAAGGTGCCAAGGGATATTTGCTCGCCGTCTCCTCCCTGGGATCAGGTGGGCCGCTGCAGAATGGGTCTGCTGGGCCCAACACCACCAGCTTCTGGTTCCACGGGCTGACCCCTGGCACGCACTACGAGATCGAGGTGACAGCCACGCTGGCCTGCATGGACACTATCAGCCAGACCATCACAGCTCAGACAAGTAAGGGCTCCACAGGGACTGCAGAGGGTCTCAGGGCTCCTGCCAGTACCACTGTGCTGCTTTGGAGGGTGCCAAGCCCAGGTCTGTTTGGAGTCCCACCAGTTCATGGGGAGGTTGGGCTTTTCCTCTCTTCCACAAGAACTTCCTCTTCCTCTCTTCTTCTGTGGTCTCCAGAATCCCAGGGGTCATTCCCTCATCCTGGTGGAGGAAGGGTCCTGTCCCTGCACCTTGCATGGGCAGGGTTTATGCTGTGTCTTCTCCTAGAATAATGTAGCTAATGATGGACCAGCCCATAATGTGGGAGCTGCAGAGAGCTGAGGGGTGGAAAATGTCATGCCTGGAGGTCTAGCAAGAGCTACAAGGAAGGAGCATCTGCTCTACAATTTTGGCACACCTCCATCATTTACAACTCACCCCTCAAGTCTTGCTCTGCACCCTCCCAGGCTGATTCCAAAGTCTGGGGAAGGGAACAGGACTGGTGTCTCTACAGCTCAGGTGAGGATGGCAGCCCTTGACTGCACCTCTCCAGAAGATCCTTGAGTAAATCAGTGCAGGTGAAGGTGGAAAACGTAGAAAAAAAAGGTAGAGATGGAGGAGACTGGACAGCAGAAGGGCTGGTGTCAGGCAGCAGTGGCAGGAGCAGGAGCTGGTTCTCATGGGAAGGCAGGTGGCCCACAGGGCCAGCAGGAACAGAGGACCTGTTAGCAGATGAGCTCCCAGGTAAGCAATGACAGCTTCACTTTGTGTGTTGTCCCTGACTAAGCCTCCCTGCTCAGTTCAGAGTAACTGCTGAGACTGACCCCAAGGGGATGGTGCAGCCCAGACCACCCATGGGAGGTTGGTGAGATGGCAGGGAGGTGATGGGACTGTGCTTGGGGGATCCTTGCTGGAGTCCTGCTGCTATGGAGACAGGCTAAGAGAGCTGGGGTTCTTCAGCCTAGACAGGAGAATGCTCCAGGGTGACCTTTGAGTCCCTTCTAGTAGCTAAAGGAAACTTTAAAATAGAGAGAGAGAGGGGCTTCATACATGGGCATATAGTGTCAGGGCAAGAGAGAACAGTTTTAAACTGACAGAGAAGAGATTTAGGTTAGATGACGGGAAGAAACTGCTCACTCTGGGGGTGGTGAGGCCCTTGCACAGCCTGCTGTGGCTGTCCCATCCCTGGAAGTGTCCAAGGACAGGCTGGATGGGGTTTGGAGCCACCTAGTCTCGTGGAAGTTGTCCCTGCTCGTGGCAGGAGAAGGCTGGAAGGAGCTGAGCTTTAAGGTCCCTTCCAACCCAAACCATTCCACGATCCTCTGATCGGATCCTGCGGAGCTGGCTGCCAGGACCTCACCAGGCAAACGCCAATGTTCCACCACGCCTGTGGGACAACTTGCCAGGTCAGGCGTTCCCAGGCAGCCAACCAACACTGCCTTGTGCCGTGTCATGTCTGATGCAGGTCCCTCACCCGTCCGCAACCTGAGCCTGAGCAGCGGCGGGAGCTCGGCCTCGCTGAGGGCGGCCTGGGCGCCCGGCCCGGGGCAGCGCGATGGTTACGGCCTGGCCCTGTACCACAGCGACTCCCAGGCACTGGTGAGGAACGTGTCCATCCCGCCCAGCGCCTCCACCTTCCTGTTCGACGGGTTGCTGGCCGGCAGCGAGTACGCCTTGAAGGTCAGCACGCTGGCTGGGTCCAGCCAGGCCAGCACCAGTGTCCACCAGTGGACAGGTAGGGAGCGAAGGGTGTGCCTGCCCTGAGGGGAAAGGGGTGGGAGAAAGGCAGAAGGCACGCAGAGCGTGTGCTTGCTGGGCTGGCTGAGGTGGGGAGGAGGTCTCCAGGCTTGTGTAGGATGGCAGCAGCTGGGAGTGTTTCATGTCCCCACTGTCTGGGCCAAGGGGAAAACTTCACACCTTGGGCGTGCCTTGCAGCAGCCACAGCTTGGGTTTGTGTGTTCTTGAGGGAGAGGGGCAGCCTGGTGGATCCTGGATCTCTTGGTTAGTGAGAGCTGCAGAAATGCTGCATTGCCCAGGCTGCCACCCCATCTGCCCTGCAGCCTGAAAGAGCAGGACAGTATGGAGGGACTTCAAGAGCCCCCCAGCCAACTTGGGAGGGGACATGGGAGGGACATCCCTCAGCAGACCCCTGCCAGATGTTCACCCCCCACGCCATAGAGAGCAGCTGGGGGTCATAGGGGACTTTGGGGAGAGAGGAGGGTCTAGGGAGGCCCAGCCCCATTGCTGAACCTCGCTGCCTCCTGCTCTTCCCCTCAGCTCCCTCCATCCCCACCCAGCTGAGGCTCAGCCCGGGCTCCAGCACCAGCCTCGTCGCCTCCTGGGCAGGGGCTGCAGGGGCTGCCTGGCTGCACCTTGAGCTCCACAACCTCCTCACCCAGATGGTCACCACGACCCTGTCAGCCAGGAGGGGCCTCACCACCTACACCTTCCAGCATCTCCACCCCGGCACCCAGTACTGGCTGGGGCTCAGTGCCACAGCTGGGTCCTACACTGTAGTGGGACCCAATGCCACTGCCTGGACATGTGAGTATGATGGCCAGGGATGGGGGAGGACCTTGGTAGCCCTGGCTTTCTCCCTGCCTCTGGTCCAGCCTCTGAATCCAAAGGTCTCCTGCCAGAGCCCTGGACGCACAGGGCTGTTCTGCTTGGACCTGGCCTAAAGCCACTGCAGGACCTGGTTCTGGGTCACTGCTGTACTGGGGCCAGTGAGTCCCTGCAGCAGGTGGATTCCCAGTGCTGGCCTGCTTTTCTCCTTGGGTTGCAGTGGGATCAGCCTGTGGTTCCCCCCAAGGAGGGTGATGGGAGGGCAGCAGATCCAACTGGTGTTCAATGCAGCTGGGCCTGGGCTCTCATTGCCTCAGGGCTGTAAAAGGGCTGCAGAAAAAATGAGGCAAGAGGACAGCAGTTAAGCTAGTTTGAACTGGAGGCTTCTGGAGGGGCTTATAAAAGAGCAAGGAAGACTTTTTACACAGGCAGACAGTGATAGGAAAAGGGGGAATGGTTTTAAACTAAAATAGGAGAGATTTACGTTAGACGTCAGAAAGACATTCTTCCCTGTGAGGGTGGCAAAGCCCTGGCATGGGTTGCCCAGAGAAGCTGTGGCTGCCTCATCCCTGGAAGTGTTCAAGGCCAGGTTGGACAGGGCTTAGAGCCACCTAGTCTAGTGGCAGCCCTTCCAGATCCTGCTATTGCACCATTCCCCCATCCTCCTCCTGGCTCTGTCCTCAGGCTGACAAGGGCCCTGAGAGAGGGGGACTTCCACCACCACAGCCTTGGTTTGCTGCCAACACCACGTCCATAGCACTGCAAACAGTTCCATTGCCAGACTTGCTATCCCACATGTTCCCAGGAGAACCAGGGGAAAAATGGAGAGAGCAAACCCAGCCTCCTGGGCAGAGCAGATTCACCCAGAACGCTGAGGAAGCACTGGCCCTCAAATGATGGAGGTGCCAAGCTGCAGACTCAGAGCTGCTGTGGCCAGTGACTTGTCCTGGCCTTGGTGAGACAGGGGTCAGGTATATGCTGGGAGGACCTGGATGCCACCAGGTGTCAAGTCTCAGCAGCTTCCTGCTTCACCTGGGAACCTGGAACCTGCTCCCTGCTGACTCTGCTGCTGGGATTTTGGAAGGCCTCTGCAGCTGGTTTTCTTCTGCTGTGAAGTGAGGCTGATTCTTGCTGTTGCTGTCTGCAGCTCTGACCTGCTCCACTGAACAAAATTCCCCTGTGCCAGACACATGAGCCAGGGGCATCTGGCCAGGAGTTCAGTCCAGGCCGGTTCTTGGGAATATCAGCAAGCTCGTGGTGGGATGACAGTGGAGTGGAGGCGGACTTTTAGGAATTTCCCAGCAGGTTTGCCAGCTTTGTCTGGACTCTGCTAGTCCAGGAATGCTTGTGCTGGGGAGCGGAGATGATATGCTCCAAAAGGATGTCTAAGTCTGGACATAACCCTGCAGAGAATGGGGCTCAGGGATGTGTGGGCTACAGAGCACCCCATAATCCTGATGCACACAATCCCATTCCCTTCCAGACCCCTTGAGCCCTGGCAATGTGACCCTGAGCAGAGCAGAGGAGCAGAGCTCCTTGCAGGCTCGCTGGAGCATCCCAGTGGGACACAGGGACTTCTACCTGGTGACACTGCGAGAGGGAGAGGACGGTGTTCCAACGAGGAACATCTCTGTCGGTGGGGACAATGGTCACGTCACATTCCATGGGCTGAGCCCTGGGAAGCAGTTCTCTGTCCAGGTGACGGTGGTGGCAGGGCCGTACCAGGCATCAGCCTTCAGCACAGCAGCCTGGACAGGTGAGCAGAAAGCCCATGTAAGTCCCTTGAGGCCGTTCCTGCTGCCTGATGGAGGGGCTGGTGCCTGGAGGGGGGCTGGGGATGAGCAGGGGGATTGTGGCAGGGACAGGGCTGTGGCACCTGGTCTCAAGAGTAGGTTGTGGGTCAGAGCGGCAAAATCTGCCTGCCCACAGTTCCTGGTGAGGGTGGGCTCAGAGATGCTGGGCAAGCATGTGCCAGCAAGTATCAGGCACAAATCAAGATCAGATCCTGCTCAGTAGCCTCTGGACTTGGTGTTTGGCAGGTTCCAGGCAGTTTCCCCTCTTCCTCTCACCACAGCTGGGTAGGTGGGCAGGGAAGCACCACCAGCACCCCCAGAGCAGCATCTCCCTGTGCCCAATCCTTCCTGGGTGACTTGTGGAGCCACAGTTGGTGCTGTCCCAGAGCTGCCACCCCGGGAAGCGACAATTGGAGCTGTGCACAGTGTGGGGAGGCACCCACCATGGTGCTGGGGGCACTAAGAGCTCTTCCTGCAGCCCCAGCTGCCCCTGTGTAAGATGGAGACAGCTGCAGTGTCACAGAATCACGGAACTGTTAGAGTTGGAAGGGATCTCTGGACATCATCCAGTCCAACCTGCCTGCCAAGACCAAGTCACCTAGAGCAATCTGAAAAGCAAAAAAAGAAAATCTTGTGAAAGCAATCTGCCTGCCTGATGCACTGCCCTGTGCCATGGTGTCCTTGTCCCTTGCAGAGCCACTAGCACCGTCTGGTGTGAGCCTGTCCAGCCAGGGCAGCCCCCACAGCCTGCTGGCCAGCTGGGAGGAGGCAACAGGGGAGGGCTACCTGCTGGCCCTCAGCCCTGCCGAGCACCCCGTGAAGAACAGCTCGTTGCTCAGGGGCGTCACCAGCTTCACCTACGAGGGCCTCCACCCTGGGACCCTCTACACCTTTGAGGTCAGCACCGTGGCTGGCCCCTACACATCCTCACCCCAGTGCATCTCCAACTGGACATGTGAGTTCCACAGCCCCAGGGCTCCCACTGGATCTTGCCCTTCCCTGTGATGTTGTGCCTCAGAGCACGTGATAGCAAGTGTCTTCTATAGCTTCATCCAGTAACTGGGTGAAAGGCTCAGGAGGAGGCAGAGCTGCTGCTGGATGTGTCTGACCCTGCTCTGTTTCCCACTCACCAGGCACAAGGGTCAGCAGAGCCCAGTGCCCTCCTCCCCCTTCTCCTTGCCCAATCCTCCTGTGGCACTGCTCAGGCTGCCTCTGCCTTGAGCCACCTCTCCACCACCCACCACCAGAACAGTCCTCTCTCTGTGCCACTTTGAACTCCATGCTGGCCCAGCCCCTGGTGTCAGCAGGGGTGACAGTGGTCAAAACACGGGGATGTGGGTTTTCCCAGGGAAGGGGCTCCTGCCCGAGCACATTTGGGGTTTCACTTCTGCCAGGTGACTCTGGACCTTTCCTTTTCTAGACCCTTTACCCCCAGAGCAGCTGACCCTCAGCAATAGGGGCCACAGCACCTCCCTACAAGCCTCCTGGAGAGCAGCTTCCTCTGGCAGCACTGGCTACACAGGGACCCTCCTGGAAACCAAGTCCCAGGAGTGGGTCAGGAATGTGACTGTGGGGAATGACTGGACAAATGTCACCTTGGAGGACCTTGTCCCTGGGCGACAGTACACACTGGAGGTGGCTGCTGTGGCTGGACCTTACAGATCCCCTGTGCAATCAGCCACGGACTGGACATGTGAGTGTGACAGTCCTACCTCATTCTACTGCAAATTTCAACCATGGTCTGCCCATGAGAGCAGAACCCAGCACGGGAGGAGAGGGTGACCCATGTGTGGGGAGGTGGGGAACTAGGGATGGGGTGCATAGCCACAGTGAGAGAACAGCTGGAGCTGCACTGGACTACGTTTGACCTAAAAGGGTCTGCAGTGCAGGAGGAACCCATCACTGAACAGAGAACATTTCCAAATGTCATCCAAGAGGAATGGAGAGACCTGCTCCCCTGTTTGCTGCGGATCAGGAGCTCTGGTTGTTCTGGGGTTTGATGTGCCAGGGCTGGTTCCTGACTTAACCCCACCAGGTGCAGGCAGTGAAGGGTGCCCAGGACAAGTGTGTGCAGCTCCCACTCCACACCACAACCACCTCTCACTGCCTGGGTGTCTCTTTTCTCTCAGACCCCCTGGCTCCGGCCGGCGTGACCCTGACCAACACACGGCGCCCGCTGGGGCTCTCAGCCTTCTGGGACAAGGCTGCTGGTGATGTGGACCAGTTCCACCTCCAGCTCTACAGCAAGAGCCATGCAGCACAGAGGAACATCTCAGTGGGGCCAAACACCCACAACTTCACGTTCCTGGGGTTGTCCCCTGGCACTCAGTACTTCCTGAAGGTGACCGTCCTCAGTGGCCCATACAGATCCTCATCACACTTTGCCACTGAGTGGACATGTGAGTGAGAAGTATCCCCACTCTCCTGCAGGGATGGGACATCCTGGCACTGCCTGCAAGAGTAGCAGTGGCAGGGACTTGTCTGGGTGGAGGGAGGGCTCCACTGACACCTGCACACTCCCTGTCTTGGGATTCAGAGTACATGTCATAGGCTGTGTGGTGGCTTTTGGGCCCCAAAAGACCCTTTTCCCCAGCTTAGGTTTTCCCCAGTCAAGTTGAACCTTCTAGACCACTGGTGATCTCAAGGCCAGCCAGGGACTGGTGGGAGAGGGATGTGAGAGAGGAAGTACAGAGACCTGTGTGGGCTTGCTGCTCCCTTTCCATGCAGCAAAGTGGCCCACTGGGAGCTGAGTGCTGTCAGCACCTACCTGCTGGTAGCACCCTGGGGACATGCACAGGCAGGTTGTGTGTCCCCCAGGAGAACAGGAGAGCTGGCAGTCAGCTGCCACCACTCCTCCTTTAGCCCTATGCAGAGCTGCAGGCTGTGCTCTGGGCTTCTCCAGGTGGCTCCTGCACCACCTCACGGATCTCACGTTGTGCTTTCCTCCAGATCCGCTGTCCCTGGCTAACGTGAGCGTACAGCCCGGCCGGAGACCCCAGGAGCTGCACGTGAGCTGGGTGGAGTCCGGTGGTGGCAGAGACCACTTGATACAGCTCTCAGTGGCTGAGTCCCTGTCCATCATCAGGAACGTGTCTGTGCCCCGTGGAGTCACCCAGCTCGACCTGGAGGGGCTGGTGCCAGGGTCCCGGTACCGCGTGGAGATCATTTCTCAGGCTGGGCCTCACCGCATCTCCTCCCAGACTGCCATCGGCTACACTGGTTAGAAACACAGCTCCCCTCTTCCCATCCCCTCTCCACCTCTGGCACCCAGCCTGGCTCTGACCTGGCAAGGGGCTTGGGACCACAAGGAGGGTCCTGGGGCTGTTCTACAGGAGAGCTCTGAGACTGTGTCCCTGCAACCCCACTGGAGCCTGTCTCCTACTCAAGGTGCTGGGTCTTTTGTTGGGACCCTCTCTTATCCTGAGCCCAGAAGCTCAGTGGGTCATGCTGTGAGCCTTTGGGACAAGGGGGACTCAGGCCATGGTCGTGGTGATGCACTGTTGTCACCTGGGGCACAGGGAGCAGCTTTGATCAGGGAGCAGCCTGCTGCTCTCAGCAGCCTTTAGTCAGTGTGCTGGATGCCCACAGTCCTTCAGCTCCCAGCTTCATTCCCAACCTAGAGTCAGTCCTTAGCACCCCAGGTTTGTCCCCAGTGACCCTGTTTCTCTCCCACAGTCCCACTGCCTCCTCGTTCCCTGTCTGCCAGCCCTGTCAGCACTGCCTGGGCTCTGGCTGTGCACTGGGAGACTGCTCCTGGGCAGAGGGATGGATACCTGCTCAGTGTGCTTGAGGAGGGCTCTTCTGCACCACCAAGGAACCTGGAAGCAGGGAAAGACAGCACCAATGTCACTGTGCCACAGCTGGAACCAGGAACATGCTACCTTGTTGGGATCTGGGCAGTGGCTGGACCCTACCGCTCCCTCCCCAAGAACGTCACCAGCTGCACAGGTCAGCATGTGTGACACCCAGGGGTGGTGTGGGTAGGAGCACTGTGATGAGCTCTGGAGTGGGATGGGATCAATGTTGGCATCCAAGGAGGTGAGGGGAAGGAAGGGAGGGGAGGACAGGAGGGCACCCTGGCCTGGTTCCTGGTGAAGCTGTTCTGTAGTCACGTCCTGTGTCTCACACCCTCTTTGTATGGAGATGTCTGCTTGTTCAGAACTGGATCTTCTTCTCTCCAACTGATGTGTCTGTTTTTCCTCACAGTTCCTGCAGCCCCAACAAACCTGAGCCTTATGAACCCAGGCAACTCCTCCGAGCTTTACACATCCTGGAATAAGCCCCCTGGCAGGAGGGACCACTACCGTGTTAGTCTGTATAGCCTCAGCACCCAGAGCACGGTTCAGGTCCAGACATTGAGTCCAGATGCCCAGAACATCACCTGGACTCACCTGGAGGCAGGCAGCAGGTTTGCTGTGCAGGTCACTGCTGTGAAAGGCTCGTTAGAAGCCTCTTCCATCAACGTCACCCAATGGACACGTGAGTCTGGTTGGGTTGGGCATAGTGCTCCAGTGTGCCCCAGAACCTCCCTCCACCTGAGCCTTGCAGGGCACCCCCCACCACCTGCCCCATCCCAAACCATCCCTGCTGTGCCCCAGAGCCTCTACCTGAGCTTTCCAGAGCACCCAATGCCACCTTCCCCATCCCAAGCCATTCACACTTCGCCCACAGCTTCTGTGTAATGGTCCCACCTTTCTGATCACTGTCCTCACTCCATCCCTGACACGGAGCCAAATCCCCCCACGCACCTCAGAGGCTCAGGGTATCTCCCCTGTCACGTCCAGTGCAGACCCCAGGGATGCTGCACTCAGAGCCATGTGCCCTGCCTGCCCATTTGTGCCCAGGCTGCTCTTCAGAGGATCTCTGGGCTGACTGTCTCCCTGTTGCTTTCCAGATCCCTTGGCCCCTGCCAACCTCACCCTGGGCAGCCCCTCAGCCTCGGTGCTGTTGGCCTCCTGGGCAGCAGCAGGGCGTGGGGCAGAAGGCTTCGCGGTGGATGTCTATGACACAGCTTCTGGCACTCACGTCGGGCACACGGTGCTGGGAGGCAATGCCAGGAGTCACATCTTCAGGAGCCTGAGCCCTGGCACCCTCTACAGTGTGGCAGTGAGGGCCACAGCTGGGCCCTTCCACGCCAGCAGCCCCAACCTCACCCACTGCACACGTGAGTGTGATGCTCTCCTTGCAGCCAGGTGTCCTTCACCAGACCTCCCCTTCCCAGTGAGAAGGGGTGAGAGGCTATACTGGTGCAGCCCTCCTGCCTTCCTCTCCCACCCATGCAAGTGCCCAGTGCTTATTCACTGCCTGTTTCTGACATGAGGAGTCTGTGCAGGATCCTGTGCCACCCCACCCTTGGTAGCCACCCGCAGCAATCCACAGATTCAGGGAGGAGGCAGCTGCCACAGAGTCCAGGACACTGTGGGACCTCATGGAGCTGACCCAGCTCTATGGGTCAGCACAGCCTTGGCTCAGACATGGAGCATCTCCTTTCCCTCAGCCCAGATGTGACCCCTGGCAGTGACTTGTGTTTCCTCCCCAGGTCCACTGCCCCCGGCTGCCGTGTGCCTGCTGAGCACGGGACACCCCGACGGGCTGAGCGCGGCCTGGGGCACCGCGGCCGGGGGCAGAGATGGGTACACACTGACCCTGTACCACGCACACCTGGGCACCGTGGCAGCCACAGCCTCGCTTGGGAGAGACACCCACAACTTCACCTTCACGGGACTGGCCCCAGGACACGAGTACTCCCTGGAAGCCAAGGCCACGGCTGGGCTGTACCAGGCAGCAGCGCCCAAAATCAGTGGCTGGACACGTGAGTGACCGGAGCAGTACCCTCTGCAGAGGGGCGGGAGATGTCACACCACTGCAGAGTCCTGAGGAGGGCTGGGAGGTTCACTGGGGACCTGGTGCCTTTGGAGATGTGCACACACACGTGCACAGGGGTGACACACAGCAGTTGGTGCAGGGGCACACTGTTACCCTCATGGCACGTGGATGCTCCACTGTAGGCTTGCACAAACTGATGATGTAGTCTTGACATCTGATGACACACAGGGCTGCCCAGCTGTGCCCCCTGCCCTTGCTGACCCATCTCCCTGTGTACAGGAGCACAGGAGTGTGCAGGTGACCTGTACTCTCCCTGTGTACAAGAGACTCAGCGAGTCTCCAGCAGGTAGAAACCACGTTACCACAAAGGTTCATGAAATGAGTCAGTGTAGTGCAAGAGGTCACTCCAAAGTCCTCCCAGGAGAATGGGTCTTTGCTCTGGAGATGGGCTAATCCAGCACTTCCTCCCACCCAGAAAGATTTTAGGGCTGGACAGAGTACAGAGGCTGTGCCAGCACTGCCTGGGCCCTGCAGTCCATGTGGAGTGAAGGCATTCCCTCTGGGCTGTGGGGATGAGTGTGAAGAAGGGTTGATACGTGAGGGACCAGCAAGGGTGAGCATCATTGAAGCTGAGGTGGGATGGGGACAGAAAAAAGTGAGGATGAGGAGGCACATGACAGAGGGGATCTATAAGTCCTTGCCCTCGGGGACCACCTGTCCTGCTGCACAATGTCCCGTGGAGTGCCTGTTTCCTGCTGCACAGCGTCCAGTCCCTAACATCAGGTCTGATGGCTCCCCAGGTCCACTGCCCCCGGCTGCCGTGTGCCTGCTGAGCACGGGACACCCCGACGGGCTGAGCGCGGCCTGGGGCACCGCGGCCGGGGGCAGAGATGGGTACACACTGACCCTGTACCACGCACACCTGGGCACCGTGGCAGCCACAGCCTCGCTTGGGAGAGACACCCACAACTTCACCTTCACGGGACTGGCCCCAGGAAGCAAATACGTGCTGGAGGTGGCGTCCGTGGCTGGGCCTTTCAGGACACCCGCGGGGAATGTCAGCAACTGGACATGTGAGTACCCTTTTTGGGGGGATGGGTGCCTTGCTGGGCAGTCATAAAAGCTTATGGCAAAGAACGCTGACCTTTGTGGCAGACCCCAAGCCCTGCCTGGGGCATGTCAGAGCCATGGCACTGAGCAGAGCTCTGCCCACCCTCATCACCAGCTCCACCAGCCTGCGTGAGGGCAGCTGGAGCTCCAGAGCCATGCTTCAGGGGAGACCCACGAAGGAGGGAGCATCAGATGGGGCATTCCCCTACTCCTGTAGCTGGCTGTGTGTTCCCTCCTCAGCCCTCCTCAGCTGCGACAGGGCTGTGCCTGCTCAGACAGGCACAAAGAAGCTTGCAGAAGCTTTAATCTGCCTCCAGGCTGGTGGGTGCAGCCACAGAGCCGAGGCTAAATGCCCTGTCCAGTGTGGCACATCCCTCCTGATGGCACTGCCAAGAGACACAGGCAATGTCCTCAGGCCCTGTGCTGATGTGTCTCCATCCTGTCTCTCCAGACCCCCTGGCACCCCGTAACGTGTACATGACGAACCAGGGGTATCCCAACAGGCTGAGCGCGTCCTGGAGAGCTGAACCCCAGGGACAAGACAGTTACAGGCTCCTCCTGTATCATTCAGGATCAGGTGTCTTGGCAGCCAATGTCTCTGTTGGGAAAGGCACCAGCAAGTTCACCTTCTCTGGCCTGGCTCCAGGACACAAATACCTGCTGGAAGTGGTGTCTGTGGCAGGGCCCTACACAGCGTCCGCGGGGAACATCAGTGACTGGACAAGTAAGTGTTTGAGCTGCAGGTCCTGTGTCATGCATGAGGCTCAGCCTTCCCAGCTGGGTGGGCTCAGCACCTGGAGTAGGAAGGGGCAGGGACATGGCCAGAGTGTGGACCACGTTACCACAAAGGGGTTTGATTGGAAGGGACCTTTAAAGGTTGTCTGGTCCAACCCCCCCACCGCTGACATCTTCAACTAGATCAGGTTGCTCAAAGCACTGTCTGACCTGACAGTGAATATTTCCAGTGATGGCATGGAATGGCATGGCATGGGGTGGGGTGAGATGTAGCACCACAGCAATGGGATCATGGGCTGGGCAAGCCCCTGGTGGAGGGGAGAGCCAGACTCTGGGCTGTGGCCCTGTTGGCTTCTCTGGAAATGGGTGGCTGAAAAAAAGTATAGGATCCCACTGCAGTAGAGCTGCTCTGGTAGATGACACCCACAGCCTGGGAGACCATGGGGGGTACACCCCACCATCCCCACTGCCTTTCTCCCAGGCACTCAGAAAATTCCTGGCATAGGGAATAAGGGGAGGATGGCCTTTTTTTTCTTTTTAAGGAATGTGGAAATTGCAGATAAGCACAATAAGCCTTTTCATGTGCTTGTCCCCACAGTCCCTGCACTTTGCTTGGGGAATCCAGCAGTCTCTGCTCCCACGCTCAGCCATCCCCTGGAAGGGTTCTGGGAGTCATGTGCAGAGCCCTTTGGGCAGGTCTCTAATGAAACTTGCTCATTAGCTGGAGGAAGAACCCATTCCTTCACGCTCCTCACTCTGCATGTCCTCCAGCTACCATTTAAAGGACATTTCTGGCAACCAGCAGCAGCAGGAATGTTATCACTGAACATGTGGAGTCTCTCTGTGTGTCACCCATCTCCTCTTTGTGCCTCTGTAGAATGGAAGGGAACACATGCATGTTAGTAACTCTCCCTGGTGTGTTTTTTGTTGTAGCCCCCTCAGTTCCCCAAAATCTCTCAGCGGTGGCTGAAGGGAACAACACGATGCTCATCTCCTGGAGCAGTGTCTCTGGACAGCAGGACGACTGCCAGCTGTGGCTGCGGGACCCCCGGAACAGCTCGCTGCCCTGGCGGCACTCCCTGGGCAGAGGGCAAGTCCAGCACCTCCTTCAGGGGCTGATCCCAGGCAGGAACTACTCTGTGTCCCTGAGCTGCGTGGCTGGGCCGTACTGGAGCAGCACCAAGCCCTTGGCAGTGCCAATAGGTGGGTACCCAGTGCCACGGGGAGGGAGCAGGGCAGCTGGAAGGGGCAGAAACGTGGGTGGCCTGAAGACTGGGCAACCAGTTGGGTGTCAACAGAGGCATAGGAAGTGTTTGCTGTGGGAGATAAGGAAAGCAGGCAATGTGACCCTGTGGTAGCCATCGGTTCCCTAAGCTAGCCCCATCTGCTGTGAAGCAAAGCAGACTCTGCAGAGACCTCCACTGGTTGACTTCTGTAAGACATCAGCTCAGGTCCTGGCCCATTCTCATTGTCCTGTGGCCCATGGCACATGGCTCCCAGGTCACAGGTGTGCAGCTCTGCTCCTCTCCCTGACCTCAGGAGCAGATACTAGTGTGGGTCCAGGCTGACACAGGGGCAGAAGTTGGGATTTCTCTGATGCACTGTGCAGAACCTGCCCTATCTCCTTTGCAGAGCCAAACCCAGTGGAGGACATGCAATGCCTACCGCAGTCAAGGAGCCTTTACTTGAACTGGACAAGCTCTCCTGGAGATGTGGAGGCTTATGAGGTGGTGACACAGAGACTCTCTGATGGACCTCCCACCTCCAAGTATGTCAGGAGCATCCCTGTGAGCGAGGCCAGTCTGGAGGGGCTGGAGCCAAACTCCTCCTACCAGATTGTTGTGAGCACTGTGGGCATGAACACACTGAGGAGCCAGGCTGTGACTCTGCTCTGCAACACAGTAGTGGAGGGTGAGTCTCCTTTCCCACAACCTTGCCACAGACCTCAGGAGAGGACATCCAGTGTTGCTAATTAGACCTGGGACTCTTTCGGGTGCCTGTGAGCCCCACGTGGTCCTGCACTGAGCTGCACTGGGCTGGGGCTCTGGCAGTGCTGCTGGGACCAGTCACGGGCTGAGCAATGTGTGGTGGGACTGTGGGAGCAGGGACAGGCTAACAGGGTGTGCTTGATGGTTCCTCTTCCAGCCTTGCCCCCACCCCTGCGTGCAGATGCCTTCCAGGTGGAGTCCAGCTCCACAGTTATCATTTCATCCGACCTGTTCAGCGAGGAGAACGGCCAGATCGAGTATTATGGTGTCATTGCTACCACTAATGATTCATGTAAGTGTCCCTGCATGTCCCCTCTACTCCCAGTGTCTCCCTCGAGGGCAGCCAGGATGTCACTTTGGCTCTACCACTGTCACCTTGTACATTCTCCTCCAGTGCTGAGGCCCACCCAGGAGATCATGTCCAGCACATGGTACGACCACTATTATGGGACAGAGGACTCCTACCTGGCTGTGCTCATACCCAATCCCTTCCACCAGAGGAGCTCCCTTGAGACCTGGCGAGTGCCAGTGGGAACAGAGGAGTGTGGCCAGTCCAGGGAAACCTGCAATGGGAAGCTGAAAGCCGACAAACAGTACAGGTGAGAGATGTCAGCATCCCTCCTGAGGGGAAGGGGCTGGAAGAGAAAAGGGACCGCACGTGTCCCTGCAAGGTGCCACCAGCAAACTCCCTGTCACCTCATCCTTGTACCCCTCAGATCCCCAGGGGCTGTTCCACCAAGCAGCGTTTGAGGGAGGCAGGGACTGGCATGCAGGGAATATTAGGCAGTGCAGTGGGCAGGGAGAGGGAGAGCTGAGGCTGCCAAGGGTGTGTGTGTTGCCTCAGGAGCTGGGCAGATGCCCACCCTCAGTGTAGGAACTAAAACGGGTATTGTTCTTTGTAGGATTTTTGTGTGTGACCCAGAGCCAGGTGCAGGTGGCACAAAAATAAAACCAATTCAGAAATAGTGGTGCCTACTCAGTGGGGGGGTTAGAGGTAGAAAATGCTCAGCCTAAGGTCCAAGTTCCCTGTGAGACACACACATGGATCCCAATAGTTATAAATTCAGAGTCTTATTTGACAGTAAATAGAACCCAGGAACATGAAGGTACATATTTTGTTATAGGGTACCTTTAAAACAGTTGGTTTTAAAACAGGTTTTCTACTACTAACAAAGAATGTTATCTTTAGCCAGTCCCATTAATTTAGCAGCTCACAGTTTTATCAAGTGGTAGGCATTTCTCTGATCCCCCAGAATCTGGAAGGTTGTCCCATTTCAGTTTAAAGAAACTTGCAGCATGTGTGGCTGACTGGTCACTGAGACCACTGGGAAAAGAGAATGAAAATCTGTGAGAGCGTGTGCATGAGAGAGCTTCCCTTTCCCCTGGGAATACAGGGAGAATTAAATCTATCCATAAGTTTGTGATGAGTGGGCAGGACTTAGTGCTTCACCCCTCAGCCTCAGGTCTGGGGGGATAGAGAGGGGACAGCTGGGGTTGGAGAGGGGACAGCAGGGCACAAGTCTCAGACCGAGGTCTCCAAACAGCCCCGACGGGACTTTAACAGCAGCACAACCACACCAGGACACCCCTCCACACCCAGCACTGCTGAGCCGGGCTCAGGCTCTGTACCTGTCCTCTCTGCTTCCCAGTTCTCACTCCAACACAGAACTCATGCAGAGCAGCTCATTCAGGGCCATCAGGCTGCCATTAGTCCACCCACTATGATTCAATAACATGTACTTAGCTGTGCTGTTACTCAGGACTACAAGATCCTTCTGCACCTCTTCACAGCTTGCTTTCAGTTTGCCTGCCCTGAACAACCTCCATGTCCTCAGTACAAACAGCACTCAACCTAAATATTCTAAATAGCCAACCTGAATATCTTCAGTACATGCAACATTCAACCTAAATACTTAAAAGATCCTCAGTAGACTATGCTGCTGCTCTCCTAATGATTCTGAGGGCGGTGAAAAGCTGACAGCCCATCCCCAGACAGATATTCCACCCTTGTTTCCTGTCTTTCAGTGAGTTCTTTAACCACGAGCCCTCATCTTTCATGCCATGGCATCTGCAGGCTCACTTTCCAAGGAGGTCTGTGCCCTGGCAGCTGGGTAGGGGGGACTGCCAGATGGGACCCACACACAGCTCGACAAAATCTTGGCTGCTAAAATCCAAAGCAACCTTTCAAAGCCTTGGCTTGCATTTAGGACACAAGAAAACCTGCCCTTACAAGTCACCTGCTCAGAAGGAAGTCAGCTCTACAGAGCTGTGGGGACTGATGTGGCTGCTGCCAGTGGGGGGATGAGGGGCAGATTTCCACAGGGAAGGGGACACACCAGCCACTTCTGCATGTGTAGGGAAGGATCTGGGTCAGCCCTCCCAGCTGGGGTGCCCCTGTTTCAAACAGAGCTCAGCTCTTTCCAGTCAGCCCAGTTAATCAATTGACAAGAACTAAAATGTTTTTCCTTATTTGTGTCCTAGAAGAGACCAGACACTTGTCTCTGCAGATAACCCTTTGGAGGAGAGCTGCTTCCCATTCGTGCTTCCTGGACATTTTCTCATGTTCTCCCAAGTGGAACAAACCTGTACAAGAGGCAGAAAAGGGAGGAAAGACCATTTCCACACATCCCCTAAATTCCTAACAGAAAACCATCTTCTTCCAACTCAGTATTTCAGGACAGAGGCAGTGGTCCTGTTCCCCCAAGTCCTCCCTGCTGCATGCTGGGTGCTGTGCTCAGCTCAGGCTGCCCCTAACTCAGGACTCTGCTCTGCCCTAGGTTCAGCATTGCTGCCTTCACCAAATATGACCCAGTAGCCCCTGCAGTTGCATTCACCATGTTCTCAGGTAAGATGGAGAATGGCATCTTCCCTCCCTGGCTGTGTATGTTAGAGGTAATGGACACTCCAACGGTGGCCAGACAGAGGGAGCTCACAGGCTGTAGCAAATAAAATAAATAGAATAAATGCAGCCATATATCGTAGAATCACAGAATGGTTTGGGTTGAAAGGGGCCTTAAAGCTCATCTTGTTCCACCCCCCTGCCATGAGCAGGGACACCTTCCACTATCCCAGGTTGCTCCAAGCCCTGTCCAACCTGGCCTGGAACACTTCCAGGGATGGAGCAGCCACAGCTTCTCTGGGTTTGTGCCAAGGCCTCACCATACTGATTGTAAAAATCTTCTTTACTGACTCTTTCTTCTCTCTTTTCAATTCCAGCTGCTGGATCTGGTGCAGATACAGCTCCACTCTCAATGCCAATAATCGCTGGAATCATTGTGGGATTTGTCCTGACACTTGCAGCTATTTTTGGTTTGGTTTACTGGAAACAGCTCAGAGCAAAGAGGTGAGCAGGAGCCATATCTTACCTGCTGAGTGCAGGCTGAGATGCCCAACCTTCACCGCCCAGCCAGGAGGAGAGCAGGGACAGGATTTAAAAAAACATTTAGGGTGTGGACTGGTGGACTTGTACCTGGCAGGCTCAGAAGCCAAAAGCAGAGGGGAGAGGGGAGCCATATCTGCCATGAGCTCCATGAGCCAGCAGCACACAACACCTCAGGGCATTGATCCCTGCACTGCAGGGAAGAGTAACAGCACCTGTGCTCTGATTCTAGAACCAAGAAGAGCAGCCTGCCCCAGGAAATGGTGACCTACAGCTTGAGGTGAGTGCTGGAGTCTGCTGTCTGTGTGTCCCCACTGCAGCTCCCACAGTCCTTCACCTACTTTCTTTCTCATGCTTTCACTCAGGAAAAATCCAGCTGCCTCTTCTCCTTCAGTTATTTTATAAGCCAGTCTTTCCCAAATGCAGTATTTATTGCCCAGCTCCATTCCAAGTCAGTGCATTGTCCAAACCTCCTTCCAGATTCTTCTGCAGCAGAATAATATCCTCATCACCCTGAAATCCTTCCCACTGTTTAAACCCAGTCCTCTGGGCAGTGATGTGGGCTATAAACCACCCCTGTGTGTGTGCATCCAGGTACCACAGGTCTCAAGGCTGGGCTGTCTCAGTGGCACCTGACTGGCCAGCCAGACTTCCCAGTAGCTAAGGCAAGTTTTCCTCTGGACTTCATTTCCTGCAGAAATGTCCACCGGCCAGTTTCCCTACAGAACTTCAAGCAGTACTATGAGATGAAGACAGCAAATGCTAACCACGCTTTTTTCCAGGAATTTGAGGTGAGATGAGACTCCTCACAGAGATGACCCTTGATTTCCCCACTCATGCTGTTGGGTGGAATGCTCCTCTCCAGGGGCAGTCACCCATCTCTGGCAATCCAGCCACCCTGTGAGGCAGCCTTGGAGGCCAAAGATTGGCCAAGTGATCAGGCAGTTTCTTTGCTGAAAACCTCTTTTGTTGAAGCTCTGGTCTAAACACATGTTGTCTGTGATGTGAGGTGAACTAGGACAGGGCAAAGGGCCCCAGCCCTGACTGGAGGTGAAGATGAGAGGGGTGGCAATGAGATCCACCCTGACAGTGTTAGAAGAGAGCCTGCAGCCAAAGGGAAGGTTGAGTAGCACTCAGACCTCCAGGGCCAGGCTGTGAGCTTCACCTCGGGCTGCCTTCCCTGGCACTGCCAGTGTCTGCAGACTCAGGGCTGTTATGCTGCAGCACCTTTCCAATTGCCATCAGCAGTTTCAAACCCTCCTCATATCACCCTTCTCTGGCCCTCCTGAGTGAGGACAGGGGCAGAAGCAGATACAGCACAAGATATTTCTGTTTGCTCAGCAGAAAATCCTTTGAGCTTCTTGGTAGATTTCTGAAGGTTTTTCCTCAGGACTTGTTCTTGGGTTTTTCTTTAAAATACAAATAGTGCTGTTGGAAAAGGCAGTGGGAAAAGCCACTATGGCTCAGAGTGCACAGGATATATGGAGGGAGGAGTGGAGCATTTCCCTGTGTGTGGGTAATCCTCTTTACCCTCCAGGCAGAGCCTCTGGCTATGATCAGGGAGCTGTGCAGACCAGGAGCTCTCCATGGGAACATTTGTGCTTTTCTTTTCCCCTGTCCCATAGGAGCTGAAGGAAGTTGGGAAGGAGCAATCGAAAGTGGAGGCTGAGCTACCAGCAAATGTCTCCAAGAACAGATATCCCCACGTGCTGCCCTGTAAGTGCTGTCTCCTCCCTCCTCCCCCAGCACCCAGGGTGGGAGCTCATGGAGCAGTGCACAAGGGCAGGCTCACCTTGAATCACTGCAGAGTTCAGTGCTTGGAAGCAGAAGGACTCTTGAAATGGGCCTTAGTTTCCTTTTTCCTGCTGGAGACTCACATCTTGGTGATTGGGCCAGGGCTGAGCCACCACCCTGCCCAGCTACTCCAGCCAGGCTACTGGGTGAGCCCAGCTCAGGATAGTTCCCAGCTGGAGACCAAAGGGGGTCCATGAGTGTTCCATGTCTTCTCTGATGAGCCTCATGACACCAGCTCTGCTTTCTGATCCCCTGGCAGGCAATGCTCACCTTTTTAGGGAGAAGGTGCTTGGCTGAGCACGGAGCTTCCCTGCTGGAGCTGCTGGGGCTGGTCCCACCATGTTATGTCCTGCTGAAGGGCTGCCATGGGGGTTCACCTGTGCGTGGTCTCTTTCAGATGATCACTCACGGGTCAAGCTGAGCCAGCTGGGGGAGGATCCACACTCAGACTACATCAATGCCAACTTCATGCCTGTGAGTGCCCACTTGCCTTCCCCACAGAGACATGACCATGGGGCCCTGTCACAGGAACTCTGCCTGGGTTGAGGCAGAGTGCCCCCCTCTGTGAGGGGGTGGGCACGAGCTGCTGGTGAAGGCTCAGCTGGCACAGGCCATCGAGAAGCTGGGGGTCAGGTAGAGATGTGTAGTTGCCCCTCACAGGGGTTGATGGAGCCAGTCGGATGACAAACGCTGTGACGCAGAGGTGTGAGTGTGGGGAGACTGGCAAGGCTGTCTGCTTTCTTCTTGTGGACTCTCTATCCTTTTCCCTCACCTCCCAGCTTACTGCCCTGTGTCTGCCTGCTCTTTCTCCTTCTGGTCTGTGCAGCTGCATTTGAACAACCCTGGAGCTGTGCCCTCGTCTCCCATCCAGGAGTTGTTCCCAGGTAACAGGCAGGGCACGCAGCATGCACAGCGTGTGGATCCTCAGAGCATGTGTGTGTTCAAGGGCAGAGAAACACCCTGGGACCTTGCATGCTCACCCTACCCTCAGCTGTGAGTGGTAAACACAGGGAAGACCCAGATCTGTCTTTCCCTGGTTAGGCCAAAATGAGGAACTGCTTGGAGGGAAGCAGTGTGGGTCACTTCTTTATCCCAAATGTGTGGAGAGTATGTGCTGAACAGCACATGCTTTCTGTGATATCAGCTGCTTCTGAGATCAGCTGCCTGGGAACTGTGCCCATGTGGGCTAAGGGCAATCACAAAAGCAAACCAGGCACTGACTGTCCCAGGGCAGGATCCACCTGCCTCAGCAACCTCCCAACTCTCCTTGCTCTTATCTGCCTCTCACTCAGGGTTACACATCCCAGCAGGAGTTCATTGCCACCCAGGGGCCCCTCAAGAAAACCATAGAGGACTTCTGGAGGCTGGTGTGGGAGCAAAATGTCTGCAACATCATCATGCTGACAGTGTGCATGGAGAACGGGCGGGTAGGTCGGTGCCAGCCTCAGCCCAGCCCAGCCCCAGTGAGCTGAGCCCAGGACTGGGTTCATTCCCTTCACAAAATCCCTGCTCCAGTGTGGAGCATGGACCACACAACTTCCCTGACAGGCAGTTTGGGGGAACATCTGTGCAGCTGAGCCTAAGCTTGGGGCAGGCAGGACCAGAAGTGGAGCTTAGCTAGGACTCAGATATTGCCCTCAGATATTTCTGCAGAATCTGAAATTGCCACATCCCCTGCATGAGCCTCCTCACATGGACCATTCCTTCAATCTCCAGGGATGATGAGACCTGCACAGGTCCTTTTCTGTGGAGGAGGCTGAGACCCAAAGAAAGGGGCAGTGGGGGAGAGCTGTGCAAAACTCCCGGTGGGGAGGGGAAGTAGCCCTGTCTGCTCCCCAAGACCTGTCCTGGCTTCCTGCTCTCCAGATGCTTCCAGGGAGCCAGAAGGTCATCTGGGCCTTCACTGGCCTCACTGGGCCTGTGTTCTGCCTGTGCTCTAGGTCCTCTGTGACCACTACTGGCCATCGGAATCTGCCCCGGTGTCCTACGGGCAGGTGCGGGTGCACTTGCTGACCCAGAGCAGCTCTGAGGAGTGGACCATGCGTGAGTTCAAGCTGTGGCACGTGAGTACAGACTTGAGGGGACACAGGGACCTGTCGAGGGCTGGGGGTTTGTGTGGGAGGTGCTGGCATGTCTCCTCAGTGGCAGTGGCATAACTTCCTTTCCCCGCCATTTTCGGGGCTCGGGGAAGGCCCAGGCCCTGGGGAGCAGTCTGCTGATGTGTGACACAGAGGTGTCCAGCATGTGTCACCCTGCTCTCCACTGGGGCAGCCTGCAGCTTCCAGGGCATGTTCCCTGGCAGTCAAAGGCAGGGCAGGGGGCTGTGGGGGAGCAGGAGGAGCAGGAACCAGCAGGCAGTGCAGCAGATGTAGTGTTGGCTGTTCCCTGCAGCTGAGCCAGGTGTCCTCAAGCACCCAGGTGCTCCCAGGGCTGAAGGGTGCAAGCCCCTGTCCCGGGGGGCTGCACACCCATCACCAACACCCCCCCACAGGAGGGTCTCCAGGCAGAGCGATTCGTGTCCCACCTGCACTACACAGCCTGGCCCGACCACGGGATCCCAGAGTCCACAACTTCCATCATGACATTCCGAGAGCTGGTCCGGGAGCACATCCAGAGCACTAAGGATGCAGGGCCAACCCTCGTGCACTGCAGGTGAGGCTCTGTCCTGGGGGTGGTGGGAGGGGACAGTGGGGGAGAGCAGGGGTGGATGAGGCTGCATCTCATGCACAAACCATGAGGGAAAGCAGTACCTGGGAGACACAGCTGGTCTGTGGAGTCTCCTGCTCAGGGTGTTGGGGAACACAGGTTTGCTGGCTGCCTGCCCACAGCCCCAGGGCATGGGGCAGGTGGAGATTGTGAGCACCAACCTGGGGCAGCCTGAATGTCTCCACAGCTCCAGCCGTGCTGGGACCAGTGCCTGGGGTGCTTGGGCAGGTGCCCAGGGAGCAGCCTGTGGGAGCATGTCTAGCAGCCAGGAGGGTGATGTCAGGCCTTGTTTAACCCTTGCTGTCTGTTCCTTCAGTGCTGGCGTGGGCCGCACTGGCACCTTCATTGCCCTGGACCGGCTGCTGCAGCAGATGAAGCAGGAGAAGGTGGTGGACATTTTTGGTGTTGTTTACACCTTGCGGATGAACCGGTACCTGATGATTCAGACGCTGGTGAGGCCTCTGTTCCCTCTGCTCCCTCTTCCCCCTGGCCCCTCGCTCCATGGCACTGAAGCTGGCCAGCCACAGCACCCCCAGGCTGGTCCCCTGCCTGTCCCTGTGTCGTGGTGCCACTCAAAGCAGCAGCTCAGCTGGAGGGGACATTGCTGAGGGGGGTCTTCAGCAGCTTCATGCCCTGCTAGACCCGCAGAGTCTCAGAGACCTCCCAGGAGGCTCAGAAACACCCCAGAGCACTGACGAACAGGATCAGGCCCTTTGAAGGCAATTCTTAACCTACACTGTGTTGTTGGCCTGTGATGCTCCACAGTCCATCTCATATCTCCAGTCCTTGAGGCTGGGACAAGGTGTCAGAATGGACAGAGAGACCTGGAGGGACCGTGGGATTCTCAGACTGCAGCAGCCAGGACCTTCTGGGCACAAATGCTGGGCTTTTAGGGCATGAATGTGGGACCCCCTCTGCCCACCAGGCAGTGCCATAACCACCCTCTCATGCTGTCTGTGTACTGTGATGGTCTGTGTTGATGTCTGTCTTTGCCTTCCAGTCCCAGTACATTTTCCTGCACAGCTGTATCCTGGAAAAGATCTTGGAGGAACCTCTCCTGGGTTTATCAGGGACAGAGAGGTGAGGGCTTGCTGTTCTTTGCCACTCTGTCCACCCTGATCCACGACCCCTCCAGACAGCAAGCTGGGATCCAGCCCCCAGCTTGAACCTTGGCTACAGGAGGGAAGGACAGGGAAGCCCAACCAGGTTCAAGCCATCCCACCTGGTGTTTTGAGTGGGGTCAGCACAGGGCTGGTTGTTCCCTGCAGCATGGGGAGCCCAGCACAGAACAAAGTGCCAGGTCTTTGCCAGTGCCAAAGATCTGCAGAGCTGTCCTGGGGAAGGCATTTCTCCCAGCCCCTGCCTTCCCAGCCCACAGGGTTACCCTAGAGATAGGTTCAAACTGGAGAGGCTCATGGCAGCTGGTGGCCTTGGGACATCCCTCCTAACAGAGGCCAAGAGGACGGAGCAAGGTGTGTCTGGGCATGGCTTTGGCCAGCTACCTCATTGTCTTGGGGGCTACCTCTGAAGTCACCTACCTATTTTTGTGGTCAGATTCTCTCCTCCTCGTGCAGAACAGGATGTCCTTGTCCTTACTGCCTCTTGGGAATGAGCCCTGGGCTGTGCCACACCTGAGACCAGCCCTTGGCTAGGGGGAGAGCACGGGCCAGAGCTGGGCTGGAGTCCTGGGAGACCCCTGGCATTTGAGGGAGGAAGGTCTGCTCACAGCCCTGTCCACCTGCTGCAGACACAGCTCAACCTCACTGTTGTGCCCTGGTTCTCTTCCCAGGTCCTGCCCCATCCCACTGAAGAGCTTTGCCCAGCACTATGCCCAGAAGGTAGCCAAGTCCCACATGGGCTTCCTGAGGGAGTATGAGGTGAGAGCTGTCCTGGGCAGGTACAGGGAGTGTTGCATTGCTATATGTGCTGGGGGAACCTGGGGAGTGATTGCACCTGGTCAGGGTGGGGGACACCCTATAAGTGCCTCCTGAGTGGGTCCTATGCCCCAGTTTCCAAGTCTCCTGGGTGTCCTGGCAGTGCCCCCTCTCCATGGCATTCCATCCTAAGGCAATACCTCCCTCACACATCCTGCACTGATCAGGATCTGTCCATGGCCCACTCCTTCCCAGGTCCCATGCAGAGTAGGGACCTACCTGGACACCAGCAGCCCTCTCCTGACAGCATGGCACAGACCTGGCAGCCCACCCCAGAGGTGGTCTCATGGCACCTCTGCTCAGGCTTCTTCATGTGCAGCTATGACCTTCCCACTGCCAAGTCCAAGTGTCCTCAGGAGTCCCCAGTTCCTCCTCCTCCTCCTGACCTTTCCCCCTCACTGCTTCCTCCACTTTCTCTCACTCTGGCAGACTCTCCTGGAAGTTGTCAAGGAAGAAGCCAGCTCTGCATCTCCACCTTCAGGCAGCCAGCAGACACAGCCCTCTTCCAGCATCCTCCCGTGTAAGTGCTGTGACATCTTGCATCCTCTTCCTTCTTGTTCCTCTTCCTCCTGCTTGGAGCCAGGCTGGAGCAGGGCTGGTGGTCTTCAGCATTAGAAAGTACTTTGAGACTTTGGTGACTCCACCAGAAGAATACTGAGGTGTTTGGGGTGGAACACGTGTCTTGGGATGGGGTTTGGTAGGTTTGCTCAGCCCAGAGGAGAGAAGGCAAAGGGGAGATGTTATTGCTGATTTCAGCTCCCTGTGGGAAGGCACAGGGACACCAGAGAGTCTTCTCAGAGGTGTGCCATGGAGGGACAAGATGCAATGGGGATGATTTGGAAGGGTAATCCAACTCAGCAGGAGGAATGGTGAATTCCCATGAACGTGGTCAAACACAGAGGCCCAGAGCAGGGTCTCCAGCCTTGGAGACAGGCAGATCTCCATTGGCTCTGACACTGCACTACAGGTACTGGCTTTGGGCAGGAGCTTGAGATAGAGACCTGTCTTTTGGGAGCCAAGATCCATAGGCTGGAGACAAGCACTGCAGAAGGGAGTGCCTCTGCCAAGAAATGGTGAAGGGGGCATTGTATTTCTGCAGTCAGTCTGCAGAAGCTGTGTGAGCTCAAGGCTGCCCTGGATCCCTCCAGCTCCCACATATTTTGCAGATGATCGCTCCAGAGTGAAGTTTTCCCTGCTGGAACAGGGTCCTTTCTCAGGACTCCTGCAGGTGTGGCGTGTCCCGGTGAGTCACACTCCCAGCAGCAATGCCCACCCCGGTGCCTTGGTCCCCCATCCTCGCTGTGTCCCTGCTCCCTGCTGTGTCCTGCACTGCTCACTGTGATCCTGTGTGGACAGAGGGGCTGCAAGCACTGAGGATGTCTTCCCTCACCTGCCAGTTTGGGCTGTCCTCACTTCCCTCCCTCAGTGCTTTCTTTTCTCTTTTTGCCTCCTGACCTGCTGAGCTTCCCTTCTCTTCCTGGCCTCTCCTGCAGCCACCTGTGCTGACAAGGCACCTGTGCCACGCTCTCCAGCAGGAGAGTGACATTCCCATTTCCCACCCAGGGTTGCAGCCCCAGCAGGGACTATCTGGCTGTCCAGGGCCCTGACAAGCTGACCATGGAGGATTTCTGGACCCTGGTGTGGGAACAGGATGTTCACACCATCCTAACTCTTCTCCTATGGCAGGACAAGGGGGAGGTAAGGCACTGTGCCCAACTCTGCCATGGCCCAGCAGGGATCTGTTCAATGGAGTTGGAATTAGCACAGCTCCTGGAACTCTTCAGTGCCTCCTGAGGCCTGGATGCAAATCCAGCTCAGCCAAAGCTCCTGTGTCCAGGTGCTCCCCCAGGTTGTCACAGGACACGGGTTCTGTCTGCCCCCCATGCCTGGACTCAGCTGGTGCCCTTTAAGCTGCATCTGCATGACACCAGGGGCAGCAGCTCCTGCTCTGCCCAGCTGAGGTGTAGACATTGAGCAGATTCCCACTGCCAGGCAGCTCTGGGTTCTCAGAGGAGCTGGCTGAACCTGCTGGTGTTCCCAAAAATCCCTCGGGGTTTAGCTAGAGAACAAACTGACATGGAGAGATGCTGGGGGTGCTCTTGGTCCAACCCCACCACAGACCCCTAAGACAGTGACTGATATGGCAGACAGTGGCCATCCACTGGAAGCCAAACTCGCTGTTGCACACAGGCCCAAGGTGAGGCGTGCTGGCCCCTGGAAGGAGACTCACTCTGCACGAAGACACTGACCATCCAGTGTGGCACAGAGAAGCTTGTCTCGGGATGGAGATGTACCCAGCTCAAACTGAAGCATGTAGGTGTCGAAGGGGTTGTCCTGGCTCCCACCTCCTGGGATGGGGTGTTTCTGTAGGGGCTGAAAGGTCTGTGGGGACTTTTCCAGGCTGCAAGAGCAGATGCCAGCAGTCCACAAATTCAGGAGTGAATCTGGATTGCAACATCCAGAACTGAGTGCACACAGGAGATGCACCAGAGAGGCCTTGGGGGCTTCCCCCACCCCTTGCTGATAGGTCTTTCTGACCTTCTTTGAGAAGGCCCACACAATTCTCAGTCCCCTCACCAGGGGCAGGTTGGGGTGCCGTGGGGAAGGAGAGCAGGTTGCCAGAGCCATTGTACCCACTGCGTGGGTGGTGGGCAGTGCCCCAGCAGAGATGCCTGGAGAGCTTTACAGAAGCTGGCAGTAAGCTCAGGAAAGCATCAAAGAGCCTAAGGATGGGAGAACTGGGACCCCTCTGCATCCAAAGTCATCCCTCCCCAACAGATGTGTCAGCTCTTTGTGTCTCACCAGGAGAAGAAAGCAAAGGAGAGGCAGGTACAGAGGTTCCTGTACACACTCTGGAGCAGCAAGAAGCAGCCTGATGTCCAGAGCCTGGTGGAGCTGCTCACAGCTGTCAGACGGTGCCTGCCCCAGCGGAGGAGAACCAGTCCTCTCCTGCTGCACTGCAGGTACCCTGGGTTACACCTCCATCCA
This sequence comes from Pachyramphus minor, assembly GCA_013397135.1. Classification (NCBI taxonomy): domain Eukaryota; kingdom Metazoa; phylum Chordata; class Aves; order Passeriformes; family Tyrannidae; genus Pachyramphus; species Pachyramphus minor. The sequence goes on along the minus strand of VYXB01009391.1, from coordinate 232,071 downwards.
TGGGCAGCCTCCCTGAGCTGGGTGCTACCAGGATTTGTAGCTCCTTTTTGTGGTGCCAACAAGCCTTCCCCTCCACTACAGACCCTGAGGCTTTGGGGCATGTTGAGAATAGATCCATGGGAGCCTGGGGAAGTTCTGAGCCTGGGAGGTCATAGGGAGCAGTGTTCTGCCAAGGGCTGGGAACAAGGGAGGGCAAACAGGTCTGGGCCAGGGCTGAGCGTGGATGGAGCAGGCATTCCCAGGCTGAGGTGCCCAGGCCATTCCTGGACTGACTGCTGGGATCCTGGGAGCAACACTGACGTCCTCACCTGCTTGCACACAGAGAGAGCTCACAGTCCTACAGTGCCAACACATCTCCTTGGACTGGTGCCCTCTTCCAAAGAGGTTCAGCTCAGCCTGGCCTGGCATCAGTGACCCTTCCTTGTCCCCTGCAGTGGTGACATGAGCCAGATAGGGACACTGATCTCCCTGGATTGCCTGTTGCACCAGATGAAAGCTGAGAGAATCGTGGACATCTACGGCGTCACCCTCCAGCTGGCCCGAAGCTGCTGCCTCATGACCCCGACTCTGGTAGGTGGGAAGGAGAAGGGGTGGAGGGCTGGGCAGAGCAGAGCCTTTGTGCTGACCTGCCTGGAGCTGGTGGCACTCCTGGGTGCTCCCTGTCCAGCCTAGGCAGGGATTTACTTCATGCTTCCTCCCTACCCTGTGTCTCTGCCAGCTGCTGGGGGCTGAGGGCACTGTCTTCTCCCAGGGGAGAGTTTTCCACCTCCTCAGTTCTGGAGTTAAGATCAGTTAAATGCTATGTGAGCTCACAGTAAATGCAAGGCACCCTTCCCATTGTACCCTGGGGATTGTGGAGCACTGGTGTCATCCTACATGACAAACCTGCCTGCTCACCCTTGGCACCTGGACGTGGCATTCAGCCTGGGAACCCGGGACCTGCTGGCAATTCCCCAGTCCAGTGCCTTTCCTGCTGCATCCCCCAGAGACAGAGCCTGCTGTCAGAGCCAGGGCTGCCTGCCAGGGGGACAGTGGGACATGCTGCCACATAAGCAGGTGCCCTGTGGGCACTGTGATGGTGCCACAGCTGTGCTGTGGCAGCCCAGCCTCTCAGGCCTCAGTGTGCAGCTCCTGACGGGTGCCCATGGCACCGATGCCTCTGGACAGCACTTCAATTGCTGCAGCTGCTGAGTGAACTCATGCACATCCCTAGAAACTCTCCCCATAGGGCACAGCAGAACTGGGCCAGATCTCCCCGAGGCTTCCGAGCTGCAGAGCCTCCTTCAAGAAGCTAATTGCATTCTTAATTAATGTGAACCATGTGCATGGCGGGAGCCTGAGGAGGGCAAAGCGTCCGCTGCCTCCGCCTCAGAGCTGCTTTGTGTTCCCACAGCGTCTGGCCGGGGCAGGGACACAATGTGCCCATAAAGGCACAGCAAGTGCCCATCAAACAGCGCTGTCCCATGAAGGGGGGCAGCAGAGGAGCTGCCTCCTCCCCTCCCCGCGAGCAGTGGTCACTCGGATCCCAGCACGGCCAGCGGGGGGAGCGGCAGGGCTGCCCTCCAGCCTCCTCCATCCTTGCAGGGGCTTGCCAGCACGCTTTTATCTCTGGTGGGGGCATGCTGCTCTTGTGCTGGGGGCACCAGTTGATTTTTTGGGGCGGGGTGGAAACGAGGGAGATGAACCTTTGATGGATAATCCATGGATGTTAAGCACCAGCAGCTCCAGCACGGTGCGTGTCCCGGGGCATGTGCTCTTGCATGTGGTCAGGCACTGAGTGTGCCTGGGCTGAAGTCAACCCTGGGCTGTCACTGCAGATTTCACAATCAGACCCGGAGCATTGAAAACACGCTCTGGTGACCTGGAGCCTCAGCCATTGTGTGATCCGTGGAGTTCCCAGCCCTTCGTGGGGCTAAACCCTCCACTGCAGGGAGGAGGCTCCTCGTGACTTGTGGCTCAGCCAGCGCATTAGCAGCTGTTCAGAGGCCCCTCCATGAGTCCCTAATCCTCTCTGCCCACTGCCATGTGATTCCAACCCACACCGATTGCTGGCTGGCCCTACCCTCCAGCTCTGTGTCCTGAGTGCAGCTTTATTCACCTTCCCCACATCTCACCTTCCTCCGAGCCTGCCTGGTCAGTCCTGGGTGTTTGTAGCCTGGTGTCATTTTGGAGCAGCCTGGTATTTGGGTAGAACTTCATGTCAAACCCACAGGGGACTTGAGGCCTCTGAAGCCATGTTTGGAATGGATGGATCATTTTGGTGATTTTAAAAAGAGACAAACACTGCAACTGGGCTAAAACCACACAGGTCTTTTTGTGTACCTCTGAGACCCTGCAAGCATCTGCCCTCATCTGCTGTCAGCACCTGACTCAGGTACACTGGGACTACACCAAGGGAAACTCCTGCTCCAGGGATACTTCACTTGCAGCCCCATCCAGCTCCATGCTCTTCAGCATCACTGGAGTTGTTCTTCTCTCTTGTTTTGGATGCAACCACAGCACATCCAAAACCCACAGGGGCACTTGGATTGTTCCTCCCCATCTCGGATGGGGTGTTCCTTTCATCCCCATCATGGGGGGATGAATCAGGGGGAAACAAACATGGTGCAACAGGCTTGATTCTTCCTTTCTGGGCAACAGTGGTGACACAGGACCATCATGGACCATTTGGGAGAGCAAATCCTGCTCTGCTATCAGACACTGTTCCCTAATTGGGACTTCTTGAGGCAAACTGCAGGGTTAGTCTGTGAGCAGGAGGTCTCTGTCAGAAAGCTGACTCTGACCCCCTTTTGTCTCTTGCAGGACCAGTACATGTTCCTGTACTCCTGCATCCAGGACATCATCACCCAGAACCAGCCCTAACACTGCTCGGCCCTTCCTGGCACAATCCTGCCCTCTCCCTCTCTGGGGTCCTGGACGGAGCTGGGAGCTGGGGTGAGATCACTGTGGGACTCCTGGCACAGAGTGAGCCCTGCAGCAAGCAGTGACCTGCCCTGGCACTGTCACCAACTCACCCCACGTGATGTGAGCAGCGACATGGGGCCTCCTGGACAGACAGACAGTGTCCTGCCACGCACTGCCACGGCCCCTCGGTGCAGACACAGCAAGGGGCTGGGCAGGATGCTCCCCTGCTTTGGACATCTCTGGGATTCCTGGTGCCTGGAAGGTTTGCTAAGCCCCCCTGCAGTTCACAGGGCAGCTGTGGGGCTCTGTGGTGCCCCTGAGGTCCGACACGGTCTCCGTGCGCCCACAGGCACCGGCGTGTTGAGGTCTCAGATGTGCTGTGGACAGAGCACTGGGGGAGCTGGCTTGTCTTGGCTGGTGGAATGGTCTTAGGTACAAACAATAAACAGGCCTAGGAGAGTGTGTGCTCAGAAGGGTGGGTTGGCTTTTGTGGGCTCTCAGTGGTGCGAAGGCTGCGGCGTAGCAGCCATTCCCGAAAAGGGCAGCTGTGTCCCCAGCCATGGGAATCAGCAGTGTCCCTTGGGCACTCCAGATGCTGAAGTCCATTGCACACAGCAGCTTCTGCTCGCTTTCATCTGCTCCTGCCCCTCAGGCAATACTTCTGCAGTGAGTCTCCAGCCCACCCACAGCTTCAGGAGGAAGGGACACATTTTCAGATGAAGCCTGGGCTCGAAGTTGTGAACCTGCTGCCTGCCCAGCACCAGGGACCAGGGCAAGGCCACCTGGTCCAGCTGACATACTGGCAAGCAGCTGGCAGCCCCAGAAGTCCTGCTGCTCTGGGAATTGGGTTGTCCATGCAGGGGTGGCCATGCACAAGCTGAAATCACAAGTAGCAACTCAGTTTGTTGAGCTGCAAGTGCAGGACAGAAGAAAGAGTTAAAAAAAAGAAAAAAAAAAGCTGCTGGTTACACAAGCATATTCTTGGGGTAGAAAAAAGTGTAACTGAGACCCTGTTTGTCCTACTTCACCCCTTCAAGCAACGTGGGGCTACAGTGCAGTCTCAAAGGAGCACTCCTGTCCCAGTGTGGCCCACACTCCTGCCCATAGTACCATACCCAGTGGGAGCTGCCTTGGAGCAGGATGAGGAGACACAACAGGTATGATGAGGGGGCCCCACAATCTGTGATAAAGAGCAGAAAACCCCAGATGAGTTGGCCACTCATCCTTCTGTCCCTCTGTTTCTGCAAGCAGCTTCTCCCTCTTCCAAAGCAAGGATCCTGCTGTCTGCACCCCAGAATGGAACACCCAGGGCACATCAGCATTCCCAGCACTGGGATGATGCCTTTTTTACAATGGGGCATCCCTTTTCCCCCTCTCCTAAATCACATTTTTGGCACTCGCTGTGCCCACTCACCTCCTGTTCCCACCACCCAACATCCATCCCCACCACCCACCAGTGCTGTGCAGCCCCCAGTTGTGTGTCCTGCCTGCTGTCCTTTGCACCCACTTCCCAGATGTGGCCACAGGCAGGGTGGGAGCAGTCTCTCCCCTCACTCAACATACCTTCCCTACTGTGGGCACAGCTGCCCAGTTCCCTGTGCCACCCACTCTTTCCCTGCATTCCATGCTCTACTCCCTGCTCCAAGCTGCAGCACTCATGGGCTGGAGGAAACCCAGCCTTAGCCCTCTACAGAGCTGGTTTTCCTCCCACCCTGGACATGCTGTGTGTGCTGTGCTGGCTTCACCACAGCCCAGAGCATCCTGAGTCACCCATGGCCACCCTCACTCACCCCGACCTGCATTGTCCTGGATCCAGTTGCTGTTTGAAAATGTTTCCATGTCACTACATCTTTGTGCCAGGGTCACCCACCAGAGGGATGTGACCCATCACTCACTGCTCAGCCTGCACAAGTGACCATCCAGTGACTGGCTGTGTTCCTGCTTCTGGTGGGATGCCAACGTGCCGGGGGCTCTCCAGGAGGATGAGTGAATACTTTCAACATGAAAAGGGCCTGTGAAGCTCAGTGGATATTCTCATGTGCACAAAAGGATTTATGATGTTGCCTTGGGAGGACCTGACAATTCCCACTGCTCACAGAGTGCCTGATGGCTTTATGACTTTTATGTAACCAGTAACTCCTGGACCACACTGGTGCTGTAGGATGAGGGTTACAGCAGGGAAATGTTTCCATTTCCAGTGCTTCCAGTGACCCACAGCCCTGTAGCCAGGTTCAGTGGGGTTGGGCTGTTGGCTGCAAATGAGGTTTTGCAGCAGCAGCCACCTATGTGCTTCTGGGCCACCATGGGAGGACATGGTGGGCAACATCAAGCAAGCAAGCTGCAGAATCAAACCTGGTCCAAAGAAAGGCATGCCCCTTGTCTGTCCAGAGTTTGGAGCTGACAGGCTGGGGATTTTGCCCCAAGAGCCTCCAAGAAGGAGCAGTCTCAAAGACCATGTGTCCTGCTGATACATGCATGTAGCCACATCCTCCTTAGACCTCCAATGGAAACAACCCTGATGTCCAGCTTTCACCCTCCAGCTTCATCCAGCCTCGAAAATAGCTCCTGGGCTACAGGACAGCAGCCTTTCTTCCAGGACCTGCAGGTCCACCCTAACAAACCCATAGGACAGTGAGAGTGCTGGTACTTTTACTCCAGAGGCTCAATCCCGTCCACTTGGAGCCCTCTCCTGACTGCCTCACCCTCAGCACAGCCCACCTGCAAAGCACATGGAGGCAAAGGTCCCTGTGTGGGAATGAGAGAGCTGCTGGTGTGGGAAAGGGCTGGTGCTCATCCCCTCAAACAGGGGAGAGGTGAACCAGGCCTGGATCTAATCCCAGAATCACCCTGCTGATGCTGTTGGACACAGCCTGTGGCTCTCCTGGCTCTGTATGGCCCAGGAATCCCAGGTGTTGACCATGGTTACATCTCCAAGGTGTGTGTAGACACAAGGTGCCCCATCAGGGTCTTGTTCAAGGTGTGCAGTCTGCACTGAACACCCACAAGCCTTTGTACCTGCACATCCCTGCATGGTTTATGTTTAAACACCTGACCCTCACCTCAGGGGATTTCAAGAACATCTGTGAAGTGCCCTGACCTGGAAAGCAGGGCCGGTCACAGTGACAGTGAGGATGCTATGGGGTAGCCTTGTGAGTGGCACAGAAGAAGGTTGACCAGGGGTTTTGCTCTCTGGGGCCTGGTAGCCAGTATGTGGGACTTGTTCTGCTGGCTGCTTCTCCTGGATGGGTGGGCATTGCCCCTCTGGCTGTGCATCACCCCTCAGTAGCCCTCAGGGGTCTGCAGAGGTAAGTCCCTCCCTTGCTCTGCCAAATGCAGCTCCCAGGTCTCCCCACAGCCCAGCCAGGTCTGCCTCCTCCAAAAGGGGCAGCTGCCAAGGATAAGGAGGGGCAGGAACTACCCAGCTTCTCTTTGCTGTTTCTCCACAATCAGAGCTACCCTATGGCTTTCAGAGTCATTTTGCCTGAGGATTTGCTCAAAGCCATATTCCCTCTGGAGAGAATCTGGGTCTTGCTCCACAGCTGATGCCACAGGAGAGAGGCCTCAGGATGAGACATTCCCAGGGACAGCTTGTGGGCTCTTGCCTTTCGTGGAGAAGAGCAGAACATCATCATCCCCAAGAGACAACCTGGCCACTCCCCAGTTCACCCTGAGACAACCTGGCCACTCCCCAGTTCACCCTCGGCTGGTGGTCGCGACCGAGGAAGGGGTGGGGTGAGTTTTGCTGGGACCTGCCCCACTGGAGCTCAGTTCAGCACATCACTGTCCATCTGCCTCAACAGATGGGCTGTGCACTAGGACCTTTCTATAGTTCCTTGGGAAAGTGCTCCTGGGTCTCCTGTGTGTCTGTGCACAGACACAGCAGTCCCTGCCACTTAGGGCTGGTGGCAGAGAGCTGCAAGGGGCACCGGCTCCAAGTCACAAGGAAGTGGAAGCCATGGTGGGGGAGGCATGTTGCTGTCTGCAGAGCTTCCATAAGTCCAGGAGCAAGTGATCCCTCAGCCCTCACATCTGGCTAACACACCACCGTGGTGTTTCCAGCAGAGCCAGCAGCCAAGGTGAACCTGCAGACAACTGCGGCTTAAGCACAGCTGCTCTGGCAGCTATAGTGGGACCTTCTCATCACCAGGACAGGCACAGGACAGGGATTTGTCACACAAACTGGCCGACAGGTTTTGCCCATTGAGTTCAGTGTGGCTGTGACAGTCACACAGTATGTGACTGTGGCACAACCCACTGCTCTGTGCTCCACGTCCTGCCTGACAGGAGGCCAAGCTGGTGACGACGATGAATTTACGACCTCCCACCCACTGCTGCAGTGGAGTCTGGAGCCACAGATGCTTCCAGAGGGTGTCGGGGGAGCTGTGGTTTGGATGAATAATTTTCCAGTCCTGCAGCTCAAGCACCACAAAACCCAGAGGGGGAGAGAGAGACAACAAAACACTAAAACAAAACAAGCCTCCGGCTTGGGCCGCCCAGTGAGTTCTGGACCGTGTTGTGTTGTTCTTCGTATTTATCCTGCTCCAGTCAAGCAGCATCCAGCCACTGCCCTCCTCCATCAGCTCCTGTGCAGAGGTCAAAACACTGGAGATAAGGATTATTTAGACCCCCCTTCCCACCCCCAACAGTAGGGGCAGACTGGGTTAGTATTAAGTGACAGGAGAGCAGAGATGCCCACCCCTCGGATTTCCTGGGGATCCACGGACGTGGGAGCCTGATGGTGGCAGCTGGAGCACCACATCTCCTCAATCCTACCTCTAGAGGTGCTGAACCTCTACCCCAGGCTCTTCTCTGTCCCCTGCTCTCCCCAGGGCACGGAGTCCAGCAGCTCCACATCTTAGCACAACACGGTAATGGGGCACTGCTTCTGCCACAGGGAGCCCATGGCACCCTGCCACACCTCCAGGTGGACATCTCCATGATATCAGCCCCTGGCACCAGGCATGGAGTGGGATGACCACTGCCCACTATCTCTTGTACCTGAGCTGTACCAGCACCACGAGCAGCAGAACTGCAGCTGGATCCCCCACAGCATCTCCAACATCCTCTGTCATCAGCTGCCAGTGTCAGCCACCTCCTGGTGAGCTGGGCCAGGCAGATCGAAAGTAGAACTAGAAGGGGAATTCACAGAATCACAGGGTTGGAAGGGACCTCTGGAGATGATCTATTCCAACTCCCCTGGCAAGGCAAGGTCACCTAGAGCAGCTGCCCCAGCTATACCTCCACAGCCACTCTGTGGGCCTTTGAACACCAACAGCTCCAGAAAGCCTTGCCAGGCACAGTCTTCAGCCCAAAGCCTGTCTGGCATCTCATTTCTGGCCCACGGAGAGGATCTGGCCAGTGCTGGTACACAGTGTCCTGGCTCTCCTCGGGTCCAAGCCTGGGATCCAGAGCAGGATCTCCCTGAGCACATGCTGGTGTGAAAAATGCAACCCACTCCCACCACCCCTGCCCCCTCTGTGCCCCTGAGCAGCTGAGGCCATGGCTGTGCTTGCAGCTCACACCTTGGACCCCACTCAGGCTGTATTCTAAACTTTCCCAAGGGTTTCTGCTTTTCCCTGCTTTTAAGAAAGCTGTAAGACTTCCTGCTGTGTGGCAGCAGGAGGGATATTGCCTGGGATGTCACCTGCCATTCAGAGGTAGCCCACACTCGGGGGTACACACAGCCACAACCCCACAGTGTTTGGTCCCAGAGTCTCAGCCCCATCCTTTAAAAGCACTGTGGTGGTGGTGGAGCAGAGCTCTCCTCCTCTCCCCACACCGCAGGCTGCCGCTAGAGGACAACACACAAACACGGCTGAGCCCGGAGGAAAACATCCACTCCCGTTAAGAGGAATGAGCTGGATCGGGAGCTGCCGGTGCCTTTCAGTGGAATGACACAGCCCACACTGCTCCCAGCGAGCTGCAGCTTCAGCAAGAGCTGGCTCACTTCCACCCCAGAGGGACTTACCCAGAAATTCCGGGTTTACCATGGAAACATCAAAGCTCTCTGGTCCAAGCAACTTGCTGTCCAAACTCTTGGTTTTGCCAGGAGCCAGGTGACATGCTGGAATAAGTGACAACTGTGAATACTGGCAGCTGTCGTGAGGTCTCAAAGAAATCAGACGTGGATATGAACCACCACAGCTGAGCTGAAATAAAAAGCAAACAGAAAAGTCAAAGCAAAGTGAGGCACACAGAGAAAAGCTCTCCAACGTCAGGCCATGCTGCTCCAAAAACAATGTGAAAAATGTCATTGCAGTCAATGCCTTCCTGAGGAAATATCTCTGTTTCAGCTGAATGGCAGTTTTCAATAAGAAACTGCTCAGTGTGATTTATTTTTTGAAGAACTCTGCTAATAGTGTTCTCACCCAGAGCCCTGGATCCCTGAGAAGAATTCACCGAGCGAGAAATTGCCAGGAGCTGGAGATGTGGTTGGTGTTGGCTTCTGAGGTTTGAGGGAGAGGGACAAGAATCATAGATAAGAGCTGCTGCTGCAGCCAGGAGCAGAGGCCTGACACTTTCTCCAGACTGATTCCACATTCCTGGCTGCTGTAAGAGCAAATCCAGCCATTTCAGGCCATGCTAAAGCCCCAGGTCACAGCTGGAGGGGAACTGTGTTGATGAGGGCTGCCCATCTCCCCACCAAGCAGTGTTTTATTTTGGGGATGTCAAAACACATTGCAAATGTTTAATTGGTGACTTCTCCAGCACTGTTCATGGGGATGGGGGTTAATTTCAATTAAATCAGCTCCTGCTCCTAAACCAAAATTGTCTGCACTCTTCTGCACTCAGTGACAAAGTTTCCACTGACTGCAGCAGTCACAGGGAGTCCTGAAATTGCTGGATCTGAATGTGCTTTGCTGGTGAAATAGTTTCAGACCCAGCATAACCCCAGCCAGGAGCCCTCAGCCAGAGTCTGTGCATCAGCCCTGAACCCTGAATGCCATCTTGAGCAGTTTTTTGGGGAGCAGACACCTGGTCTGACTCAAAGACCTCAAGGCACCCCAGCCCCTGGGTGAGCTGGAGCTATTTAAGCTTCCCACAGTGCAGGTTCACCTTCCTGACCCCAGATAACTCTTCCACCTCTTTTATCCTGAGATAATGGGGACATCAATCAGGAAACTCTTTTGCCAGAAGGAAAAGCCCATTCAGAGGAAGCAGGACTGTGAAAGCATCTCCCATTCTCTGCTCTGGCCATGTGACACTTTAGCACAGCATGGTCACAGGGGGGTGACTTTGTGGGGGCACTTTGCAGCCCCCCAAACCTGGGCCCTTCTTTCTCTGCACCATCCACCTCCTCCATTCATGGCTGTGGGAGAGGCAGAGGGTGGAACACACCAGGAGTTCAGATCCACCTAAAGCCCCATGGGCAGCTGTCTGTCTTCAGTGTGAGACCCATATTCTGCTGTTCCTGCCACAGATGAGATGCTTGGCCCTGTAGAGAGAGAGACACAGTGTGGTTTAAGCTGTAGGACCAGGATCACCCACATCCCTCCATCCACTGCTGTGAGAGGACAGCAGTCACACTGTTTGGGGGCATCACAGTGACACTGAGCAGCCATCAGAGAGGACACACAGGGCTGTACTTTCACAGCCTTCTCCCACTGCAGATCCAGCTCCCTTTGCTAAGCAGGTGTTTCTGCTGCCGTAGAACTCGGTAGCTCCTTGACACACAAGCAGCAAGAAATCCTGTTCTGATGCACATCCCACATGTTCTGGGACACTGTGAGGGCCTGGGCTGGACAGGCATAAGTCCTGAGCCAGGTAAGCCAGACTGCAATGCAGCTGCAGATGATGATGAGGCTTCAAGCCCCCAAGCAATGGACTATTCCTCTACTTTGGCCTCTGGCCACTTTACCCAGGATTAGAAAGAGCTCTTGGAGCAACCCAGCCCCCTGCTCCTGGCATCAGTGCTGGGCAGCTCCTGCAAACACAGCTCACATGTGTCCTTGATCTGGGCAAAACTGTATCAAGAGCACTGTCTTCACCACGGAGCTCTGCACCAGGGCACTGCTGCTCCAACCCCCTGCATCTTCCTGCCAGCCCCTGCCTGATGCAAGGGGATAGCAAAGGGGCTGCTGGAGAGCGAGGATCAGAGCTCAGGACAGACAGACGGACAGCCCTGGGCACCGTCGCTCCCAGCAAACAGCTCATCCTGAGCTCCTCACTCCCTTCTCCTCAGCTACACCCTGACTTTCCAGTCACAGCTGAGCTTAGCAGTCAGCACAGACACAGAGTCCTTTATCTGGGGTTATATTTCAGCGTCCCAAAGTCTGGAGTCCTTGAAGTGCTGGTTGGGTACTTCTGCCTCTCTCGTTATACTCCTCTGCCCTGCCAGAGCCAGCTCTGCCTTCCCCTGCCCTGCTATCTCACAAAAACATGGTTACAAAACAAGCCTGGGTCCCGGAGCTATGAACAGGTCTTTATTTGTTGAGGTTTCTTTTTTTTTTTTCTTTTTTTTTCCCCCCCTTTCTTCCCTTTGAATGAAATTCCTGCCAGCTCTAAGGCAGAGAAAGAGAGAGAGCGAGAGAGAGGGAAAGAGTAGAAAGTTTAACTCCTCCCATTGAAGTGTCTCACGCCCCTGCCCAGCCCTTGAAACCCAATAACCAAGATCATTCAACAATGCCTTTCCTCCCCTGGCTGCATCCTTACCACACAGCGACCTGCAGGAGATACCCTGCCCGCTGGGTGCCAGGCGGAGGCATCGCTCCCCCGAGCCCCGCTGAGCCCCGGGGCTGGAGCCGGACGGCGGCCCCGAGCACCGTCCCCGCGGCTGCAGCCAAGGCGAGGATGGACAGACTCTTTTTCTGGAGCGTTCTCTTGGCCTCCTCTGCCCGCTGCCAGACAGTGCCCGTGGAGCAAGGTGCTGCGCCCTCCTGCCCGCCCCAGTGCCACTGCGAAGAGGATGGCATCATGCTCTCGGTGGATTGCTCCGAGCTGGGGCTTTCGGAGGTCCCCGCCAACCTGAGCCCTCTCACCGCTTACCTGTAAGTACAGCCCTTGCTGCTTCTTTTGCAATTGCTTTCCCTGGACCCCTCCGGCGGCTGCCGGCTTTCCTCCGCCTTGGAAGTTTGTGCCACATTTTGCAGAAATTAAATTTCCTGTGGAAATTAGAAACCAAGCAAAATAACAACAGCAACAACAACAGCAACAACAACAAAAAAAGGCAGTTCCTTGGGCAGGACCTGCCAAGCCCCCCCCTCTCCTCCTGCGCCCCTCCGCGAGCGCTGTTTATACTGCGATGTTCTGCATGCTTTGCTCCGTGATTGCAGCGGATCAGGGCAGCTGATTTGCTGGGTCGATTCTGATTGTCTGAGCACATAATGGAGTATTTTTACGCAGCAATTAGTGCAAACTGCTCTGGGATCCTTCTGTCAAACATTTCAATAGCTGCGATAACTCAGGGCTTGGAGGGGGGGGGGAGGTTTGGGTTGAGCTGGCCACCAGCAGTGTCTGAGTTGCCTCTTAAAAAAATTAATATTAAAGTCTTGTAAGAGGTGTGGGGGGTTTGGTAGGTGTTGTGTTTTGATTATTTAGTTATTTTAAATTTCTTGATTATCCGAATGTTTAACAGCCTTTCTGATGTTAATACCCCCGAGGGTTAATTGACCACAGGGACTGGTGGGTTCATTTCTAGCCCCAGAGGTGGTGCCATCGGACTGGTCATGACTGAGGATCCTGGTGATTGACCATGGAAAAATCTCAGGGTTTAACCAGGGGAGGAAACATCTCTCTCAGGGAGACAAGTTATCCCTGGGGAAGATGCTTCCTGGGTTTATATGCAGAAAGTGTTGCAGCTACCAGCTCCAGCTGCAGACAGGCTGGTAAGGACCATGGCATTCCCAGCTAGGAATGCAGTGTGGGTGGTGCCAAGGGAAGCCAGTACCACAGTCAACAGGGACTACCAGTGGCCCCCAGACAGTGCTGGGAATGTTTGTGTTGTGTTCATCATGCTGAGAGGGAACTTGTGTCCAGGGGTGGCATACAGACCGTTTTTCTGGTTTTCTGGTGTCCCTGGATTGTCCTGACATGCAGGTGCTCAGCTGTCAGAGCAAAGCACCCAAACCCATGCAGGAAGGGCTTTGCAAAGCCAGGTGGAAGCTGCCACAGCTGGGTAAGGGCTTCTCTGCTCATCCCACTTGTCTGAGGAGCTGTCTTGTGCCAGCCAGTGGATGGCCAGAGCTGTACTTAGTTAACTGGGCAAGAAATAGAAAAGGATGATGCTCCCTGGAAAGCATGAAAGACGAGAGAAATGTGCAATGCAAGTTGTGTTTCCCCTGGGAGAGGGAACCACTTGTTACGCGAGGTGCGACCTGCGCAGAGCTGTCCCTGGGGCTCTGTGTGGAGCCGGCTGCCCAGGAGTGAAAAGTCACTGGCACATGAAGACTGCGAGCACGGGAGGCTGCAGAGCGTTGCAGCACTGATGCTACTGCGGGGACAAGGGGCAGCCCTGTCAGGCACCCTCTCCACCCTCGCAGGCATCACCGGACGAGGCACCCGTGGCTCCCACTCCGCTGAGAACACGCTGCGTGTCAGCCCCGCCGAGGTGTCCCTTGGGCTGGGAGCCGCAGGGCGGGTGGATGCTGTGAGATGCTCCTGGCCCGGTGTGGCCGCTGGCAGAGAGCTCTGGATTCCGCTGGGACCGGGTTCTCGGGACAGCCCTGGGGCACGCGTCACTTTGGGAGAGTGTCCCGTCCCCTCTGCGAGGCTGCAGCGACCCCGCTCTTCCCCGTGGGCTGCACCGGACGTGGCTCCGCTCTCCCACGGGGGTTTCTGCCCCCCAAACGTGACTCTGCGCTCTCCCGTGGATAACAAAGATCACGGCCCCGCACTTTCCCCGTGGGTCGGTCCCCGAGGGCGCTCACACGGTGGCGCCAGTGACGGTCCCTTGCAGGGACAGAACCCCCCGTGCCCGAACCCACCCCGCACAGCCCGGCCGGGGGGTGCTGGAGGGTCCGCAGTTTTCCTGCCTCCCTCCTCGGGGAAAAACCATCCCGTTTGGTGCTTCTGCCTTAAACCCCGCCAGTGAGAGACCAGACAGGGGTGGGAAAGGCCCGATGAACTGGGAATTACTGGTGGAGGACTGGAGAGCTGGGTTTCCTTCCTGTTTCTATCACTGCTTCCAGCAAGTCATGTGAGGTTAGCTTCTCAGGTACAAAAGTGCAGCCAGGGGTAGTTTGTCAAAGCAAATCAGCGTAAATTGTGTAGAAAGTATTGGAGAGAGATCTAAGCTAGTCTTGGATGTCCAGGTTTAAAATCCATACATTTAGATACGTAAAGAAATGCTGGATTGCTTTGGAGAGCTGTGAGTGCTGAAGAGCGAGCCCTGGAATGGCAGCAGGAGCAGAGAAGGTGGGCAGCTTCTCCCAAAAATTCCCAGCTCCTTTGCTCCATGCTCTGATTTCTAAGCAAGTCACTGGCCCTGTGGACAGCAGGACTTCCAAGGGAGCAAAATAAAGGATCCTTGTAATCACCTCTGATTAGACACTGCCTCACCACTAACGAGCTGGTGTTCGTGCCTCGAACCTGACCATGCTGTGCCTCTACCATGCCTCTATCTATCTCCAAGAGTCCTGTCCTTGCTCACTCCTGCACCTCCCTGAACCTGAACCCTGATCCCATGCATCCCAAACAAAGTGTTTTCAATAGCTGGTGGGCTTGCAGCTGTGGTCAAGGAGATGGGACAGAAGTGTCACCTCTTTCCATGGGCACCTCTCCCGTACAGACTGAGACATGCTGGTGTCTTGTGGCAGTCCTAGAGAGCCTAGGGACTGTCACATTGGGTGACAGGTCCCTGCATTGCTCCTGCAGGCAGTCTGAGCTCCTTCAGGTCTCCTGCTGGCCCTAACAACCCATTTCTCTTGGAGCAGCCCTCACCATCCTGCCTGGCTCATCACACAGGGGTTTCTCAGTGCATGATGCATTTGCAGGGTAAACTGTCTTAGCCTGGCCTTAGAGAGCAGCCATGGAGCACTAAAGGGCAGCTATTCAGTTCCTATTCAGCTACCCTCCATCAACCCAAAAGGGTTGAGCTGTTCAGAGAGCAGATTCCACCTTCAGCTGATGTCCCAGTGAGTCCTGGCAGCCGTGTGTCACATACCACATCTCTGTCACCCACAGCCAGCACCGTGTGTCAGAGAGTTGGTCTGGGGCTGCAGCAGAGGTGGCTGGAGCTGCTGGAGGTTCCCTGGACAGACAGCAACAAGCTGGGGGTGCAGGAGAGGGAAGCTGCAAAGGGGGAGCTCCTCTCTCTAGCAGAGAGGAGACTGCACAAATCAGGGATTTGGAGGAGGACAGGAAGAGGGGAACAGTTGCTTGGTGCTCAGTGTTAACTCAGCTGTGACCTCTGGCACCACTGCACACCCTGCATGGGACCTGGTGAGGCAGCCCCACCTCAGATTCCTCAGGGTGTGAAAGTGCTGCATTGCATGGTCTGGGGCAGTTTGGTCCCCAGCTGTCCCCGTGGCTGTCACCAGGAAGGTACCTGTGGTTGGGAGCAGGTGCTCAGTTCAGCCCTTTGCCCCAGGATGGCATCCTGACCCCTCTCTCCCTCATACATCTGGCTACCAGCTGCTGCAAGGGGGACAAGTGGCAGTAGTTGAGGGATGCTCTCAATCTGCTGAGGTTCCCCCTCTTTCACCAAAAAAAAATGACACCATGCTACTGATACCTGCCAGGTCTCTCCTAGGGATGCACTGGCCTGTCCAACCACTGCTGGCAGGAAAGAAATGGAGAGCCTGTCTCAGCAGAGGACACCCTGGGAAGTACCCAGGAATAGAAAGTCAACAGCAATAGCACCATGACCACATATTCAAGTCAGCTGGCCAGGCAGCACACACCCCACACAGGTATGGTGTGGATGCAGCACACCTTGCAGTGCCTTACCCCCAGCCTGGGCCAAGGGAACATGGGGAGGTACAGGAAGGATTGCCCAGGTATTTTAGGCTGGAAGACACTTCTGGAGGTCTCTGATCCACACTCAAAACAGGTCCAGGTGGTGAGGCTGGTCAGGATCTTGTCCAGTAGGGTTTCAAGTATCTCTAAGATTCCGTCACCCTTTTCCCATTTTTTATTCTCCTCATGGGAAATATTTTTCCGATATCTAATGTCTCCAGGTGTCTGTCCTGGAAAACCAGCAGGGACCTGGGGCATGAGACAGGTGATAAGGCTGTCAGGCTGCTGCTGTCACACCAGGATTTGGGGGAGAGAAAAGCAGCAGGTCCTGGCTGTTTCCAGATATCACCAGGCATCTCGTGAGGCTTCCCAGACTGAAAGCTTCTCATTCCCCAGACTTTTTCCTTTGAGGTGAATGGGACCAGGAGCCTTCAGGGCTGTTCTCATTTTGCAGAGGCATTTTGAGGCACTGCCTGGAATTTAGCATCCTGCTGGGAGTCTGGCACCCTGCATCATCCACTCTGTCCTTTGAGCTCCCCGCTGAGATCAGGTGCCACGTGGATCCATGACGGGCACACACAGGAGATAGGGATGCTTTGACATGAGGCTGGGCAGACCCAGGTCCTGCATCCAGCCCAGGGCAGAGTGATGGATTTCCCTCTCTTACCCAGAGAGGGAAAGATGCCTCTGTCTTGATATTTGAGTTTTCTAAAGACCCACACAGCTCCAGGTAGGTGAGACAGCAGGTTTGGAGGCTGAGTGCAGAGCTGCAGCTGGTGCCTGGAACAAGTCAAGAAATGCTGAAGGCAGCTTTTCTCAGCCCAGATCTCTCCCCATCTGCCCACAGCTGCCCCTCTGCAGCCCCCACCACAGTCCCCTAAGATGTAGAGCACTCCAAGAGCTGACAGAGGAGTTGGGACACCAGGGGAGGGAAAGGACTGATGTCTGGCTTGTAGGAGCCTGGGCAGCAGGGCAGCTGTGGGGACGGTGACCAGACTTCCAAGGGGCTGGCAAGGAGCTGTGGTCTCCTGCAGGGATAACAGGAACCTTTGTGTGGGACAGTCACACACACTGGGGAGAAAGAGGAAGCAGCCAAAGATGGGGAGAGCACAAAATCCCAATGCCAAATGTAAATGAAGTCCTTCCTGGGGCCATTGCTGTTCTCCTGCCCCAGGTGATTTTGCACAGACCTGTGAGTCACCATCCTGTGACTGATGCTTGCCCAGTGCCAGGGCCCATCCACAGCCTCTTCTTCATGTCATGGTCACCACAGGAGCCCCAGGGTTGCACCAGGACTCATCCAAACATACCATAAAGATGCAGCCTCACCCCAAAGAGCTCCCAGACCCTTCCAGCTCTCAAGCCATGATAGAGCTCAGGACTGCCAGCTACTACTGCTGTCAGGTGGCCAGTCTGACACACTAAGGGCTGCTCTCTGCTTGACCTTCTTGCCTGCTGGAAGACCAATGGGAAGTGCCACTCTTGCCCTGTACACTCAGAAATCCACAGTCTCATCCTTGGAAATGCCCAGAATGCCTGGGATAAGGGGAAATCTTTATGAGCTTGGGGTCCTGGATGAGGGAGACACAGCTGGTGGGAGGCACTTGAAGAGCTGGGCTCTGCACACAGCAGTGGATTCACAGGTTTATGTTCACCATTTATCAGCTTTGAGGAACTTTTTTTTCCCACCCTAAAATATCAGGGATAACAAGATCTTCCCACTTTCAGGGATTTGATTTCCTCCAAAGGGACCCTACAAAATCCATCTGCAGAGCTGCTGACTCCATACAGACACTTCCCATGGACACAGGTGTGCTCTGCATCCTTATTGCAACCTTGCCAGTGGGATTTCAAGGATTTTAAAGTCAGGTTCAAATCCGAGTTACCACCTCAGGGTCTCCTGCAGCTGACACTGGGGTTTTGCTGGCACATTGCAATGCAGGTCTCCTGGAGGAACATCTCCCAGCATCAATGAATGCCAGCACTTAGGAATATCTGAATATTAGTCCAAACCAAGATCTGCCCAAGCCCCAGGTTTCAGGGAGAGCTGCTGGCACTGAGTCTGACACAGACTGGCTGGTGTTTCCCTCTGGAGCAGGCAGATAAGCACTTACCAGGGGCAAAGTCATTCCTACCCCTGTGCTCCCCAGCCTCTAAAGAGGAGAAAACCAAACAGAGAAGATTTGGGGTCAGGCAGAGCTTGAGAATGGCTTGTGAGAGAAACTGAAAAGCAACATGGAAGCACCACAGATCCTGAGCAAATACTTCCAAATGGGCTTTTGTATCCCCAAGGCAATGCTGAGCTCTCACCCCAGCTGAGAGCTGAAATGTCTTGGTCCCTTGGCCCACAGCATTGCTCAGAAGACCTTCATCCCTGCATTGAGGAAGATGATGCTGGCCTTGGACACTTCCAGGGATGGGGCAGCCACAGCTTCTCTGGGCAACCTGTGCCAGGGCCTCCCCACCCTCACAGCCAAGAATTTCTTACTAAGATATAATCTAACCCTGCCCTCTGTCAGTGGGAAGCCATTCCCCCTTGTCCAGCCACTATCTACCCATGTAAAAAGTCGCTCTCTCTCTTTTTTATAAGCCTCCTTTAGGCACTGGAAGGGGCTCTAAGGTCTCCCCAGAGCCTTCTCTTCTCCAGGCTGATCAGCCCCATCTCTCTCAGCCTGCCTTGGTAGTGAGGTCAGTCCTAGAGCTGCCTAAAGATCAGGTTTGGTGAGATGGTTTTCCAAGCAACATCTCATTTCATTGAAAAGAAAAAGCTTAATGAAAACGGGTCAGTGTTCATGGGACTGTGAGTGGTAGAAATGTAGCAACAAGTTTCTTCAAGAGAGATTATTTCAATGTTTTCACTTCATGGTGTCTTTCTAAAGAAAAGTTTCAATTTACATATTTTCACCTGCTGGTGTTGCATTTCCCCATAAACATTTAGTATTCACATTGTGGGTCTCCAAAACTACCAAAGCAAAGCATTTTTTTATTTTGAAAACATTTTTTTCTTTCTGTTCTATATTAAATATTGACATGGTGGCTCTTTGTTCTGGGTTCAAGGAAAAAGAAGTTCACATGTCTCTGAATTTCCAGTGAGGTTCAAGACAGTTCTTCCTGTCTCCTCCTGCCACATCACCTCCCAGCCCCCTTCTCTGTCATAGGCTCTGCTCCCTTTCACCTCTTGATGTGATGAGATAGAAGCAGTTTGGGACCAGCAGTGTTCTCAGGTGTTGTTTTCCCAGCGTGGGTACTGTTGGGATTCACTGCATGCCGTGCTCTCTGGGGGGAACTGGTTGCATCCCTCAGGTGCTTCCAGCCACAAAAAGTGGTGCTGCAGGTGACTGGGGAGAAGGCTGTGGCTTTGGTACCACGGGTCATGGCTGAGACCTCCCCAAGATCTCAGTTCAACAGGAAAGAGGCATCTTTTGCAGGGCTGTTGGGAAGTGGCAGCAGGTGTCTGGGGCACTGGATGTGAGCAAGTGTCTGATTCCTGCTGGGGCACCTGTCAGGCCACAGAATCATGGAATGTCCTGAACTGGAAGGGACAAAAAGGATCATTAAGTCCTGGGCTACAGGAAGGGAGATGAAGGAGGGGAGAGGAAGGATCTGCTTCATCCCAAAGCCACCAGCTGGTGCCCAGGTCACTCTGTGGGAGGGGGAGCAGCCAGACCTTTGCTGTGCTTGCCCCACACCTGGTGGGACTGGAGCAGATCTATGGGATGAGGAGCACAGAGAGGAGGCAGCACAGGAGGTGCTTAGAGCTAGATGGGACTGGGGCTGTGCTGTGGGATGGACAGACGTGTTGGGACCGTCAGCAAACCTCCTCCCTCCTCCTTCCGTCTGCAAACTGCGCCCGGGGCAGCCTCGCCGGGACCGGAGGAGAGCAGTGGTGGTTTGAGGGATGCCCCACTCCCGGTCCCCTCTGTCGAGGCTCTGCGGGCACACGTGTGTCCATGTGTCCAGTCGTGTCCATGTGCTTCCTTCCAACTGGCACCGCCGTGCCCGGAGCCTGGCCGGGAGAGATGCAGGGAGCTGCTGGCCACATGTCCTGGGCTCCAGCCCCGGCTGGTCCTCCTGTCAGGCCACCCCGCCTCCCCCTCTCCATCGCGCCCGAGAGCCGCGGCCGCAGCAGAACCCGGCTTTCTGCACCGTCCTTCCACCGCAAACGCCTTCCTCCCCCCTCATCCTCCCTGCCCGCCCCCCAGGCTAAGCAATATGCCACAGCCTCCCCTCTCTCCCTCCCTTTCTTGAAGAATAAGCTCATAAATCTGCCCGGGGCAACGAAAACACTTGAGCTCATGGCCCTTAGATCTGTGTGGGAGGAGCTCTCGCTGGCGATTAAAGGAGTTTAAGGTTTGCTTTGAAAAGCTCTTTGATTCTGGCAGAGGCTCTGGTGCCAAAAGGCAGCCATGGGGCTGCAAATGCCTCTCCCCCTCTGCACCTGCCTGGGTCAGGGAGCAGCAGGAGCGTGGGGGAGGGAGAGGGAAGCGCGGAGCTCCCCAGCTCATTGCGGTGGGGGCTGAGGGTCCCCTGTCACCCCTCTCGGGGGCGAGGGGAGCACCCTCTGCCAACAGCAGGGCAATGGGTGCTGCTGCCTGGGAGACCAGACACTTCAGCCGGGGTGCCAAAATGCCTCCACTCCGATGGAAAACGCTGCTCCCCAGATCCTTCCTCGCAGGAGCTCGGTTGGTTCTCAGGCACGAGGGTGTTTGCTGGATGACGAGGGCAGGGGGAGAGGAGCAGAGGCCAGGAGAGGGATCAGCACAGCAGCGCTCTGGAAAGCAGTGGGAAGGGGTAGGGGAGGACTGCCAAGGCTGGGGAGAGACTGGAGCCTTGGAGAAGGACTGGAGTTTAGTAGGAGCAGAAAAGAGATCAGGAGCAGCCTTCATGAGGAGGAGCAGGACCAAGCTCTGTGTTGCAGTCAAGTCAAAACAGAGCCAGCCATGTGGAGGCAGGAGCTGTGCTGGAATGGGGAGCAAGAGGAGGACACGGGGAAGCTCAGGTCGTACCTCCAGCCCTGCAGGGATGTATCAAGGATCCAGGAAGGGGTAAGGCAAAACCTTTCCCAGATCCATCAGCATAATCTTTGCTGGCTGTGATGAAGGAGGGCAGCTCCCAGTCTCCTCCCCTCCATGGATGACAGAGGAGTCTCCTGAGCTACCCGCAGCTCTCTGTCTCCCTTTGCCTTGTTTGCATGCCTTCCTGTAGCTATTTGAGCCTCTTTGAATGATTTGGAAATGAAAAGCAGCCCCTAAGGGAGTGGAGTGAGTCAGACATCCCTACAAGGGCAGGACCCACTCAAGGGACCTGCTGTGTCTTCTTGTGAGCAGCCACAGGTCCCACTACAAAGAGACCCTGGGGAGACAGGATGGTTTCCAGTGCTCAACATCGCCGTGGGGCACCAATTAGGGACATTACCTGCATTCAAAGGGAAGGTGAAGCCCAAGCACTGTGTGTCATCCCATCAGGTGTGCCATGGTGGGAACCACACAGGTGAAAGGGGAGCAGAAATGTGGTCTCCTCTGCCAAGTAGGAGGTGGGAGACCAGGGGGATGCAGAGACCTACAGGATCTGAAGGCACAGGTCACCTTCTCAAGGATGTTATCTGATGTGGGGATGGCTCTGGGTATAATTGCATCTTGCAACTTCAAGAGAATTCGCAATTGTGGGCATTTCTTAACCTTGGTAAAGCAAATGTTCATCTTTTCATGAAACTTGCAGGAAAGGCATTTTCACTTTTAGATAGAAATTCATCTCCTCTCTTTCCCAGAGAACACATGAAAAAACTCTGCAGAGAACAATCTCTGTAGTTCTGCTTTATCCCTGATTCTGCACCACTGGAAGTGTCCTTGAACACTTCCAGGGATGGGGCAGCCACAGCTTCTCTGGGCAACCTGTGCCAGGGCCTCACCACCCTCACAGGGAGGAATTTCTTCCCAGTATCCCACCTAACCCTGCTCTCTGGCAGTGGGAAACCATTCCTCTTTGTCCTGTCTCTCCATCCTTTGTCCAAATCCCTCTCCAGCTCTCCTGGAGCCCCTTTAGGTTCTGGAAGGAGCTTTAAGGTCCTTAAAGAAGACAGGAGACTCAAAGGCAGCTCTTAACACACACCAGACCCCAGGTGAAGTTGGAGGGTGCCGACACTGGGGAAAGACTCAGGGCCAAGCAGCAGGTTCCTGTGCTGCAGGTTGTGTTTGCAGCTGCGTCCTGTGCAGGGAAGTGCCTGTCAGTTTAGGTATTGTTGTGCTTTCATGTGGTGTAAGACAGCACAAGATTTATTAGTGACAAAAGCATGAATGCTGGAAGCCGTGATTTATTGAAGAATGGGGAGAGGAAATGTGTTGCAGCCCATGCTGGTTAGTGTGGTGTGTCTGAGGTGAGCTCGCACATGCTGTGAAAACTGCCCTGCTCCAACACCAGATGCTCTGGCTCAACTGGTGATACCATGGGGTGGACCCACTCCTCCTCCAGGGGCCATCTTTACACTGACCATCTCACAGATTATTTGGGGAAGGGGTGTCTCCAGGGTGGAGGGACACAAGGACTCAGACTTTGGGGAACAGGCAGGAGTCCCACAAGCTTTGGCTCCCTTGTATGGGATAGATGGGAGATACAAAGGACTGGAGCGCAGCATGAGGAACTGGGCTGACTTCTAGCTCCAACCCAACCCCATGGCTCACCCCAAACAAGCCCTCTCCTTTTCCTGTGCCTTGGTCTCCTTATCTTGAAAGCACTACTTATAAACCCTTCCCAATGTTCTTTGAGACCCACTGATCAAACCGGTGCTGTGGAAGAGCTGGAGACTCTCTGCACTTTCCAGCCACATGTCTGGACCTCTCGAGCTAAAATACCTTTTCAAAGTTCATTAAAAAATTCTTGAGCTTTCCATTTGTTCACCCACCACATGAAGAAAAGCAGCAGCACTGAACTCTCAGATTTGGTGCCCGTCTTTCATGTCCACTGACCTCATCACTCCTCACTCAGGGAGCAGCCACAAGTCAGAGCAGCTACCGAAACACTCCTCCCAGCCACATCCAGCAGCTCTGTAAAGCTCGTGGGCAGCACTGGAGGATTCCATGGAGGAAGTGAACCCAGCTGATAAATGTCAGCTTGGCCATAGAGGTTGTAAAACTTTGACTCTGTTGTCTGTAGGAAGCTCCCTTGCTTTCAGGGTACTTCTTCCTGAAGGGATGGGGGTAAATAACTCTTTCAGCTCTTTGCTGAACCTAAAAAGGAGGGAGAAGATTGGCTTGGGTTAAACAAATAGGGTTTTTTTCAGGCTTCCCAGGCAATTAAAACTGAACCAAACCAAACCAAGAACGTGTTTGTTCTCAGTATTCCTGCAACATTTTGCTTTGACCCAAAAAAGAGTATTTTCTTTTTTGAGTTCCTTGAAAATCTTTAAACCCTCTTAAAAAAAAAATAAAAATCTTACAATGAAAAGTTCCACCATCTCCCACCACCCCCCTCCCATCTTTTTTCAGTGGAGCATAATTTTTCTGTGATTTTACTTTTGACCAAAATGCTGTGGGTTCTGCCTGACCTGCACAGTTACAGTCACCCAGCTGAGCTTGTGCTGTCACTCCTTTTCCTTTCAACACTTTCCTTCCTTTCACCCCCTACACACAGACACAGCTGTCTCATGGGAGCATCATCCTGATCCCAGGGCTGTGCTGACTTCCCAGGGAGAGTAGAGAGTGGTTGGGAGGGGGGAGGAAAGAATCCATGAAGACTCCTTTTAGCTTCAGAGAGCTCCTCTGGCTCTTCTGACTACCTCTGGCTACTGCCAAGGCACCTTTGAAACACCTTTGAAACGTCTCCAGCATGTTGGGCACCATGACTGGGCTGGAGGGGAAATCCACATTCCCTTTGAAGTCTGGATACTTGAACAGTCTTAGAATTATAGGGCTGTAATGTACAGGAATGTGTGGGGCTGTAATTGTGACTTAGATCCTTGGATGAAAGGTGCTATGTACATACAAAAGGTATTATCATTATTGCAATGATTATTACTATTATTATTACTATTATTATTGCTATTATTATTATTATAGGGCTGCAATATGTGGATTGGAGATGAAAGTAGCACCAAAAGATCCTGAAATACAAGACGTGTCTTAAGGAAATTTCAGCTTGGAATTAGGTTTTGTCTACACAGGGGAAGTGGAGCCGGCTGGCTCTGCTGCACTGAGGGTTTGATGGAAGAAGTCCTGTATGCAGGCATAATTCCCAAATCCAAGATGCTCTGACCTGTGGAAAGGTGTCTCCAGTAGGAGCTATTCCACAGTAGTTTTAGCAGAAAAAGTGAGAACAGGCATTTTCACCATGCTTTATGAGACACCCTGATTGCTCTGTAGCCATCACAAAATAAGTCCCTGGTGCTTGAGGCATCTGGTATGAGAAGTTTGGCAACTGGTGTCCTAGCAGGGCTCAGAGGCTGGAATGGAAACTGGAGCAAGCTCCCAGTGTCACTGGGCACCAGAGAGAGCTCACGTGTGTTGGTGCTCCTGCACTCCAGCAGAGGTGGGGCCAGATCCAGAATCCTGTGCTATTCATCCTCCTTCCAATCACATCTCTCCCAGAGCAGCCTGGATCCAGAGCATGGAGAAATCAGGGGCCAGCTTTGATCCTCATACACTCTGTGACTCTGCACAGCTTTTCCATCAGCCTCACGTGGTTGGTCCTGCACTCACATCTCATTAGCAAGGGGGGCTGTAAGTGAACCAGTGGGACTTCTCAGGAGAATCCCATGGGGATTTTCTCCTGTGTCACAGGCTCTGTAAAATATCAGGTTTCCTTTTCTACCTGAACCAAAGGGGCCACAGAGCAATGGTTGGCTCACATTGGGAGGTGGGAGGGAATGAATCAGGTCAATACACAGCAGTTTTTCTGTTGCTAAACTCCCACAAGAGAGATCTGGCTCCTGGCAGGAAGGTTCAGCTCCCCAGCCCTACTCCTCTCTTTCCCAATTGCACTGATAAGTGGAGTTTTCCCCAGCAGAGTCAGGAGCAATGGTGACTCACCACCCTTCAGAGAGAACTGTATGGCCAGGACCTGTAGCAGCAGTGTGTGCTGGAGACAGGAAGACTCTTGTTACCCACTTGACACCAGAAGAAAAGCTTTTCTTGGTGCGTGGGGACCACCCACTGAAGGATGAGACAAGGTAAGAGCTGTCATGCTCTGATGTCTCGTGGCTTCCTGGTGACAGCATAGAATCTGAGATGAGCCAACCCTTAGCATCTCTGAAACACAGCCTGTCCCACTCGAGGAGCTCCCAGCCCCCTGCCAGGCCATTGCCAGGCTTGGCTGGAGAGCATCTCAGCCCAAATCCCTGCAGGCACCTCGTTGCCCTTAGAAGGCAGTGAACATGGTGAGGAATGCAGCTGCTATTCATCCTCCACCTTGGGCTCTGAGTTCCAGCCAAGAAGCCAAGTAGCAAACTGCACGGAGAGCTCTCCTCCTCTGCTGTCGCAAATGCTCGGAGACTCTTCGTCTATAAATCACTCACTGTTTCAGCAGGCAGGGTTTGGATGCTTGCTGGCCACAGAGACCCAGGCTGTTCTGGTTTAGGGTAGGGAGGATGCTGGCAGGATCAGCAGTTCCCTGGGAAAGTGTTCAGAAATGACTGGATTGTCAGCGCTGGTACCACAAGGGAAGTCTGCCCACATGGGCTGTGTCAGGAGAGGGAAGGAATGAAAGGATCCTGTCTGCCATGTGTCCCCATAACCAGGATGGATCCTTTGGGTTGGATTCTCAGTTTCTGCTGGCTGAGATTTCACGTCTGCTGTCTTTGAAATTTCCTCATGAAAAGGCCAGAAGTCCAAAAGACATTTTTCAAAAGCTTTCAGCCATAATGTTTCTTTTTGGGAAGTCGTTGTTCTGAACACAGATAATTATCAGCCAAAAATTGCTGGAAACCACCAGCAATTTTCAGTTCTGATAAAAATGCTATTCTCTACTTGAGAGTGTCAACAACTGTTGTTTTTTGCTCCTTGTTCATTGCAGTTTCCAGCAAGAGGAGTCAAATATCTCCAGGCAGTGATCCTCTGGGATAGCAGCAGTTTATCCATCTCTGTCACCCAACACAATCCCTTCTCCAGGGACCATGGCTGTTACCTCCAAAGAGATGCAGAATGCTGCCTCTGGCCCAAGGTCTGGGCTATGTGTGGATGGGAACAGTATTTATGGAGCTGTCTGGCTTGTGCTGTGCTCCACAATAAGATTCAGCTCAGACAGGAAGGATAAACCACAGTTTAGAATGGTGCTGGCTGATAAAGTCATGGTGACAGAGGGCAAAAAATTAGGGGGGAAACTCAATTAACAAAGCCCATCAGTGAGACTGCAAGAGCAGGAAATATTACCTGATGAAGCAGATGGGGAGCAGTCTCTCCCTTTGACTGTGTCCTGGGCTTTTCTTTGCAGGCAGCCCAGGATTAGGGACTTAACAGAGTGTAGATGAGGTTGTCCCACAGGGAAGGCAGGCCATGCTGCTTGAGTGGCTCCTTAAGGGTCATTGTGCTACAGGCCAAGTATCCCCCTCAAATGCAGATCCCAAACTGTTGGGAAAGGAGCCTCTGTGCAGGTCAGGGCTGAGTGATGACCTCAGGAATCTTCACCCTGTGGCCCAGCATAGCAGGAGCTCATGGGGACAGAAGGTGTAGGGAACATCAGAGTGCCCTCTCTCCTTGTCTCAGCCAGCAGTGGTGGAGGTGGTGTGTGCCTGGCATTTAACCTTCCCTCAGCCAGGTGCTATGGGGACTTCCCCACTTGGCATCCAGCAGTTTGCCCTTGTGGACTTTGGAGGTGTGGGGCTGGAGAAGGTGTAGCCTTCATCATTCTGGAGCCTGCCATGGTCCTTGATGCCTTCTCTGTGCCAGTAAAAGTGTTTCACTGTGCACACAGAATTCCTTCAGTGGTGTCCCCCAGATGTTCCCTGAGAAAGGGCTGTTTCCCACAGGTGGATCCTGTGGGCAGCTCTGGGCTCTCAGATATTGTCATTTTGGAATATTGCTGGCTTTTAGCTGTTGCTCACTCTGGTGCAACTTGTCTGGACAGGAGAGGTGATCCTTTGGTGCATGAGCAGAGGGAGTGCCACTGAGTCACCCACAGGGCATCTGATTTCCAGACATGGCCCACACACTTCACTGCCTTTCTCCCAGGAGACCAGGCCACAAATACTGGGGTCATCCCATCATTAATCCATATTGAAGGGAGGGAGCAGAGCTGCCACTCAGGGCTTTCCCCTGGAGCAGCATCCACTTCAAAGATTCTGGCATCCTGCAGGTGCCACAGAGCTGGAGCAAAAGTGGCTGGAGGGGTGTCCTCTCTCATTCATGAGGAACATTCAGGTCAGTTCCCTACCTGAAGCTGCGGGAGGAATGAGCACAGGAGCAGCCTGATCCTGCAGTAGGGAGGGTCCTTGGCAGCTCTTTCCAGCTCAGAGCCCCTGCAGGTCCCCCATGCTGGCTGTATGTGGTGGCAGTGGCCCACAGACACTGTGTAAAATGTGGTCAGGACTCTGGAAACCCAGACCAGCATTATGAGGACACATCACCAGAGCCCCAGCAAGGAGTTCCATTCCCTTCTCCCTTCAGAATATGGATTAGGCACAGACTGCTTCACCCTGGAGTCCTGCCACCCACCCTCCTCTGCCCCCCTTGCTGTCCCACACCTTTTGCCCTCAAGCAGGACCAGAGGAGGGGCAGGGGGGAAGCTGCTCATGCCACCAGCACCAGAAAGAGCTGGGTAAAACCAGTGCTGAACACTCAGGCATTGGTCCAGCACATGGCAGCAGGAGGTGGGGAGTTTGCATAAGCTCTGCTCATGATTTCCCAATCCAGGAGAGCAACAGGGAATGCTGGACCTGCCCATAGGTCTTGAGCATTGCCAGGGTGAACCCCCACCGTCTAAAAAACTCCTTGTAATTAGTGAACCTTCCCATTACAAGTCACAATGGAACAATCCATTATTAGTGATGTGTGCAGGCTCTGCATTCCTCTGGCTCTGCTGCTCCTGCAAGAATGTGGGAGACTGATCTAAACAGAAGAACCCATCTCATCTGCATCGTCTTTGGTGATTTAATAGTTCCAGGTACTGCTTTCTAAGTCTTTGGCAATTACCTGCCTCTCAATCCTCCACCTTCACCAGCTGCCAGGTAAAGCAGCCAAGTGGATTTGCACTGAATCACATCAGTCAAAAAAACCAGAATTGGAAACACTGTGCTTGAGGGTCACTTCACTGTCCACACCACAGGAACCAGCAGGGACGTCAAAATATGAGCTTTCAAACTTCCTCCAAGTGTGAGCACTCAAACTGAGTCCTGCTGTCAAAAGCTTCTGTTTCCCCCCACAAAAACAATTCTCAGTGACTTGATGCTGCCTGTGAGTTTCCTCAGTTTAAATAAATTGTCTTTTGCACCTGTCTGGGAGCAGGTGGATGGGTGGGATGGAGGGAAGCACTGTTCCAGGGTCAGCACTGGCAGCCAGAGGTGGACAGACCTGGGTGAGCTGGGGGATGCACAGCCCTGTGGGGCTGCAGCAGGGTTTTCCAGAGGGAAGGCAGAACAACAACCTCTGATATGGTGTCCCAGGAACAGTTTTCTTTTCTCTACCTGGAAGGCACCATGCCAAGGACAGAGCAAGGTCACCTATTAACAGTGACCTGTTAATGACATGGTAACAGTGACATGTTAACAGCATCTGGTGGAAAGGGAGTTCTACTCTCCTGCCACTTGCACCCATCCCATCAGGGAATTACCTGACTTGCTTGTTCTCTGTTGAGAGAGGTGCAAACCCTCCAGCATGGACACTAGAGACCTGTCAACCACAGGGGTGAGGGTGCTTTTGGCAGCCTAAGATTGGGAGGATCTGCTTTAACACTGTGTTCCTATCTCACTGCCCATCTCATCCAGATTTATCCCAGAGACAACAATGAGTCACTGCCGTGATTTCCTCAGTGGACTGTGATTGTGTCAGAGCTATTCCTCAGATGGGATTTTATCTGTGAGACTTACCTCTTTTGTTTGTGGGAATGCCAGGACTCGGGGCAGAATGTGACCACCCCCTGATTTCATTCTGTCTGTCAATGTGCAGGAACTCCTGGCTGGGACAAAGGTGGCCCGTGCCTGTCTTCAGGAAGGCAAGGCCAAGGACTGGCTTTGCTAGAGACTCTCATGTAGGCAGCTGGCAGGTCATCTTCCTGCTTTACAAATGTTTTAGATACTGTTAGTCTGTCCTCCTTACAAGAACCTGCAAAGGGAAAGAAAACCCACAAGAACCCATCTGACACTCAGAGACTGCTGTGGGTCTCCACTGGAGCAACCAGTGAAACCTGAACGAGACAGAAAGAGAGGTATTTTTCCAGACAGAAATAAGTCTATGGGATAGGAAAAGGTTGGATTAGAACTCAAAGCAGGAGTCATTAAGGGATGCATAGGCAGAGTTTTGAGGAGCTGTTGACAGCTGAGTGTAGGAAGCTTTTGGGATGGCCATACAAGCATCATGTAGGTATGACATTATTGGTGAGGGGCTCCCCAGGACAGAGAGCTCCCATAGAGGCACCTTTTCTATCTACCATGGTGTTGCCTGGATTTCTTAGTGTCTGACAGATGACAAATTTCCATGAGCTTTTCAGTGACATTCCAGAAGTTCTCCAATCTGCATCTCTCAAAGCAAAGAAATGCTGCCTTATGTGTTCCCTCATAATTCAATATATCTTGGACTTGACCCTCTGGAGGGTCACCAACCTAGGTTAGAGGACAGGAGTGCTTCTTCAGATGTGTCTTCATGGAGATTCATGAAACAGAGAAAGAACTCAAAGCAGCAAAGATGTAATTTATTGGGTGGATCTGGGCAGAAATTGTGAAAGGTTCCCCACAAAAACAGCAGTTACATTTTTAGATGGGAGTGAAGTTTGTAGGTGTTTTGTCTAGACTGTCTCTTCTTTTGATGGAGTTGGAGACTCCCAACAATGAAAATCTGGCTGGACTTTAAAGACTTCCTTTGATATTTTCAGAAGGGACTGTAAACCTTTCTGAACACAGACGGGTACGGAAGGAACAGTCTGGCCCAGGTGAGAAATCTGGTCTTTTGTAATTTACTGTGAATGAAATAATTGATAGACCTCAACCTGTCAGTCCAGTCAGTTGTACAGATAAATGAATGGAGGAATATTATGGGAAGCAGGATGAAATACACCCGGTCACTCAAACAGTACAAGCCAAGTTGTCATCCCAGAGTTGAGTTTAGTTTCTTCACTTACCCATTACCTTAAAGTGAATACACATTAGTGAGTAACCCTTTTGTTCCCAATAGGATAAGTTCTTTCCAAAGCATGGATCAAATCTGAGGCTTTCAGTTAGAAATCCCAGTAGGCAACAAGTTTACAAGAAAAGCTGAGCTGCTCCCTTAATAGTAGGGGGGTAGGCACAAGGTAAGAGATATATGGCCTTAATTCCCAGGGTTGATATAAAATACACTCCTGGGTGTCCCTAGGAATGCTGGGCTGGTCAAAAAAAAGTATAGTGAGAAGCTTCTAATCCCTGAGCAACCTTCTGTGTCAGAAATGTGATTTGCTCAGACCTTGAACCAAACATCCCATTATGGGCAGGGTAAGCAGGCTCACATTTGCATGTTATAGAATCATGGAATCTCTGGGAGACCCACAAGGATCATTGAGTCCAGCACCTGGCTCTGCACAGGACACCCCACCAATCCCACCATGTGCCTGACAGTGTTGTCCAAATGCTCCTGGAGCTCTGGCAGCCTCGGTGCTGTGCCCATTGCCCTGGGGAGCCTGTTCAGTGCCAACCACCTTCTGGGGGAAGAACCTTTTCCTGAGATCCAACCTGACCCTGCCCTGGCACAGCTCCAGCCCTTCTCTCAGGTGCTGTCACTGGTCACAGAGAGCAGAAATCAGTGCTGCCCCTCTGCTGCTCCTTGTGAGGAAGTTGTAGACAGCTATGAGGTCTCCCCTCAGTCTCCCGTTCCCCAGCTGGACAAACCAAGTGCCCTCAGCCTCTCCTTGTATGGCCCTTCCAGACCCTTCACCATCCCCATGTCCCTCCTTGGGATGCTCTCTAAGAGCTTTAGAACTTTCTTAAGAACTTTCAAAGCCTGCTTTCTGCCTCTTTCCAACAGACAAGAATGCAAGATGGTGAAATGGAAGATGATAATCAGGAGATGAAGTGGGTTAACAGTGGTTTAGTTTTGCTGTCATGGTGCTTTATCCTCCCCAGTGTTCCCGTCCTGGCTGGGCAAGAGTGGCTCTGCTGCAGGTAACTCATCAGTTGCAGCTAATTATCTTGAATTCAGCTACTGGCATCACTAAAAATAGCTTGTGTAGAGAGGAAGCTGTGGTTGAAAGGTCTTTTTACCTGAGCTACCACTGCTCCACCAGCACAGTGAGAAACAGCTGCTTTCACAATGACCTGATGGGAAGAGCCTGTGGGTATTTTGGATGGGACAATTACAAAAACCTGTTCAAAATCATCCCATGTTCCCTCAGCAACCAGGACATGATTTATCCCTGCCCAAAATGCACACCTGAAACAGGCTGAATCACACAGTAAAAGGACTGGTTTCTCCTCATGCAACAATAAAGGAAATCCAAAGTCTTGCTCAGATGTAGACATGTACATCATAGGCTTCTAAACTGAGGTGGTGAGATTCAAACATCCACTTCTTTAATAAGTCCATAAATGGGAAGATCATTTGGTGAAGTCTTTAATTAATTGATGATAAAAGCTAATGAAGCTAAGAAAGCACTGAAACCTGGTAACTGTCTTTGGCGTGGCCAAGTCTGTGATTTCTCAGGGTTCATTTCCATTGCCTCTGGGGAGGTGAAACAGCCCAGGGATTTGATGGAAGACCTTTCAGAATTTTACCTCTCTAATTTGGCATATGAGTTTGTGACAACTCAAGCACTCTGGGACTGATTTTACAAGCTGCTCAGGTTGGTTCATGTCCTGTGAAAAGAATAGTGCTCTTGTCCAAGAATATTATTATAAAGGAATCCAGTAAATTTCTAAAAAAACATAATTAAACACTTTGCAAGGTAACTGCAGCATTACATAGGCCAAAGGGCATGACCAAATACTCAAAGTGTCTGTCTCTAGTCCAAAAGATCATTCTAGTATTATCTCTTGAGGGTTCTCTTGCCAAACTTCAGATGTCTCTGAGTTGCAGTTTTGTAAAGACATACTCTTCAATCTAATATTTGAGATCAAGAGTAACGCTCTCTTTTCTCACAACTCTCACCCGATTTCCAAAACCTTGATGTGTGATGGTAACAAACCATCCTCCTTGCACACAGAGAGAATGTGGGGACACTGGTGGCGAAGCTGAGGGACATGCAACCCCTCTGGCTGACTTTCAGAAGTGTTCTCCGAGTGCTTTCTGCTGGTCTGACAATGGATAAAGGAACCCAAATCTGGCTCCCAGGGCCAGTGTGGTCACCTGCCCAGAGGGAGGGTGCAAGGCAGCAGTGTTGTGCCTCCATGGCCAAGTCTTGTTTTGGTATAACAAGGACCTGTTTTCTCACTCACCCAGGCTGGGGGAATGCCAGTGACCTTCCTCCTGAGATCATGACGTACCTTCTGGTAGTGTACTGATGGAGGCAAAAATCAGAAATAAATAATGTTATTCCCTGATTCCAAAGGGCTTTATGAGTTTTGGGACTGTGCAAGGGGAGCCAGTCCTCTGTCCCTCTTCACATGATTGGAAAATAGGATGAATGAGCCAGACAACATTTAATAACCGATTAATTTTGCAATGTAACTGCAGCCATTAATAATATTTCCAACACAGAAGAAGCAGACAATCCAACAGGCCAAAAGGTGGCAGAGGTGGGAAGAGCTGCTCAAACACAGAGCCATCACCATATAATTAAATAATTTTCTTTGTTGTTCCCTGAGAACAGGCTGTGGGTGCTTCCCTCAAAGCCACTCTTCATGTGGACAAATCTGAGAACAAATGGATAAGGCAAATAACAAAAATTGTCAGATGATACTCACACAGCTTCTAAAGGCATCCAAATTTGAAACTGCTGACCTACTAATAGTCCTGCTTAGCCCACTGCTTAAACCAGTTCTGCTGTCTGAAAAATGCAAAGGGACAAATGCAACACCAGCTTTTGAAAAACCTTCCGGGGCAATCCAAGGAATCACAGGCCCTTAAGCCCATCAGATGGAGTGAAGGTAGAAGTAAGGAACAGAATTAGGTAGATTAAATTATAAAGGGTAAATATGGTAGGAGAGAAAAAGAGGAGGGTCTGAGAAGAGAAAACCATTCATTGAAGGTGCCAACAGGCATCTGGTTCAACAGACATTAGTTGTTGAGAGTCTCCAAAATAAGCCCCCATCAAAATCTCTTTAAGGAATTTAGTTGATGTGGGCTGAAAACTGGTCAAGAAAAAGGGAATGAAAGAAGGCCCAGTGGGCATTTTGAGAGCAGAAGGCAGGAGGGAGGGAGAGTATGGGAGAGTATCACTGAAATCTGTGCCTCAGATGACAGAGCTTTGCCAGGAGAACAGACCAGGGAAAACTCGGTTCTGAGAAACCCAGGGACAAACTGCTACCTGTGTAGCACACAGCACACAGCAGTGGGCTGCATAGTGTTATGACCACATGAGAAAGAGTTCATGGAGGCAGTGCAGGCAGATTGATAAATGTGTCAGCTTGGTCCTCAGGGTGATCAAAAAGGCAGGTGTTCAGGGATGGCAGGGAAGCTGCACCAGATCTAATCTATAAAACTGTGTGGTAGGTGCACTGAAGTCAAAAGGGGTGACCAGAGGTGGTGACTACCCTCCTTCTGATCTGCAGTGAAATACATACCCCATAGGTTCAGGACCCAGAGCTTAGAAAAGAGATGGCAGAAGAAGGAGAGAGCAGATATGATTCTATGTAATATCCATGAATTGGTCCCTTGCACTGGTCCCGAATCTCTGCTTCCCTTGCTGACTCCAGCAGGTCCTGCTTTACTGCCCCAGCCAGTTTCAGATGCTTTTGACTCAGGAGCCAGGAAAATGTTCATTTTGCCAGGCTTTTCCTCCTGCTGCTGCTCTGAGCAATTCCCACGCTGTGAAGCACTTCTGTGGAAAGATTCAACTTCAGAAGGAGTTTTCAAGCCTGCTGGGGGTGCAGTGTGCTCTCACCATTTGTGAAGTGACAGTAAAATTATTATAAAAGTGAATATAACTGAAATACAGAATTGATGTAAGTGTAATGATGATAAAAGCACGGGCCTCACCATGATAATGACACAGAGTAGATATGTCAGCTTCTACTACCACTTCCCTGACTCATCTGCCTTGCCAAAATATCAATAACTTCACAGGAGCCATGTGTTCTGCTTCCTTCCTCCCTTTCCATCCTGGGCCAGAAAACCCCAGATAAATCCTCTGAAGGATCTCTGTCTGGGTTGATTCTTAAGTGCTCAGTATATTTAGTGCTGGGGTGCTCAAAACTGGAGCCATTGTTGGCAGATGCTGCTGGTGCTGCTTCCTTGTGAAATCCAGACTGTGCTGAGGTGTCTACAAGGAAGCTGAAGTCTTCTCAAAAATCTGGCTGCAAAACAAGCAGTTCCTGGGATGTTTTTTCCAGGAGAGTTCTGCTAAAGAGCTGCTCAATGGGAGAGGGAAGTTTCTGGTTTAGGTTTGTTGGGGGTTTTTTCAATGGAAAAATGCTCTTTTGTCCTCAAATTGAATATTTCCTTCAGAACATAGTGGTGTTTGCCAGGAATCTCAAGTTTCCACTGGGAAAGTTGAATCATGATGAATTGACTGGCGTCCTCCAATGCCCAGTCAAAGCACTTGGTTTGGTCAAACAAAACCATATTTGGCTTCATAATGATGCTGAACTGTATAATGGGAGGCACCTGCTTGGACCTGCAGCTCAGATAATCCTATTAACAGGTTTCCTAATTGGACCCCCAGAGTGTCTGTGATGTGATAAAGACATTAAGGCTGGAGATCTGGTTCTCCACGTGGAAAACAAATATGTAAGGAAAGCAAATACTGTATTTGCTGCTGTTCTGAAAAATGTATTGGGAATACTTCAGTCAGTCTTGATCAGATTAGCTGGCCTTTCACCAGGTCCTTTCTGATTCCTGGCTGGTGGTCTTTGTAGGTGGAGATGGACAAACTGTAGGAAACACGGAAAAAAAATCCTAGACAAATATATTCCAATTGTTCTCACCAGTTGAAAAGCAGGAGCATTTGTTCTCAGTTGAAGACAGTGTTTTGTCTGAACTGCTTTCAAACAATTCAATCTATTTAAGTGTGTCAGTTTGCATGAAGAATGGTGTATTCTGAGAGTCTTTGTGAAACCAAGCATTTTAGTATTTTCAGACTTCTGCAGCCTTTGCCTCCACAAATAATTGGCAAACCTGATGCCAATTTGCCCATCTCAAACTGTCATTCTGCAAGGGTATTTGGCAAAGCAAATATTACTTATTCAGCCTGGAGAAAAGGAGGCTTTGGGGTGACCTAATTGAGATCTGCAAGTACCTGAAGGGAGCCTACAAGGAAGATGGAGAAAGAGGGTTTACAAGGACCTGGAATGACAGGACAAGGGGGAATGGCTTTACACTGACAGAGAAGAGATTTGATCAGATAATAGGAAAAATTCTTCCCTGTGAGGGTGGGGAGGCCCTGGCACAGGTTGCCCAGAGAAGCTATGGCTGCCCCATCCCTGGAAGTGTCCAAGGCCAGGCTGGATGTAACTCTGGGCAACCTGGTCCAGTGGAAGGTGTCCTGGCCCATGGCAGGGGGGTGGAACCAGATGAGCTTTAAGGGCCCCTCCAACCCAACCCATTCTGTGGTTCTGTGATTCGATAATTCTTCTGGGGCACTGGTGGATGGAGAGGCTGGAGCACACTCAGTAAAACACTCATTAAAAGCAGCCTGATCCAGCCCTACCAAGTGCCAGGAGCAGTGTGGGGACCACCCAGAGGACCCTGCAAGGACACTGACCTTTGACTTGTGGAACAACAGCTCAAGATAATAGATGGGCACCGCTGGCTCAGAAGTGGAAATCAGCAGAGCACCTGTGGAGCCTGCTGAGGAGATCGAGGTTCCTCCCACTGTCATCCATCATCCATCATTCATCACTCACCACTCAGCACAGAAGGCTGGGTTCAAACACCACTTTGTGGCTGCAATGGTGGTTTCAGATTCCCCCCCAGTGTTCAGCAGTTCATTGGGTCATGGCAGCTGTGTCAGCTCTAAGGCACAGAGTAGAAGACTTTGTCTCTCTCTGTGTCTCAGGTGATGGGGCAATGAAAGGTTTCTGACATCAAAGCTGAGTCCAAAAGGCAGAGAAGAGACAACACAATCACTGATTTTCCCCAGAAACATTTTGTACAATTGAACTGCATGAAATAAAAGCAATATCACACTGGAGTTGAGTGGGATTGCTGGACCAGCGTGGGGTGATGTTGCTTGTCTCTGTCATCCAGAGAGGCCTCCTTCCACCCTAAGAACCACAGGGACCTGGAGCAAATCAGGCCATGGTTCTAAAGATGGTTTATGCAGGATCAGGCTGCCAGCAAACATTCCAACCATGATAAGATGTCTGCCCATACCGCAAGGTGTGTGGCCACATCCTGAGTGGGAAGGCAGTCAAACCCCAAAGTATTCCCTAGATTACCCACACAAATGCCTCAAACTCTGTGTCCAAGGTCAGCTCCACTCAAACAGGGCAGAAGAGTCATCTGGGGCAGAGCATGCAGCCAGAGCCTTGCTGTGCCTCCACACAGTAACTCCCAGCTCCTCTCTGCTGCCCCCAGCCAACCCCTGTCAAAACACCAAGCAGAGGAAAGAGCAGCAATTCCAGAAGACAAATTAGAGAAGCATCCTGTGCTGTCCTGCAACTGCCTCATAGTCCTGCATCCAGCCTCCACCTCCTGCACTCTGCAAGGCTCCTCAGGGCATTCCACATGGGACCCTCCCTGTCACACACCTGTCCAGAGCTCCCCAGCAGCTGCTCTCCTCTCCTGCACTCAGCCCTTCAAACACTTGGTACAGATCTGGTGGTGCAGCAGTGGCAGGAAGAGGTGGTGGTCAGACACCAAGCAGATGGGATGCCATCAGGGCTGCCCAAAAGCCTCACTTGGTTATCCTCAGACTCTCATGGTCTCCATAAGCCTGGATTCTGTTTTCTCATCAGAACATGCAGTTTACTTTAAGGAAATCCTTCTGTTTCAGTAGGGCCTCCTTCTCCTACTTCCAGTAATCTTGTCTAGCATGACTGGGGTATGGAGTCTGGTCATAACTTGGCTTGAGAGAGAGGGGACTGGAGCTGGAAGAACTCAAACTCTGAAGAACTTCAGCTCCATCAGTTCACAGGTGCAGCTCCTGGTTCTTCCAGACTACCAAAAATGCAGACTATGCCTCAGAACACAGACATTGCTGCAGCTGTTTCTCATCTTTTGCACAGATACTGTGCAGGACACAGCAGGCAAACAATGTCCTCCTGGTGAAGCATGGACTGGATTCATATTTGATCCCCCAGGACTTTGGTCTTTCCTGGGAAGAACAGTGCATTGGGCTCTCTAAAGAAAAGGTGAGGCTGCTTATATCTGGCTCCAGCAAGCTGCAAAGCTGGAGAGGGCATCTCCTTTGGCATCCATTGACCCTTAATCAACCAGGAAAGAGGCAGGAGCATCAGGACTGTTGGCAATAATGTAGAGATGTTCTCCAAAAGTCTGGTTCTTGGTAGCACAGAATATTTTCTTTCTAATGCAGATCAGTGCCTGGCAGTGCAGTGGGGCAACACAGAGGGAACCAGAAGATGCTCATCATGATGATCTACCACCCTTTAGGGGCTGTTTGCCATTTTGTTGCCAGAAGACTGGGCACTTTGACCTCAGGGAAGGCAGCTTTAGGGTGTATGGGCAGGATTTGGACAATGCTGTAGGCAGCAATCCCCTCCCAGGCCAGCAGCACCCCCCCTCTGAAAACCACCACACCGAGGGGTCCCCAGTCCTCCCCAGCATGATCCTGACCAGCATCCAGCCTGAGTGACACCTGCACCAGCAGGCTGGAAGCCTCTCCAAACCAGACACCCCTCTTGAGCAGCCTCTTGGGGATCTCCTCCCCACCCAGCTCTCCTTGGCCCTTTCCCTGCTTTATTCTTCCGCATTTTAATGCATCGGATGTTACTCAAACCCACTGATTGTTCTCCCCTTTGTGCTGGGGCAGACAGACAGGCTCCCCAAACAATAGGTAGGCTTCACCAGTGACTGGGAAAGAGAGGTGGAAGATTTACTGCCATGAGGTAATTGGCTGGGGAATTGGAACTTTCTTTGCTTCCGGAACTGCCTCCATTGTCCTGCCCTGTCAGCAAAGGAGAGCCAGGGAGGGTCCCGAGTATAGGGTGCTTGCAACAGGCAAGGTTTACCTTCTGAGTGCCAACTCCATTCACAGATGGGAGCCAGAACCTGAATCCTTGGGCTGGGATGGTTTTCTGCCTCTGGGCGAAGCTTACCCCACCTGCTTCGACACTTCTTTTGCCAGATTTCTCAACCATGTCTGGTTGGCGACCCCCCTCTCCCTTATTCAGAGCACAAAAATGTCCCAACCCTGTTTCATTTACCCCCATCAGTGAGAATGAAACGTCTCCCTGATGCCTTTGATAGTGCACGAGGACACCACGGGCAGCATCACACGTCAGATCGCACCAGCGCGTGGGTGCGTGGCGAGGCCAGCAGAAAGTCAGGGCGAGGGGTGAGGTCTTGTGGGCTCTGTGGGGGTGAGGAGGGATCTGTTTTCACCTAGAAAAAAACCCACACTTTTGCAACTTGCAACTGCCCACATGGTGTTTTTGCAATCCCTTCCCTTCGTGGTGTGGGTGCAGCAGGCACGGACCGGGAAATGCTGCACCAGCAACGCTGACACTTCAGCACCCTTTTGGCTCCAAAAAGCCACTTTGTTGGGATCCACGACTTCAGGCTGCCACATTTCTCAGATTCTTGACTGCTCCAGACAGGTGCTATATCTTTACTAAACAGTTGATTTAAACCATTATGGGCCCACTGGTTGCAGCTGCACAGCCTTGTCACAGCCTCTCCTGTCACAGCACTGGCTTGCTGAGTTTTCCAGCTTCCTGAGGTTATGGTCTTGGATGTGCTTAGGTCATTGCATAAGTGAGCTGGTGAGAAAACTAGTAAGAAGCTTCAAGAGGGTATGTGTTGGAGGCCCTTTAGCACTGCCCTGCACAGGCATTGCCATCAGGTTACTGGGTGGAGACAGCCAGGCAGACTATCTGGGCAGAGTGTCCCTGTGCTCCACGGACATTACATCTCCTACCCCAGCCCAGAAACTAGGTGGGAGCATCAGGTGTATGCTGGGGACATGCACAACCCCAGCCTTAGTCTATGCACCCCAAAATCTCTGGTGCCCAAGTGGTGGAGGAAGGCCAGTAGACAGGATCATGCCACAACCTCTGACACCCCTTCCAGATATTGGTGGGAGTTGTCCAGTGATATCCCCTCTCTGCATGTAACATCAGTCTTGTGGGTTTCCATCCCACTACCAGCAGGAAGACCAGTGCTTCTCAGTTTTTGTAAAGCTCTAGATGCAGGACTTAAATGATACTAAAAGAGTTATTTTAAGTTTTATCTAAGCTTCTGAATTATGGGGGTGGTGGTGGTGTTTCCCTTTTCCTCATTCCTTCCCCATAAATGGGGTCAGCAACCATTCATGGCCAGGACTGCAAAACCCATCCCAGACACCCACCCCAGGTCAGCCCCACTGCAGGGACATGTTGTCTGCCCTTCTCCCACAGTGCTGGGAGCATGTGG
This sequence comes from Pachyramphus minor, assembly GCA_013397135.1. NCBI lineage: Eukaryota > Metazoa > Chordata > Aves > Passeriformes > Tyrannidae > Pachyramphus > Pachyramphus minor. The sequence goes on along the minus strand of VYXB01009391.1, from coordinate 192,478 downwards.
CCTCCTGTGGCCTTTTACTTCTCAGTCCTCATGCTGGCATGGCAGCACGGGGTGCAGGAGAGCAGGGGAGAGGACTGGGGCAGGAGAGGAGCCCAGCTCCTTCTGGCTCCAGTGTTTCTGCCAATCCACTTAGATATCTGGGCTGCTGAAGAGGCTGCCCACCTCTGATCAATGCCAGTGCCATGCCTCCAGCAGCACCCAGCACTACCCAACTCCCAAGAAATAGAAGAGGGCAGTTTGCTGCACTTCTTCCCCAGCTGAGTTAGTTAATAGTTGGCCATGGCACAAAGTGGAGTGGTTTAAACTACTTTTGAGATAGGCTGAATACAAGAGAAAACCAAACTTCTGTTCCATAAAAGCACCTGCCAAGCCCAACTCTAAATATAAATCATCTGCAGTGCCAGACCATCCCAAGCCAGTCCTGCTCCAGAGTGAATTATTACTTTCCTTTCCTGCTTGAGTTCATTAAATGTATTCAGCGCTGTCATGATGTGATTGTTCCTCCTCTGACTTGTTTTGGCACAGAGAACACCCCCCTCTAAGACAAGTGGGCTGAAAGTCAAAGCCTGGACACTGCCTTGCTGCTCAGCAGGTGTTAGGTTATAACAAGATTTTCTCCTCTCACACTCTGTGGATGTCGTGTTACTTCTCTTTGCAATTTTCCAGGCCTTACTTAAGTTCCTTTGAAAATCCCAGCCTGCACAGGTCTGTCCCAACAACCACTTCTCACGGTCATGGCCAAATTAGTGCCACAAACCAGATTAAAAAAGGAAATGCAAACCTTTCAGGGAGGTCCTGCTGCCCCATCATTGCAATGGGCAGCTCCTCTAGGGTAGAGCAGGGGGAATCACAGAATGACAGATGGGTTTGGGTTGGAAGAGGCCTTAAAGTGCATCTCATTCCAACTCCCCTGCCATTGGCAGGGATACCTTCCATTAGACCAGATTGCTCAGAACCCCATCCAGCCTGATCCATCCTGCATCCTTGGAATACACCTCCCTGCTAGTGAACAGTATGACAGGGCACCTGAATCTGTGACAAAATGCACAGGCACAAGGTTGTTATTCCCCTGCAGCTCTTCCCTGCCTCTCCCATGTCTCTCAGTTATTCTGCTCCAAGGAGGACCCTGCTGACTTGGCTGCTGAGGTCCCAAGCATAAGAAAGAGAAAAGAGACAACCAGGAGGTCACTTTGCCAGCTCTGGGCTGGACACAATGGTCACTCTTTGCTTGGTCAAAGTTTTGGCCAAGTCTTTTGGGACTGGAATGCAGTTTCCCCCACGGGGGTTTTAAGTGCCATCTGATACAGCCTGTGGTATTGCAGACTGCTGTGGATACAATGCAGGACCCACAGGAAATCCCTAACCCGGTGACTCAAAGTCAAGGTGAGTGCAGGGTGCCACTGGGTCCCCGTTGAGGTCCTGTGGGTCAGTGCAGACAAGGTCCCAGGTGTCTGGGTGAAGCAGATGCTGCTGTGCAAAGTATTTGACACTGTCATGAACAAAGTCCTTGTCTCTAAACTGGTTACCCAGAGAAGCTGTAGCTGCCCCATCCCTGGAAGTGTTCAAGGCCAAGTTGTATGGGGCTTGGAGCAACCTGGGATAGTGGAAGGGAAGGGGAACAAGATGATCTTTAAAGTCCCTCCCAACCCAAATCATTCTTTCATTCTACCATTCTGTCATTCTGTGTTTGGAATCTGCCCTGATGGGGGCCTGAGCGTGGACAGACAGACCCCACCTGATCCCTCAGGGTACAGCAGTGCCAGCAGCAGGACCCCAGTCTTGGAGGCACAGGTGACATTCTGTGGATAACACAGGGATAAAACAGTGTTTTTCCCTTGCTGTTGTCAGATGACTGAAGCCAACACTCCTGGCTGCTGCCAGCACCACAGCATCCCAACACAGGAGCCAGCAGGATGCAGCCTGTTGGGGGGGCTGGTGCCCACATACTATGACTCATGGGCCAAAAAGAAAAGCAATACCTGGTTCTGCTTGAAAATCAGGGTAGCCAGGAAAGGTAAAGTGCTGACACTAACTACATCAGGGCTTGGTTTCCCAGCTGATCCCAGCCCTGGTTTTCCCAAGGGCAAGCCCAAGCTTGGGTTCACAGGATGGCTCTGAAAGAAGCATTTGTAAGAACAGGGCAGTGATGATGAGGAGAAACTTGGCCTCATGGTGCACCTCAAGCCAAATGGGAACATTCACAGAAGCCCACCTTCCCATGTCTGTCAGCCAGCATTGCGACACAGCTGGCACCAGAGCTGGCTAGAGCAGTGTCAGAGACACCAGATCTGAGCCTTCCACCCATTCCAGGCATGAGAACACAGCCCTGGCTCTTCCGGATGTTTATGACACTGAATTGTCTTTGTTGGTTGGTCACTGTGGCTGGGAGTGTTTAAAAAGTGCCATTTAAACACAAGCTTCTGCACAGCCTTTCCAAACCAAATGTGGGAAGGACAAGTGCTTGAATGTTTGTGGGGACGGTTCCCGCAGCTTTGTCGTGTTTGTTCACCACTAACCATGTCCCCAGGTGCCACATCCACACAGCTTTTGAACACTTCTGTGGATGGTGACTCCACCACTGCCCTGAGCAGCCTGGGCCAGGGCCTGACCACCCTTTCAGTGAAGATATTTTTCCCAATATCCAACCCGAACCTCCCCTGCTGCAACTCAAGGCTGTTTCAACCTTGCCCTCTCCCTTGTTCTCTGGGAGCAGAGCTGGACCTCCACCTGGCTCCACCCTCCTGTCAGGGAGTTGTAGAGAGTGAGAAGATCCCCCCTGAGCCTTCCTGCTGCCTTGGCTGCTCCTCATCAGATTTATGCTCCAGACCCTTCCCCAGCTCTGTTCCCTTCTCTGGACACGCTGCAGCCCCTCAATGTCTTTCTTGTCATGAGGGGCTCAGAACTTCAGCAGCACTGAAGGTGTTTACAGCCCTATCAGGCTCTTTGTGGCCGTCCAGACCTTGCTGGGACTCAGCTGCCATCCTGACCACCCCCAAGCAAAGCACCTTCTGAGGGTAATGGGAATCTGCAGAGGTGCAAGTAGTGCTTAAAGCAAGACAAGGTACAAGGAATCTTTCAGGGGAGCTGAATCTGGGAAGCAGCTTGGCTGGGCTCAACAGACCATGGCAACCCCTGTGGTAAAGGTGACCTTGGGCACAGGGGAGCTCAGCGCTGGCTGCAGCCTGATGGTGTGGGGGTACAGGTGTAGGGATTGGTGCTGCACATGGCCAAGATGGAGATGGGGCTTCTCCTCACCTCTTGGCCAAGCTGTGCTACCTGGGGAGCCTCTGTCCACAACACAACCTTTGCTGGATAAATCCCCCATAGGACATTAACTCTTGGAGACCTGCATGCTTCATCTCCACAGAGCTTTCTAACTAATATTTGAGAAGCAGTCCCTCTCCACAAGGCCAAGGATTTGGCCATAAAGCCATCTGCTTGCATCTGGAACATTGAAGTGCTTGTTTTCTTCTGACCCAAGATCTTTTTTCCCCTTCTGGGTAAGAGAAATCAGTTATCACTGGAACAAACAGTTTGCTCCAAGGAATCACAGGCAGGAAGACACAGGCTTCTCATGGAAGTTTTTCCAATTATTTCCTGCCAGCAAACCTCTTGTACTTTTCCAGGAATATCAGAGGATCTGTCCAGGAGTGCCAGATCAGGTACAATCCTCCATACCCCAGAAACCAGATTCCTGTTCTTTGAGAGGCCAATGCACAGCTGCAGCACTGACATCAACATTTGGCAAGTCTAAATGGCAAGGGGGAGAAGCCCAACCTCCAAATGCCAAGCCCTGCTCCTTCTGCCAGCTCTTTGTGAGTCGCTCCCTCCCTGACACTTGAGCCACGTCTCCATCTGAGCACGGAGGTTTTCTGACAGGGGCACTCACAGCACTGGAGATAACACAGACACCTGAAAGCAACGTGCCAGAGAAATACAGAAACTCATCAGCTTTCCATCGGGGGCAGATGGAGAACAGCTGCTCAGGAAACATCTTTTGTGTGTAAACACAGCATGGCACAAAGAGCAAGGTCCTTACAGGGCCATAGACCTTTCCTGTGGTGGATGTGCTTGGCACCCATGCTGGTACCTTGCTTGTGAGCAGCAAAAGGACCCACTCACGATGTACAGGGAAACCACACTTTTCCCTGAGTAACAGTTTCCTCAGCAAAAACTGCTCCTCAGCAAATGCAGAAGTTTCCAGGCAGCATGTGTATACGGTCAAATTTTTTTGAATGAAAATATGCTAAAGGTGTTTGAGTCTGAAGAGAAGGATTTTGTTTCAGTTGGTGTTTCATTTTACTTCTGATTTTTCCAAATTCAGCCTCAGGTTAGTTTGTGCAGGTGGCTGCCTGTCATTAAATATTGCATTGTCATGGCTAGGCTTTTAGTGAATGAAATGTTTGGATGTCAGCATAAAGCATTTCAATTAGCCATTCAGACATTTTCAACTGAAAAATGTATCAGGTTTGGTCCCCTGTAAGATATTTCCAGATTTTTCCTGCTTCTCCCAGGTAGTGACAGACACAAACTGCACTGAGATTCAGCATTGCACCAACTCCAACCCTCTAGTTCACCTGTATTGCTTTACTTGCTTGTCTTTGGGATCAAATTCTCCCCAGGGCAGTGGTGGTGGCCAGGTTTTGAAGGATTATTCTGCTCTAATGGTTTGGAAGTTCACCCCTGAACAACTACAGGACCCTGATAAAGTGACAGAATATTTGCAAGGACAATGCTGTGGTAACTCCAGAGAGGAGCAACTAAGTGCTGTGTGCTGGGTCCTGGCTGCTATTTGTCAGACACTGCTTGTCACCAGACAGCACCCTGAGGGGGAGGAAGAGGAAAGCAGAGCAACAGGCACTGTGGCCACTCAAACTGCAGCTGAACCAGAGGAACAATCCATGCTGGTAACAACCACCTCTGTACAGAACAAGAAATCCAAGACCAAATCAGTTTGCATAGTGAGGGATGAAGAGAAGGGCCCTCAGAACAGTTTCATGCTGTGGGCTGTGATATTCCAGTGGGCAAGTCCTCACACAGAATAGGAGGGTTGATGTTACTTCTGATCCTCTTGAAGGGAGCTCCAGTTTATACTTACAAGAAGTGAGCAACAAGTACCATGACCAGAACTAGAGGGGCCCTGCTCTCAGCCAGGTTGGGGAAAGGAACAATCAGATCTACTGGACTGGGAGGATCTGAGGGCACATCAGACCCACAAGAGTATAAGGTTTTAGTGCCCAGTGCACAGTGATGCCATTGAGATATGTAGGGGCAGAATCCATCACTGTTTCTGAGGTGACAGGGGGATCCCTACAGATGGAAGCTGAAGTGACCCTGTCTGGGAATGAATGGCAAAAACACCCCAGTGTGACAGGCCCAGGGGCCCTGTGTGTGCTTGGCACAGGTTACCTCAGGAGAGGGTAATTCAAGGACCCAAACCAGCATATTTGGGCTTTTGGGAGAGCTGCTGTGGAGACAAAGGAAATGAGACAACTGAATATCTTGCCTGGTCTTTCAGAGGACCATTCTGCTGTGGGACTGCTGTGGGTTGAAGACAAGTGCTGATCACTAACACGTAAAAAGAGTTTTAAAGAGCCTGAGAATTCCTGCTTGGGCATTTCCCAGACAGAAAGTATTTTTCTTTACAAATGACTTTTGGTTTAGAATGTCCTTTGTGGGATGATTTTATTTTTTTTTTATGTCAACAACGGAGCAGGGGGTGGGTGTGGAAACCACACCTTTTATATTATTTTCATTAACCCCAACCAATTCTTTCATGGGAATCACCAAAACCATGAATTTGCAGAATGGTAACAGAAAAGAAAAATGTGGTTCTTTCCCAACATCCAGTTCAAAGCAGGTTGCTGCATTGGCTGCTCTGTCTAGAAGGTGAAAGAGGGAAGAGGAGGAGGCTCCATCAGCCTCATCCTCAGTTTGGTGTGCCAGACTCCTCATCTCCATCTCAGTGTGAATGGGCACAGAAAGCAGCAGGGCACTCATACACCTGTAGACCAGAAGATGTCAGTGCCTATCATGCTCCTAAGAGCTGCATCCAGCCAGACAAGCCATGTGCTCCCTGACTCCTCACAGCACAAGTGTTTTCCCCTGTGATCATCATGTTCCCCTGGGCAGCCAGGGCAGCTGCAGAGAGGAGAAGGAGCCAAGGAGGAAAATCTCCATGAGTTCAAGGAGCATTTGACAACACTCTCAGGCACATGGTGGGATTGTTGGGGTTGTCCTGTCAGGGCCAGGACTTGAACTGATCTTTCTTTGTGGGGCCCTTCCAGCTCAGGGTATTTTGTGATTCCGTGATTCTGTGACACACTTAGTAAAATTCACAATTTTGCCTTTTTGGAAAAAACACCTTTATGTTCTGATCTAAGTTTCATTCCTGCCCCACAGCACAGTAGCTGCTGTTCCTCAGCCACATTTCCTCCATGGGGCTGCAGCCCATTCTGCCAGATCACCTGCCCTTCTCCCTGGCTGGGCTGTGCACCCCACACACCTTCCTGTCTCCTCTGCTGCCACGGGGGAGCCCTTCCCCTGGCAGACTCTGTGTGGCCTGGGATGGGATGGGCTCTACTGATAACCCTGACCTGGCACATGAATTCTAAAAGTGATTTCTTCTTGTTCTCGCATCAGCCAGGCCCAGGGGCAGGAATGCATCGTTGCCCTGCCCAGCCCCTTTCTACTCCCATGCTGGAGGGCACCTGACACGGTGCAGAGCCAGGGCAGGTACAGGAGGACGTGGAGGAGCAGCAGCCAGAGTGGCCTCAGAGCTGTGCACACCCTGGGTCACTGCTCTCACTGCACAGACCCAACTTCTGAAGACCTTCTGGTGCAGGGATGGGCTTAATCTCACCCTGGCAAACTGGCTGGGACTTTATTATTGAAACACTGTGGAGATCTGGGATAGGGCCTACACATGGGGGATGATCTAAGATGACTGATCTATTTTCAAACGTGGAGAGGTGGGAGTAGAAACACCTTGTGCTCTTGCCCATTGCAGTGATATGGGATGGAAGCAGGGCTGGTGCCTCCAGATATGATGTGATGCAAATGAGCTCTTACTGCTTTGATCTCTTTATCTTCCCTTTCTCCTTCCCTTTATGGAGACTACCTTCAGAGTAGCTTTCAACCTGCAGGCTTTTAGGAAAAATTTCAGCTTGTTCCATCCTATTGTCAGCCCTGGGTTTGCCCTGAGCAATTCAGGCATTTTGTGGGGACCTTGGAGATTTCAAGATAAAGAGGAAAAGAGATAGCAAGAACCTTTATGAATCACGCTAGTATAATCTGAAGAATTTCTGAAGCCGTCATTTATTGCCTTTGGGCTTCTTTTCTGGTGGTATAATTGTGTGTTTTTACTGGATTCTAATGAGAGTGGCCAGGAGAGAGGCAGAGACAGTGCTCAGCCATCAGGGATTTCAAAGAGACAAGGGTGTTTCATGCCTTGCAAGAAAACAGGATAAGGATGGGAATTTTGGTCTGGTTTGTTCAGGTCCCCCAGAAATCAGACTGCTGGACTGGGAGGGCTTAATGCTGTAATTATGCAATTAATTAATGAAGAGGGTGCCTAGTCATTAACTTCTTCCCACAATGGTAAAAAATTCTGCACACCTGCCTGAGTGTAAGGAAGATGTTTTTTATGGTTCAGGAAGCCACATGTTCAGCACCAACACTGAGAGGAGCCAGGCTGAGCCTGTGCTGGGAAGGGAGCACATTAATATCCTGAATATCTTGAAAAATATTAAGATATTCATAGAGTGGAGAATTTTAGGGGTTGAGAAGACAGTCACCATCTGGGATTCTTAGGAGCTTCCTGTAGGCTCAAACCAGGATGGCAGTTTGCTGTGTCCTTTGGGGTGACCTTGCCTCCTTACAAACAGGGAGCACAATGTTCATTTCCCAAAATCCTGTCCAGGAGCTTGGGCCACGTCTGTCATCACTTCCAGGTGTTGCCACATTGCACTGGATTTCACTGAGGCAGGAAAGAAGCCAGGAGCCCATGGAGTATCCCACTGTGGGCTCTGGGGAGGTCTGGGAACAACAACCTGAGCCTGCAGAAACTTTGCAGAGCAGAATTCTGCTTGAAGGCAGCTACAAGAGCAGGAGGCCACAGGCTTCTCCTTCTGCTGAGTGACAGAGGGACCCATAGAGAGCACATCAGGGGACTGAAGCTGGGGACCAGACTTTTTACCCCTTTTGGGGTAGAGAGAGTTGGTTGGGGAGTATCTTCTCTCAGCCACAGGTAGGAGCTGCTCTTTCTGGAGGACATCTGTCCCGTGACAGCTCCCTGCAGAGCATCTGCCAGCTCTGTGCAATGTTCAGATCTGGACCAGACATACATCTGGCTCTGAAGGTTCTCTCCTTGGCCTTGGCCAAAACCCTATCCCAAAACCCTCTCACCTTAGAACCCTCTTGGCTGAGCAGCCACAGTCTCATTGTGTTGCTCTGGAGACACTTCAACCTGTGTTACTTTAGGTCTGTTGACTTCTGCTTGTGTTAATTCCAATCAGAGTGAATCTCTGGGGAAACACTTCGCTTTTCCCCTGGGAAGAGGCATGTCAGGAGCTTTGGGGGTCACAGGCAGGGTTCATCTCTCCCCAGTTTTGTGGGCAGCTTGTAGCAACTTTGAGTTTGTGAGAGATGCATCGATCCTGCTGTCCCTAGAGGTGTGTCCTGGGGATATTGCTTAGGCCTATCTCGGGCCAGTATTGCAGGGTGCCCTTCATGCAGCCCCCTTATTGTAATATAAAAACCTCTCCTTTTGGCTCCAAAACATCCACATCCACGAAGCCCTGCAGGTGCCTTCAGCAGAGCTGAGTCTGGTGGGGCTGTGCTCTCCCCACAGGGACATCCCTGGCTCTGTGCTTCAGAGCACCCAGCACCACAGCCTGAATCCCACCTCCCCAAGCAGTGATGCCAAAGATAAATTCCTTTGATCTTTAAAGCTCATATCATTCCTTAGCTAAAACACTGTGATCACCAGGAGTGAGCATGGCAGGCAGTCCTACCAGAGAACCCAAAGCAGTGTGTGTGTCACCTCATTTTTTGGTAAGGAAGATAGGTAATCAGGGAATAATCAAATGTTGTTCATGAAAGAAGGTGACATCAAAGCAAATAATTTAAGGAACCCCTCGAGGGCCAGAGGAGTTGTAAGGTCTGAGACTGAATCACATGAGCTCAGTTTCCATGAACTGTGTCTCAGTTTTCCTGCAGGTACAAGTTAGAAATGCTTACGATAAATGTTTAGAATTAGTTGGGGAAGGGGGGAAAGTTAAATCACACTAATTATAGTCAGGATGGCTTTGGTGCAGTGCCATTTGAAAGCATAGGTATTTTCAACACCTATTGCAAGAGGCCTTAAAAGACATTGCTTCTTGGGTAAGTGGCATGATACCAGCACAGAGTCTCAGTTTTGGGAGGAGTGGAGTAGTTCACTCTCCTGGCAGCATTTCAGAGCAGAGTCATGAAGGGTGATTTGACAGCTAAAGGATTCCTGCTTTTATTTGATATCTTGTAGAGAGAACAGACAGGCCAGTCACTGAGGAAGGGAACAGGGGGGCTCTGGGACAGGAGAGGGATGGCTTGTCCCAGAACACCAGTCCTGTGTGGTGTCATGAACTCACAGGCAAGAATCTGGACAGCTCTTCTGCAGGTCCTACACTGCAAACTGGGGTGAAGCTGCAGCACCCCATTTCTCCTCCTACCTTTCTAATTTCTTTTAGAATTTAGGGGATTTGGGGATTTGAATCATATTTTCTGTGCATTTCTGTAGTGCCTGCTATGGTACAGTCCTTATGTTTGGAGTAGGTTCTCCAGTGCAAATCACAACTGCTGTGCATAGATATGAGGGACCCAGCACTTGTTTGACTTCACTGGATGCTGGTCACTCAAAAGAGAGCCCTAGTTTGACAGAGTTAAGAAAGGTCAGGGGAGTCCCCAACCCATTTAGTTCATGAATCCTTAGTCCTTCTGCCAGATGCTACAGGGGAAGAAAATCCAACAAGGTTCAAATACCATGGGTTCCTTTTAAATTAACTTAATGTGGTTGACTGAAGTAACCACCCCCAAACACTTGAAGAGATAAACAGCTTCTCTGATTGCTCTGACAGGAAGCACTTCCACTCTTGCCTTTTGCTGGGGATGTACATAACACAAGAAACCTTACTAAGAGGAAAAGCATGAGCTTGGAAAAACACAGCAACAAGTCAACAACATCTTTAAATGAGTAATAAGTCAAATATTTACTCCCACAACACTTCAGGCAAGAATTCTGTGCCTGAGCTCTCACACAAGCATGGACAGCCTGTGGAGAAATATCTCATATTTTTGTGGCTAGAAAAAATCACCAGGTCCAGGGCTGTGCTCAGGAAGTTCATTTCCAGACCTTGGAGGAACTTGTTCTTCCGTCACAACATCTGTCCTTGCACGTCTCCTCCATGATGTTCTCACACCACGGCCAGGACAGGAATTCCACCACACCAAGCCGGGTTTGATGTCCTGTGCTCTGGAGGAGCTGGAGTGAGGTTCCTGTGGGAAGTCACACTGGAGACTCAATGGCCAAGCTGAGTCACTGACACCACATTTGCCTTTCTGTTCATTAGTTAGAAGACCACTGACAGTGTTCCCTTCTCAAGGTTCTGAGTGTAGGTGTGCTGCACTCGAGTCCTGCAGGACTGCAAACCACCAGAACTTTCAAACAGCCAGAACATCAGTAAGTTTTAAATAAAATTACTCCCAAGTGTTTCCTATGCAATAACCTTAGAAATCTGGGCTGGATTTTCTTCAGTGCCCAAATGGGATGGTGGGAAAGAGCCCCTTCTCTCAGACCTGCCCATGGCCAGAAGCTCCAGGAGGGTGAGAGGGAGGGGAGTGGGGCTTTCTAAGAAAAGCCATGTGCTGTGTTGCTGTGAGGCTGCCGCAGTGATGGGATAAGGGTATTTCTCCTCTGCCTTTTGGAAGATTTATTCAGAAACCAGTGGGTTTTCTTCCTTTTAGGTATGGATCAAGGGGGAGGAGAGAAATGTTCAAGGCCAGAGCTTGAAACAACCTGGTCTAGTGGAAGGTGTCCCTGCCTGGGGGATTGGAAGGAGATGAGCTTTAAGTTCCCTTCCAGCCCAAACCATTTTGTGATTCTATGATTCTAAATCATATTTGACCTCCCATTGTCCTCAGCCAAACACAGACACTGGTGGCTGGGACTGATGCTGAGGGTCTGCACATCCCTGCAACCCACCACCCACCCAGGGGTGCAGTGCACTGTCCCCATCATACCTGGGGGAGGGTTGGGCACCTAAAAGGCAGATCCACGAGGTTTGAAAAGTGTCTCCTGCAGCAAGCAAGGAGTATTCCATACCCTGCCAGCAGAAGGCAACTTCAGGAGTAAACCTTGCAGTTTCAAGGAGATCTCGGGTGTTTCAGACCTGTGTTTTCTTTCACAGTCTTTCATTTTACATTATTTTTCGCTATTTTCACACTGTTCCATAACATGTCAAAACATCAGACTGATTCATTACAACGCAAACAGGAGACACTTTGATGTAGGAAAAAAAGATGTTTTAATGGGTGCTAAGTAGCAACTGCCCTTAGGGGTTTAAAAATAAAAATAGAAGCATCACAAAATAATATTTTAACTCTTGTATCCCGGGATCATCCAAATATAGAACGCAGAGTTGCACACAAAACAGTGCAGGCAATAACTTTATTTTTGTATTCCTTCTGAAAACAGAATTGTCATAGGTTTTTAGGAAAGCCTTCCACCACTTCTTTGGAGAGGAGAAAGTTATAAAGAAAAAAAGCCAAACTTTTCCAGGAGCATTTTCAAATAGGGCTCATGAAGGTTTGTGGTTTTGTCACAGGGCAGCTGTCCAGAGAAAATGTAAAGGTGGATTTCTGACCCTCCTGAGGTGTCAGCTGCCCCCACCAATGCCAAACAGCCGGTCAAAACATGGTAGGGGGTTTTTTCCTGGTTTGGTTTTTTTTTGTGAAAGATGGTGAAAAATGCAGAAGGTGTTCTGCTCTTTGCTAACAGAATTCAGGCATTTTTTCACTGGAGACTACAAAGGTATTTTGGTAAATTTTTCAATAAACCCGTTTTCCAGTGAAGTGATTTCCTGCCCTCTGGGGCCTGGGATGCTCCAGAGCATTTGATAAGTGAGCTGCAGGGATCTCGGGTGTTCTGAGCAGATGGAGCCACCTTGGAGAGGTCCATCTTGTGTGACTGGGTTCTCCTGAGGGACTTTTCTCCTCCATGCTTCAGTCCTTGGCCTTGGCACAAGCCTCCTTCCTCCACACCTTTATCCAATGCCAAGACAGATTCCCAGTGACAATGGGGAGGGAGGGAACATCCTCAGGCTCACAGGTCTGTGAGATTTACAGGAGGAAAAAGTGAAGTAAATTGCCTTTATTTTTCTATTGTTCCTCCTTATTCTCCCTTTACACCTGCCTGCCTCTGCTGTTTGGTCTCTGCAGTCCAAAGAGCCAAACTGTGCCCTGTCTCTACCCAATGACCAGAAATAACCCCTTCTGCCCTCACACAAGACTACCCAGAACCCCAGAAGAACCTTGACCAGGGTTGCTTTGCTTGGCAGGGGACACAGCCCATCTATTCCCACTGGTTTTAATCACACCAGCTTTTAATTCAGCCTTGTTTTCCCTCATAGTTGTAAAGACCAATGCTCCCTGGCTCACCTGGACACACAGTGGTCTAGGTTGGAGTGAGCAGTGTGGTTTTCTTCATCAGCAGCTGCTCATGAGGGCAGGGTTGCAGCTATCAGGTATGAGAGCTCATGAACATCCTTGTTTTCCCAACTACCAGCTCGTGTATTGAAGCCCTTGCTGCAGACTTTACTGCTTTCATATCCTGAGAGGAGAGATGGCAAAGAGTGAGACAAGCACAATCAGCCAGATTCCCTCCCACCCCCCTAAACTCCATTTTTCACCCAGAGAGCCAACTTCCACTCCTCATTCCTGCAGGTGTTCTCTAGTTTTTCCAGTGTGGAGCAGACCAGTCTGATGGGAGGTACCCCTTCTCCAGTGGATTGCTCTTCCCTCAAAAGCAGCTGTCTGTCCACACTCTGGAAGAGCTCCCTGTGGGGACTGGCATGACCAGTCATGACAGAGAGATGCTCTTGGGCCCAAGGACAGACTGTCCTACTCCAGTGTCACGGGGCTTCCTGTTCACCCTCCAAAAATTGTGAGGCAGAAATACTGCTTGTGCTGTTGGGAAACGTCCTAACTTGCTTCATAACTTGGAGAAGCTCAGACAGACCACCCTGAAGGAGCCAGCTCTCTCTGGCTACTCCTGGCCATCCCTCTGCAGGCAGAGCCAGGGCTGTGATCAGATGTTAATGTTGAAATCCTGTTTGCAGAGGCTTCTTGCCTTCCCTCTTAGCAGAGAGGGGACACAGAGCCTGGCACTGAGGTTTGTTCTGTGCAAACCACCACTGATCAGACTTCTGTTTTTCTTCCCTGCCAGAGACCTGAGCATGAACAACATCAGCTGGTTGCAGCCCCGCGCGCTCCGGCACCTGCGCTTCCTGGAGGAGCTGTGAGTACGGGGAGGCTGCACGGGCAGAGCGTGGTCAGGGTGGCAGTGGGGACACTGGAGAGGATCCTGTAGCACTGGTCACAACCCCCAGGGATGTCACTGCAGCTACAGGCTGAGGTGGAAGGAGACTGCATGCTGGGACAGGGTTGATTTGCTGCTCCGAATTTCGCTGAGGTCGTCACCTTCAAGCTGGGAGGATGTATGTACCAAAAGCCAAAATAAAAGAGGATTTAATTCTCTATGAAAAAATCAACACTGTACCCTGGGGCAGAGCCAGCAAACGGGGAGCTTCACTCACCCTCCTGCAGACAGGGTCCCCCTCACAGCCTCTGCAGCCCAGAGACACATTAGGCCCTGTGCACTTCGCAGCTCGGATGGAAACAAACCTGGACAATGGAAGCCCAAAAAATTTTCCCCAGAGGCTGAGATGTCCCACCAGGCACCAGTGTGCACTGCAGTCTGAGCAGGCACACTCAGACACAGCAGCAGTCTCAATCCCTGGGATCAGCATGTGGCTGTGTGTCAGTGAAGGAGTGGCCCCACTTCTGAAAGTGTGAAAATTAACCAGCAGCACAAGAAACCACTGGAATCCTTTGCAAGCCCCAAAAAATGGAAGCCCGGGGGGCAGAATATTGAGGTTGGCCATTTCTGCATGAGTAAATTGCACCTGTATGGTCTTACTCCACTTGACCATGAGAAATACCTCCAGGTGTTATTCTCATGCTATTGCTACTTTCAACACAACAGCTTCTGTTGGAAAGCACAGTTTCTTCAAAACACTATTATTGCATCGCATGATATCCTAATATAAATGCTGCATTTGATGTGTGCTGCAAACTTATTGTGTATATAACAGTCACTACAGCTTAATCTGTCTAAATGAAACACTTTCACTTTACTGAACCAGATCTTGCCACTACCACTAGGCACAACACTGACATTTTGAAAATGGTAGTTTCTAAAATGTCAGAATCACAGACTGGTTTAGGTTGAAAGGACATGAAAGCCCATCTCATTCCAACCCTCTGCCATGGGCAGGGACACTTTCCACTAGCCCACATTGCTCCAAGCCCCCTCCAACCTGGCCTTGGAAACTTCCAGGGATGGGGCAGCCACAGCTTCTCTGGGCAACCTGTGCCAGGGCCTCCCCACCCGCACAGGAAAGATTTTCTCCCTCATGTTTTTTACTTCAAGTGGTCTTGTAACTCCTCATCACCTGTCTGTAGTGTAAATTCATTAGAGTTGTAAGGACCCCAGCTACCCAAAACCCCCTTCCCAGCTGGCATTTACAGGCTGAGCAGGAGGAATTTTTTGATCATCTTTTAACTTTGGAGCCAGAGCTGCCCAAAGAAGGTGGCTTTTCACCACTTTGCATCCATCCTGCAGCCTTTCTCTTTTTATTTTGTCAACATCCATGTCAGAGTGTGGACACCCAACACCTTTACTGGGGGTAGTGAAGCTTTTCATACACACAGACCAGACTCTGCTGTGTACAATTAGCAGTTGTCTTGCTGCAAGCAACCGTGTCCTCATTACATCATGTACAAACAGAGCAGTCTCCACCAGCAGTGAATAAATATTCATAGGCTCCAAAAGAGCCAGCTTCCCACAGCCAAAAATAACTATGAATGAAACAGGCAAAGGGGAAAAATTTAAACAGGAAAAATCTGAAAAATAATTGGAAGTTGTTAGATAACATTTTACTAGAGGTTCAAAATGCCACAAGTCCTCCTCCTTCAGGAAGGAAAGGAATTTTGACTGGGGAAAAAACATCACAGTTAGGGGAAGAAATGCAAACTGCAGCATCATATATCTATGCATAGCAAAGTGCCTGCTTGAATTTGATAGCAGTAAGACAGTGACCCTATTTATAGAAATCAAGTAATTAATATGAAATCAAGCAAGGGAGAATTTTTTATACTACAAGTAATTAAAAGTGATTCTTTCAACAACAACAACAGCTAGACAGGGACAACGTGAACAGTATTCACAGGGCTGTCATCAACCAGTAATGCAACTTGCCTGGCATTTCCCCTGCTCTTTTCATTTATATCTTTACCAAATTTTCATCCCAAAACATTACATCAGGACCTTGACATTCAGGCTGGGATCACCCTCTGTGCCAGGATACGCATAAGAATCAAGCAAACAAATCCTGCCTGTTTAGACATCCTCAAGGGAAGTTTGTTCAGGTTCCACAGCTCAGATCTCTGCTGGTTTCATCTACCGAGGACATATTCCCTTGGGTCTGCCAGGGTGACACGTAGCACAGGAGCCCAAGCCCTGTGTCTGCATCCCCATGGCAGAACTGCCCGTGCTGGGAGATGCTGAGTGAATGAAGAGCAGAAACCCCTGCTGAGCAGTGAGGGACAAGTCAGGCATCCCAAATCCAGGTATTCCAGTGTTAGTGTCTCCTGGGGAGGAGGAAGACCTGCCTGTCCTCCTGCCTGCCCCCTCTCCAGGCAGGGAAGTGCTGACAATGAAGAGGACTCTGCTGCAGCCCATCCTTGCTGCAAGTGCCTGTCTTCAGTTAGATGGAAGCCCTGCAGCAGGTTTCTCATCCCCACGGATTTGGGGGGGCTGTTATGGCCTTAATCTGCCTCCTACACTCTCTTATGTTCTCTGTTACATCCTTGATAAACTGTGTGGGTAACAGGATGGAGCAACTGAAGACAAAATTTGCAAAGTTCAGTTTGAGGTGAACCAAAACTACTGATCTGGGGCTTTGGTCAACCCCCAAAATTTCTTCTAACCTGATAGAAAGTAGTTTCATCTTCAGGTTATTTCTTAACATTTCCTCTTTTACTTCTAGTCAAACCTGAAAAGAAAATGGTATTTCAAATGATATTTGCTTTATTGAAAGGTGCCTTAAAAAAGATGTTTGAACCTTCTGAAAAAAAATCAGAGATTCCTCAGCAAAAAATATTTGCCAAATTCAACCCAGACTTTCAGATCTCCTCTTTAAGGTCCCACAGAAACTCTTATATTTTTGGGATACTTTAACCTTGGTCTAATGCTCAGAAACAACCCAGGAATTCCTGACATCCCTGGTCCTTGATCTATAACCCTTGTCTTCAACAGTCAGAGAAAGCCCAGGTTCCTCTGCCTCCTCCTCATGGTTCTCCCCTCCTGCTCTCACCCAGCATCTGTGGGAGGTGTCCCATGGCAGGAGGGATGGGACTAGATGATCTTTAAGGTCCATTCCAACCCCTTAACCTTCTATGATTCTGTGATTCTACCTTCTCTCTTGTTAGATGTAGCCCCAGTAGCACAGGGTCTCTTGGAGGAGAAGTGCTGCTTTACACCCTTCATGGTTGCTCCTCTTTCCACGCCTCTATTTTAGCACCATCTCAAGCTCCCCATAAAAGTGAAGTCCATGAAAGTCATAGATCAGCTGGACTCACAGCTGAGCTTGTGCATGGAGTGGGGATTCAGCGAGGAACAAGAGTAATGGGAAGGGAGAAGAAAGCTGCAAAAATGAGTGGATGAAGAACAGGACAACAAGGACAAATGTGCCTTGTTTCACAGCTGTGGAGCACTGCCAACCCAGGCTGCTGCACCCACCTGAGCCCTGAGTACATTAGTCCTCTGCACATACCCACACCAGGGTGTGGGCATGCAAGGAAAAAACAAGAGCAGGGTGGCATGTGAGGGTCCTGAGGACAGCAAAGCAATCACCCAAACCACACAACATCACCCAGCCAGGCTGTCTCCCACAGGACATTTCTGCATGGGCTCATCTCCCCTCTGGACACCAAACATGTGCCCCCAAGGGATCAGAGAGGATGCTGTGCTAAGGGCACAGATGAAGGTACCAGGACTGTTCCAGCTGAAGCTGCTCACTCACTGTGTGGTCTGGGTAAATTGATTTTCCCTGCCAGTGCCTCATCTGTCCAGCAATGAGAGTGGGCCTCCCAGGAGTGCCAGGACTTGTTAGTCAGTCATTTTTACTGCAAACTGCTCAGGAAGGTGCTGCAGATGCAATTAGCACTCATGCTCAGCTCAGGGGACGCCCAGACACAGATTTTCCAGTCTCAGCTACCTTTGAACAGACAGTGCAAGAGGGGTCCTCAGTGGCTGCCCATCAGTGCGTGGTCTCCTCTGCCCCACCAGCCTCTAGCTCTGGAGAAAGGAGAGGCTGTGTGTGAGCAGGCACAGTCCCAGAGCAGGCACTCACCAGTCTTTCCCTCCAAAAAAAAACCCTGCAGAGAGAGAGGTGTTCAGAGCTGGGCCTCACACAGGCAGGGAGCAGCCCAGAGTTTAGTATGTCTCCTCTTTGTTTCTTTCTTTTTTTTTTTTTCCTTCTTCTTTTCTTTCTCTCTCTTTGGCAGCAGGAAGATTGTTTAAAGTTGCTAATAAATTCCAGTTAATGAAGCCTGAAAAGCCAGAGTTGGGAGCCAAGAGAAACAAGAGCAATCAGTACAGAAGGAATAGAAAGAGGATCTTGAAAGCCGGCCTGGGAATAATAACATGTTGAAATGTGTTTGCCGGCGAGGGCTTTGTTACCGCGCTTTGAATCCAAGCACGAGCGCTCGGTGCCAAGAAGAGAAACTGCAGCCAAAGGCAGGTGTTCATTGCCATTCACCTCTTGCTTCGGGGCACAGCGGCAAGATCAGACCCCTTCCCAGCCACTGGCTCTTTCACCTGCCTCTTCTCAGGCCCCGGGGGCAGAGGGACTCACCATCACGGGGAGTGCCATGCTCTGTGCCGGGGCAGCACAGCAGGCTCAGGATCCACCCACTCAGGACCCACTCCATGGCCTCCCCTCACAGGCTGTTCACTTTCCCAGGCACCTCTTGCAACTCAAGGGCCCAAAAGGCCAAGAAACAGCAAAACAAAATAAAATGCAGACGTGTGTGCTGGGAATGTGAACGCAGTGGTCTTTTCTCCTCCCTTGCACTTGTGAGGGAACCCCCTTCTCACTCCTCTGCCCATGAGGGTGCCATCACGAGTTACAGAGCACCACCACTGTTCCAGCGTGCCCCTGCCTGGTGTTGGGGCACTGGTCACTCCCCCTGGTATTGGAGCACTGCACCCACTCCAGCTCTCAGACATCTGGAACATCCATCTTTGTGGGGATTGTCTGGCACAGGGTCTGACTCCATGGCACCTCATTCTTGTAGGAGGCAGTGCTGGAGTGATTCTGGCTGTGGGGCATGACTCCTTCTGGAGCAACAGCTCTACTGTGGAAGGGGGTGCTGGCATTTTTGGGCAATGCTCTCATGTGTTGGCACTGTGGTGAGAAGCAGTTCCTGGAGCAGTGCAGTAACATGTCTGGAGTAGGGTACTCCTAGGACAGCAGCTTTGGCAGGTTTCCATGACATAGCAGGCTGCAGAGGTCTCTTGTGAAGGCATAAATGCTTGTAGGGCCGTGACCTTGCTTTGCCATGCTGAGATTGGGAGGCAGAATCACTTCTCCCTTGGAAGGCACCTTGCCTTACACAGCCCTCCATTTCCAGGTAAGGAGCTGCAGCTCTGAGTTCTTGGGCACTGTGGTTCCCCCTGGCTCTGAGAAGGCACCAGGGTGCAACTTGTTAGCAAAAAGGACACCAACTGCTTCATCCAGGACTTTCTGTCCTCCTGGTTGGCTCCAGTCCTTGGCAGAGGATGGTGCTGGTCTGCTGGTCATCAATTCAAGTGAGCAAAAGCACAGTGAGAGTTAAAGGATAATTCCTCTGATAAAGCCTTCCAGAGGGTCATCCCTGTGCAGCCTGGCAAGATGTGGGGACAGACACTGGCTAAGGTGAAGGTGAGGACAGGAGAGAAGGGCTTCTAAAGGGTTATCTATCATGAACATCAACAAATGAAGCCAAGTTATTGCAGGGGCCCAAATCAAATTCAAAATGTTTCAAAAATTTAGAGATTTCAGTTCTATTTCTACTCCACTTAGGCTTGTGAGAGTGTTCAACAACAGCTGGCATAGCTGGCCCAAATTTTCCTGAAAACTGCTCTCCATGCAACTAACTCTGTTCTGGGGCACCCAGAATAGAGTCAAAAGTCAAAACTGCTCTGAAGGTTTAGAGGGAACAAACTGAAAACCTTTACAGTTTATAGTATAAAGAGATGGAATGAAGGTGTTCAGTGTCCTGTATTGGGCTGTTCATTAAGGAGCTGTGTCTTATTAAATCTTTCTTGGCAAATGAATGCAAACTGGCTTGCATATGAACATTCATGTGGGTTGAAAACTGGCTTGAGGACCATAAACAAAAGAACAAATGCCATCAATCTATCGAGTTGGAACAGGCATGGGGGGGAGCTAGAAACAGGCACAGTCTCCTCCTCAGGGATGGAGTGAGGCAGCAAAGACTGCGTTAGAGGCACCTCCAGGTGATACCAGACTAGGACCAGCTGCAGATTCCTCTGTGGGAAGGAAAAGTCCAAGCCTGGCTCTTTTCTCAACTGTACCAAGTTTTCACTTGCATGACTTGATTGGCCTCGTTCCTGCTTTGCACCAGCAGAACAAACTCAGGCATGACAAAGGCCCGTGGTCCCCTGTGTGCCCAGCGGAAGGCACACGCTTGGCGTGATGACACAGTTCAGGCAGGAGCACGGAGTGTCTGGGCACACTGCCTTGACAGCCCGAGTGTTTGGGAAACCAACCGGAGCCGGAGATCAAAGCTGGGCAGCCGACACGCTCGGTGGAGATCTGGCAAGGGGAAAATTCCACCGGGATATGGACACACATGTTTGTCCTGTCCTGCCAATGGGCAACGTTCCTGCCTCCTAATGGGAGTGATAAGAGCATCACCGTGCTGCCTGAGCACATGACATGAGCGATCATGCCCGACACACAGCCCTGGGGCGTGCCATGGAAGTTGTAGCATGACCAAGAAGCCCAAGATACAGGAGGGGGTGGGAGCCTGTGGTAACTGAACAGCAGCAACGATGAGGTGGTAAACCATTAGTTTGTTCCAACTTGGAGTGTATTGGGAATGCAGATCAAAGCCTGCAGGAATGTTCCCAGAAATCACGGGAGTGGTGGAAGAGAGGGGGGAGCAGAATCTAAAATCCACCATGAGCTTTCCAAAGCAAGCCAGCTCCATCCAGCTCCCACCCTCCCCCTCCACCTGCCCCTTCTTTCCCTCTTCCATCGGTCACTTTAAATCCAACATTTCTCCCAACATCTCCCAGCCCCATATCACAGTAAACTTCAGGACAGCAGGACATCCCACTGAATCAAGCTGGTCCTAAAAAGAGCCCCAAGCAGTCCTGGAGCTGAGCTCACGTGCTGTGGACCAGATATTCACCCCTACAAGAGCAGCTCTTCTTCCTCTTGTGCTTAGGCAAAGGCAGTACCACCTCTCAGTACTTCTTGGTGGGGCTGTTTGCTTCAGTCTTCCCCACAGAAGGAGCAAATTAAGAGCTGTCTCAGTGGATGTCACACTGGCAGCATCACTTCAAATGTTATTGTTCCATTTTAAATAGAAAGGAAAGAACCGTTTCTCTGCATTTCCTGTGGGATCTGAATTCTGGAGACATATTCAATGGGTGCCTGTCTGCCAGGCAGAGGGATTTCTGGAGAGTGTGAGTGAGAGGGACAGAAGGAACCAAGCACTGGGCAGATTGCCAGTGACCACTCTGTGCGGAAGGATCTCACACAGGGAGACTTCTGTGTCTTCAGTCTCTTCCATGAACTGGCACAGGAGGTAACGGCAAAGAAGCAAAGGATGGGCAGGAAGATGCTCCGAGAGCCAGAGCACCTCTGCTCTGGAGACATGCTGAGGGAACTGGGGTTTCTGGAGATAAGAGAGCTCTGGGAAGGCATTAAAGCCTCTTCATGTGTCTTTAGGGGCTCCAAGAGAGCTGGAGAGGGACTTTGGACAAGGACATGGAATGACAGGACAAGGAGGAATGGCTTCCCACTGACAGAGGACATGGTTAAATGGGATACTGCAGAGAAAATCTTCCGTGGGAGGGTGGGGAGGCCCTAGCACAGGTTGCCCAGAGAAGCTGTGGTTGCCCCACCCCTGGAAGTGTCCAAGGCCAGGTTGGACAGGGCTTGGAGCAACCTGGGTTATTGGAAGGTGTCCCTGCCCATGGCAGGGGGGTGGAATGAGATGATCTCTAAGGTTCCTTCCAACCAAAACCATTTTGTGATTCTATGATCTCTTCCCAGTGGCCACCCTTCCTGCTGGGTGACAGGACAGCCCAAAAGGCCTACCCATTCCTGATCTGCTCTTGGAGGGATGGGACAGCTGTGCTGCCTTGCCTGGAACAGCTGGCCACCACTCCTAGCATCATGCAGCATCTGGGAGGTCTAACAAACCTCCAAACCCCACATCTCCAGACTTTGTGTCATGTCCTGGCCATGCACCCCTCTAGGAAAGCAAAACCTGAGCCTGTGTGCACAAACACAGACATGTCCCATCTCCCAGTCCCTGCACACACGAGTGAGCAGAGCCCATCTTAGACCTCAGTGACACTGTTGGTTGCCTTGGGAGGTGAATTGGGAGCAGTAATTGGTGCCTCCCTTTGTGCCTGCTCCTTGGCTTGGCATGGACCTCTACACCTTGAGAAAAGAGGCTGGGCTGCCTCAGCAGCAGGGAAGAGGTAAAGGTATAGATAGAAGAGCCAGAGGTCAGGGGTGAGCCAGGGACAAGGCACAGTCTCAGTGTGGCACAGCCAAGGACAGAAACAGCAGCAACAGGGAGGTCTTTTCCGGAGCTGGGGGGTGTTTTGGGCCTCTAAACTCACCCAAAACGGTGCCCAGTGAAACCAGGACACCTACCACAGTTATTTTTCCTCATATGTTCTGTGTTACCCATGGTGCTCAGACACCATGAGCTGGCTCTACATGTGTCCCACCAGCATCCGAGGCTCCCTGCTGCCCTGTTCTGAGGCCAGCAGCCCCAACCTCAGCTCCATCCAAGCTCCATACACCTCTCCTGCTAATCCTGGAGGTCCCAGATCCTTTGAGGGACCCAGCAGACACTCAAACTCACCCAGGAAAGTGAAGAGAAAGGTGTGGAGCTGCCAGGAAACAAGCTGAGAGGCATATCTGTGTAGGCTGCTGGCAGTGGAGGCTGGAGCAGCCTGGAGCTCCAGGGAGGTGAGGACAGACAGATCCCTGCAGAGCCAGGTGGGATGGATGTGGGGAGCAGGCTGAGGCTGCCCTGCAGGAACACCTCCCCTCCAGTCAAGCACTCCAGCCTCCCGGACAACACTCCCTCCCATGTGGAAATCAGCAATCAAAAGGAGCAATTACCCCAAATCACAGCCCCTAAGTGACAAATAGCCCAGCCTGCCAGGCAGCTCCTATGCTGCAACAGGCAGGTTACAACCTGCTCACACACATTAAAGAGACGACCCTGTGCTGTTTATGGTGTTGAAGGCCTAATTATGGGAGCAATTTTCTCTAGATTCCCGAGGGGAGAGACAGAAAGGGAGAGCACTTGGGCACCCACAGAGAGGGAGAGCATCACCTGCTCTGCCACCGGTGAGTGTGGCAGCCCAAAACAGCCCCAGCCCTCCCCCTGACCTTTGCAGAGTCCTGCAATGCACTCTGCTTCCAGGCAGGATTACACTGCTCGTCTTCCACACCTGTCTCCTTCCCAGACAAAATGCCTAAAAAGAAATGAGCTTTGTCAAAGTTCAATGGAGGCCTTTGCCAGGGTCTGTGCCCAACCTCTTGGGCCTGGTTTGGACTTTCTGTGAGAGTGAAGATGTGCCTGGTCACAAATGACGTTCACCGTCTCTGTTTTGGAGGTGCAATATTCCACTCCAAGTCAAGCAGATAACAAGTTTCTTACCAAAATATAACAGCAGTTTAGGGTCTTAATGAGGTTGTTGAACCTGTCTTTATGGTTTCTGGCTGATGGGTACTGGGACTTGGTCCATGTTTGTCCTTACAGGTGAAACAGGAGGAGAAGAAGATTCTCCTCTCCTCTAGGTCAAGCCTAGACTCCAGAGTCTCCCCTCCCTCCTGGCTCCACCACGGGCCCTCACCATGGTCCTGATGATAAATAACAGTGATGCAGTTTCTAATGCCAGTGGAAAATCCAAATACCTTTTAATTCCCCAGCCTGCTCTGGGCCTTGCTGAAATTTGAGTGCTCTGATCAGGCGATGCTGTACCATGGTAAATCCCATGGGTTTCCTTGAATAAATACTTTCAGTAAGTTCTGAATGTTGTCCCCTGCTCTTTGCTCTATGTCCCAGATCAACCCATTTTCCTTTGTGATGCTACTCTTCATTTTGTCTTTCCCTCCCATCCCCTTACCCTCATTCACCCTTCCCAGGCTGTGTTGTCCCTATTCTCATCTTCCCTCCTACACTTTTCTCCAGCCATAACTCATCCAAGAACCGCTTTTGACGTTTCTGTCCTGGTTTTGGAAAGCACACTCAGATAATCTGGCTCTTCTGTGGCACCTGCATTGGTACTCCCCATCCCAAACCCCTTCCCTGTGTCCCCTCACAGCAGTGATTCCAAACCCCAGCGTTTTGAAGGAGCTGGGCTTTAGCTCTGATTACACAGGTGAAAGCTGGGCTGGGAATGAGGGAGTGGAAGCAAATCAAGTGGCATCAAGCTTTGATGCACAGGGCAAAGGAGAACCCGCAGGATGCAGAAACAGGCCACATGCAGACAAAACAACAGATAAGGGACCAGGATTTAGGGACAGTCCTCCCCCTTTTATGGACAGAAATAGCTCTCCCCTGCTCCACTCCCTCTGCCAGTGACTGGTACAGAGGAGGGTCTGTAGACTGGTCAGTGCCTGTGCTGTAATTTCAGTGAGTGGGGACCTCTGTGTGTATCCAGGGAATGGCTTTAGCCAGGAGCTGTCTCTGGATGCCAAAAATTCTGGATTCAGGTCTAGCAGGAGCTATGATTTTCTTTGCCTGTTCCTCAGGCCGTACAAGGGGATGCTATGCAGAGGTTTGCCAAGCTCAGGATCTTGGTTCAGTTTGCAGGTGCTGCAGCCTCCTCTCACGGGGACAGCAGCAGGATGGACGAGCTGTTAAACCTCTGCAGACAAGGGGTTGTCATTGCAAGGATGTTGACAAATCCCTGGCTCTTCTTTTCACTGCAGACGCCTCTCTGGAAACCAGATCTCCAGGATCCCAGGGGAAGCTTTCTTTGGCCTTTACAACCTGAAGATTCTGTAAGTAGCTCACTCCCCTCTGCAGAGCCACCCCTGCCCATGGTCCCCTGGCACTGGCCATGCACAGGGACTTGCAGCCATCACAAGATAATTCAAAGCTACACGGAGGTGATGTGGCAGATGTTAAACCCATGCTGGCCAACACACCCCTGGTGACTGGGGAGCTGTGTCCCACCCCATGGGCCACCCATTCCCCTGCTTCCTGTGGCAAACCAATGAACAGCCCCAGCCAGGGCACAGCCCCCCACTGTGTGATGTGCCCCAGGGGAACCTGCAGAGCTTCACATTTTGCATAAAACTCACCAAATGCCATATGGTGGTGTTCCCCAGGTGTGGTGTTCAGACCCCAAGCTGGCTCCCATCTGCTCTGCTGCTGTGTCAAGGCTGGGTTGGAGCATTCCAAGGGTCTGGATACCTGCACTCCCACAGGCACTTGGGAAAGGGCTCAGCCTGTCCTTGCCACAAACTTCTGCATGGCCCAGGAGGCCTCTGAAAGGCTCTGGAGTGACCTGCCCCTGGGAAGGGTGGGATCCTTGGACAGTCTGACCTCAGCTGGAGCCCAGCCTGCCCACTGGGGGGATGAGGACAGCTGGGATGCAGGAGCATTGCAGCCATTGGGCTTAGATCTGCTAGCCCTGCTTAATAAAGGTCATGGCAGGCAGGCCACCCACCCCTGCTGTCCAGAGGGCAAGGTCTAAGTGACAAAGTCCCTCTGGAAGCTTTGGAAACCATACTTAGATGAGCTGGTTCTACTGTGGCACTTACAATTGTGCCTTCCTGCAGGCCAGGGTGTCTCACTGCTTGTGGAGTCACACTGGTTTTTGTATCCATATGACAGTCCCACAAGGTCTGTTGAGGTGGGAGTCCCTTGCTCCCTTTCAGGAACCATCTTAAAAATCTGCAATAAACATTTTATCCCCAAGGGGATGTTTTGAACTCAGCCACAATGTGAAATTGTTGTAGCTGGTCCAGTTTATACAGAGCGAGCAGGTACAAACCTGCTCCCAGGATTAGAGAGTGTAAGGCTGTTTACTACGTCTTCTGAAGATGTAAAGTATGAATCCTGCCCTAAATCTCAGGGCTTAGAGATTTATCCATCCCCTGCATTAGGCAACAAATCAAAGGAACTGAGGAAAAACCGCAGCTCTCCCACCCAACTTCAACAAGAGGAACCTTCTACTCTGGGGACGCGGGAGCTTTTAAAGGTGCTTTTGATCAATTGCTGTTTGTGTCAGGCCCGGGGAGCTACTGAGGCAGCACCCGGAGCGATGCCTCCCTTCCGGAGCTGGCACAGCTCCCCACGGGGTGCAGGAGGAAGAGGAGTGTGCTCTCTTCAAACGGGATCACTGACACCCTGCCTGCTCCACCGCAGGGCAGCGCCGGGAGGGACACGCTCATGAGGGACCCCAGCGTAAGGAGAGGCTTGAAGGACCAGGGCGTTTCCATCTGGGAAATGGTTATGCTGGGAAGATTGCTCCAGGCTGTCTTGTGAGGGCTGAAGTTGGTGTCCTGCCTTGCTCTCAGCCAGGCTGTGCCTGGTGACACAGGGTGGCACATGGGCTGTCACGTCCCTCTGGCTGCAGGACTGCCTGAAATCAAACCACATGACTGTTTAGGACTGTGGTTCAATGATGGGCCTGGCAGTGTTAGATTTATGTTTGGACTCAATGATCTTAGAGGGTTTTTCCAATATCAATGATCTATGAAATTTACTCTGACCCCCCCAAACCTTTTCCATGGGGATACACAGAGAACTAGCCCAGCTACAAGCCCAGGGAAGGAAGGGTGACTGGGCCAGTGACTGGCCCATCCAGGTGAAGGAGGTGTGTGGAGAGGGGAATCTGAAGAGCCCATGAGGCAGAAAAGATCAAAGACATGCTGTGATGTCAGATATTAAAATACAGGAACAGGGAGGAAAGTCCTGTCTCCTCACTTTTGACAGAGACAAAGCATTGAGTTTATGCTTAACTCAGGGAGGGCAAGTCACCCTTTACATGGGCTTTCCATGGAGCTTCCCTGGGGTGCTGGGCTCTGGCAGACACCAAAGGCTACAAGACAGGCTGCTGGGCTGGGACCCACCTGCACTGAGACACCAGCTGTGATGCTTGTGCTCCTCTTGGTGCTGGGCAGGCTTTGGCCAGGCCACACTGTCCCACCCAAGACCTGCCCTGCAGAACACAGGGCAGCAGGAGTACCCTGACAAAAACGGGCAGAAGGATGAGGAGATACCAAATCCTCACCTGTGGGGAACCTAGAATAGAAATCACAGGGGTGGTAGAAGAATATGATTGAAATGGCTCCCCCCTGCCCTCCTCCTGCATCTCCTGTGCACAGCTGGTCCCTGGGCAGCACTGGGGGTCCCAGGGGTCCTGGTGCACACCATGGGCAGTCCAAGCCTCTGGCAATCTGGCAGGCTCAGATCCCTGCCCCATCTGCTCCTAATTTTCCTCTCTTATACCCCACTCACACCCCCTGCCATTCTCTAAAGAATTCCCCTCTTTACCTTCCCAGAGGATCTTCTCCCCTCCTGCTCTTCATGATCACGGGCCAAGTGCAGGGACCACAGAGCACCATGAGCTGCCTCCCTGTGCACCCACAGCCTGTTCCTGCAGGGTTCACACTGCAAGGCTGGTGGGACCCCTCTGAGATGAGTGTCACCCAGGCAGGACATGTGGCTGGTGTGAATGTGCCCTGGAAAGTCCATAATTATCACCCCTGGGTCACCTTTGTGCTGTGAAAGGGGCATGAAAGCCCCAGTGAGGGACAACAGCCCAGTGCAGTGGGAAACCTCATCACACAATGACCAACACAGCTTCTGGGGCTCCTGCTCCTGCAGCCAGGTGTGTTTCTGCAGCCAGAGTGTGCTGGGGAGATAACACACTGGGTCCTGCAGCCCAGTGAGAAGGATCATGGGTCTGGTGATGAATTAAAGGAACAAGTCAACTCACTTACTTATCCTGGAGGAGAGGTGAATGAAGATGGACACAAACCATTAAGGACAAGCAGCTGCTGCAATAAGGAAGGAAATGCATATTCTCCATATACAAAGATGGGAATAAGAAGTTTTGGAGCAGATGGCACCAGGGGTATTCTGGACATATCGTGTCTCCAGATGTGGATGCTCTGTCACAGGTTTGGTGAGGTTTGAGAGGTGACAGGCATGGCTGTAGTTGGGAATGGCTGCCCCAAACATGACCAGCTGAAACCTCTGTGGGTATTCAGGAGCTGATTAACAGCAAGATCAGAGATCTTACCTCTGGTGACAGGGGTGTCCCCACAGGAGACAGGCTGATAGCTGGGGCTGGAAACAATTTTCCCAATTTAATTTTAGTGTGCTAGAGCCTTAGAGCTAATTGTAGTCATGTGCAGGTCCACCAGTAAACTCCTGTATTCATCTTGGGCTGTCAAGGGGCCCAGTGCTTTCCTGATCTTTCCAGAGTTTATGTTTAGAAAAGGATGGGAAACACCCTGGGAATTCCTCCACAAACCTGCCTGTGCAGATGGTCCTCTCCCTGCCCTCGGAGTGAATCCCAGAGGTACTGGAAGCAGGACCAGATTCTTGGCTCTGCCTCCACCAGCTGCTTCACTGCACAGAAACCACCTGGAAAGTGGCCATGAAGATAGGCCTGTGCAGAAACCATGCAGGGGTACACCCAGGGAAGCAGGTGTGTGGAGACTTGGAAGAGAGCAAGTGAAGAGCCAGGCTGCCCCACTGCAAGAAAACCTTGTGATACGGGGGAATGTGCTGAGATCTTGGTGCGTGGAGCCTTGAGCCAGCTCCAAACCAAAGGCAAGGCGAGATGGGGCCTCCTCAGCTCCCCTCAGACAAGTGCAGACCCACCAGCAGCAGCTGGTGCTCTGAGGTATTCTCCCCTGGCAGAATATTCTCCCCTTTGCAAAGAGTCTTTGTGAGTGCACCTCTCCTGGGGGCTCTACTCTGCAGCCTGGACCACCCACACCCTCCCCATGGGGGCTGATGCTCCTCGGTCCATGCTCCAGTGCCAGGATCATCAGAACCAGCTCCCTAGGGTGTTGTGTTCTCTCTGCAGGCTCCCTCCCTTGCAAAATTAAGCCTTGGTCCGTGCTCTCCCAGTCTTGGAGTTTTCCAGACTGGAGGCAGAATACGCTGCTTAATCAGAATATCTGGAAAACTGGAAACTTCTCCATCCTTCCAGACCTCCTCATGAGCTGCCTGGATGCCCCTCACCTCTGAGTGACCTGGATGGCAGGAAGCATCCATCCCAGCTGGCCATGTGTCTGAGCTTGTGCTGCCACAGCTCCACATGACATCCCACCCTCACCCATGTATCCCTCACCAAGTGAGAATGCAATCCCTGCACAGCCAGGATTGCCAGCCCTCCAGCTTTCCTGGGAGAACATGCTGCAGCAACAGCAGTGCTTACTAGCCAAGAAGGAATCCCACACCAAACTCCACAGGGAAAGACTCCAAGTACAACCACAACCTCACCCCAAAATGTGGAGGGCAAAATGCCTGGGTGCATCCTCTTGGCTGCAGACCCTGTACCCGCAGCAGTCAGCTGGGGTGGCCCACCCTGCCACTCCGTTCCTCAGCAAGCCTCAACCAGCCAGTGTGAGCGTGCAGACCCCGTGCTGCCCACACCTGCCTGCCCACAGCTGCCTGCACAGCCCCTGGTGTGAGCACTGCCCAGCTCTACCCTGCACAAACATGTTGACCCAGCGTGGCCTGAACCCTCTCCTACCCACGCGCTGCCCAGGAGCTTCCCGCGGCTCATCTCCATCAACCAGGCTGGAAGGAGCCTGACAAGAGTGGCTTTCCTTGGCACATGTCACATCTCCTGGCTGGATGGACCCTACCCAATGGCCACCTCACCCAGTCCCTCCTCTTCTCCACCTGAGCTGTAACTGCAGCACCTCCTGTGGCCCAGGACAGGTGCTGACCAGCCTGGCTTGTGAACACACATCAAAAAATGTCATCAAAAAAAGCCACATTGCCCCAGGATGGCAGGTTTGGAGGTGGTTTGGGACACTTCAGGAATCTCCAGACAGACCCTACCTCTTGGACAACCCCGGGCCTGTGCAGAACAGAAATGGCTTTGAGACAAAAGGAATGGTGTGGTGCATCCAAGAGATGCTTCCATTGGGAGGGAAGAGGAACCAGCAGAGGTTGGAATGTCTTTAATCTCTATGCATGGGCTCCAGGCACAGTTACCTCTAGCAAAAACAGCCCTTTGACTGTGCTGGCTGAGTCACTTCAGCCTCCCAAGATGGGGACATTTTATCATGCATAGACCTGTACCTCTGAGGGTTGTAGGTATGCTGAGACTCTCTTGTGCAAGGATCCTGGTGTGATGGGACCTGATCTCAGCATTTTTCTGGTCGT
Organism: Pachyramphus minor; assembly: GCA_013397135.1. Taxonomy (NCBI): domain Eukaryota; kingdom Metazoa; phylum Chordata; class Aves; order Passeriformes; family Tyrannidae; genus Pachyramphus; species Pachyramphus minor. Next base: position 162,466 of record VYXB01009391.1, on the reverse strand, counting down.
TCAGGAATGGCCTCTCCCAACAAACAATTCTGCTTCTGAAAATGAAACCTGACCTCTGAAGAGTTGTGATGTATTCGGGTTCCAGTCAGACTGCTGTGGGTGTCAGATCGTGTGTCTGCATCTGATGGTGTCTGCAAGCCCCAGTATCACCTGAACAGTGCCAACCGAGGTGCCAGTGCTCCATCCACACTTGGGTTTGAGCACCTGCTGGCCTGAGCAGTCTTTGCTTCTCATGTTCATCAGTGTTCTCAGCTTGTCCACAAGTTGGCTCATCAACCAGCATGGTCATAGAATCACAGAATGGTTTGTGTTGGAAGGTTGCTCAAGTACCATCTCATTCCAACCCCCTGCCATGGGCAGGGACACCTTCCACTAGACCAGGTGACTGAGAACCCCATCCAACACTTCCAGGCATGGGGAATCCACAACCTCTGTGGGCAACCTGTGCCAGTGCCTCACCCCCCTGAGTAAGTCCTGTAGGACTTTACTCATTGATGCAACTGCTTGAAGTCAGAAAATTGGACTCAGCAATGGAGAAATGGCACCAGCCAGAATGGGATTGCTCTATGTACACAAGATTTTAAGCTCTGACTAAGGTTGTCTCCAGGCTGCTGTGAAGTAGCACCTTGCTATAGGAAAGCAAATGAAGTCCAGGGATTTTGTTTAAATTGAAGGCAGGAGCTGATGGAGAGGGAGGAACAGACAGATGATGGTGGACAAAGGCTGAGACCAGTGTGATCTGGGATCTCAGGGTTTCTGTGACCTTGTGGACTGAGGTCCAGGTTCACAGACCACATCTGTGCCTCAGCCAGTCACCCTGCAGCAGACCTGGGATCCATGCAGGTCCCTCACCATCATCCATGCTCACAGCTCCTCCAGCTTCCTGTCCTCAGGGAGCACGAACACAGAGAGGGGACAGGGTCTGCCCAAGGTTTCCAGGGACATGAAGTCAGCAGATAAACTTTGCAGAGCTTTTCCCTCTTTGCAATGCTGATCACATAAGTCATGCAGTGACCCCTGAACACAGAATGTATTGGCTATTCTTGGAGCTGCCCTGGAGCCCAGGACTCCTGCTGAGGGTGCTCTTCTCAGTGAGCTGCAGCATTGTCCTCCTTCATCCTCTACCACAGCAACATCCCAAAGGGAAAATGCCACCACTTAGACAAAGTAACTCTGTCCCAGCAATTCAGATGCCCTGCTGTCCTCTGAACCTTTTTGCCATCCTTCTTTTGTAGCAGTGCCTCATCACCTCAGTAGGGAGCAGCCCCAGGAATCAGATTCCTCAAAGAGAAGATGTAATCCTGCTGGTGTATAGGGGTCTCCTTGACATCATCCTCCAGATTTTGGTATAATTATTCAAGCTCTTGCCAAAATCATGCTGTATGTTGTTGTTGAAAATGTCTTTTATGAGAGAAAAAAGTAATATGCAAGAATGGTTTGATGTGATATGTAAGGATTGACTGCAGTGAGCAGGGCCTGACTGGGGCTTCCTTAATACCAGACTGTAAGAAAAACCATCCTGAGACATCCAGTGATAGGTGCAGCCTGTCATTTCCTGCTCAAACCTGAGCTCCCAGTGAGCAAAGATGGAGCTTTTCTGAGCTTGAGGCTGAATGAAGAACCTCTTGTTTAATACCAGGGTGGCCCTGTCCCTAGAAAATTATCTAACCCTGTTTGGAACTGTTTCTTGGCCTCTCTATGTCATGCTCTGATGATGAGTTATTGGATTAATTATGTGCCATGTGAAGAAACATTGGTTCTTGTCCCAGTCCCAGCATCTGAAAACTTCTCTAGCTGCCCCACTGCTGTGAAAAACAGCACTGTCCAGCACTCCAGTGGTTTTAGAGGTCTCTGAAGCATCTTCCTTAAATATTGTTTGTCTTCTCCAAAATGGCTTCATTTTGGAACCAGTCCATGCTGATGGTGGTCTGGAAATTCTCTCAGTCTGTTTTACTAGTTGGAGAAGGAACTTGTAATAAATGGTAGGCAGCAGGAGTGTGACAATGGGCTTTGCTTTAGTACTGACTCCAGATTCTTCCAATGATCAACCCCGAATGCTGAGCTCAGATTTCATGGAGCCACTGAGATCCAACACCTCAACAGTGTTTTCTGAAGCCCCACTCTGCACCTTTCTGTGTTCAGCTCTGCATCTTGATTGTTAAAAGACATGAATTATTATTCTGCTTCACTGGGCTGCAGGACCCAGTGTGTTATCTCCCCAGCACACTCTGGCTGCAGAAACAAACCTGGCTGCAGGAGCAGGAGCCCCAGAAGCTCTGTTGGTCATTGTGTGATGAGGTTTCCCACTGCACTGGGCTGTTGTCCCTCACTGGGGCTTTCACACCCCTTTCACAGCACAAAGGTGACCCAGGGGTGATAATTATGGACTTTCCAGGGCACATTCACACCAGCCACATGTCCTGCCTGGGTGACACTCATCTCAGAGGGGTCCCACCAGCCTTGCAGTGTGAACCCTGTAGGAACAGGCTGTGGGTGCACAGGGAGGCAGCTCATGGTGCTCTGTGGTCCCTGCACTTGGCCCGTGACTGTGCAGAGCAGGAGGGGAGAAGATCCTCTGGGAAGGTAAAGAGGGGAATCCTTTTGAGAATGGCAGGGGGTGTGAGTGGGGTATAAGAGAGGAAAATTAGGAGCAGATGGGGCAGGGATCTGAGCCTGCCAGAGTGCCAGAGGCTTGGATTGCCCATGGTGTGCACCGGGACCCCTGGGGCCCCCAGTGCTGCCCAAGGACCAGCTGTACCCAGGAGATGCAGGAGGAGGGCAGGGGCAGAGGGGAGCCATTTCAATCACATTCTTCTGCCACCCCTGTAATTTCTGTTCTAGGTTCCCCACAGATGAGGATTTGGCATCTCCTCATCCTTCTGCCTGTTTTTGTCAGGGTACTCCTGCTGCCCTGTGTTCTGCAAGGCAGGTCTTGGGTGGGACAGTGTGGCCTGGCCAAAGCCTGCCCAGCACCAAGAGGAGCAGAAGCATCACAGCTGGTGTCCTGTTCCTCACACCCTTCTTAACCACCCCCACATTGTCTCTGCACACTCCCAAGAGCAAGTCTGCCCTGCCTTGGGTCTCCTGGGATCCCCACCACCCCAGGCAGTTTTTCAGCAGTGTTTTAAGCCAAGGCCCAGCTGTATTTGTGCAGCCTTTTATTCCTGTTCGTCCATGGAGCCTTTCTCTCAGTGTCCCTGCAGGATTCTGTGTTTTCCAGCAGCTCTCCCACATGAACCTCTCTCTGCACCCCTTTTCATATGCACAATTTGCCTTGGGCAGCCCTGTGTTGCCAGCAGATGTACCAGCCTTCCCCTCCCAGACATCATCTGGGTCCTTGGCAGCAATATCATCTCCAGGTGAGATGCTGTAGACCCTTAAACGTGTTCTTCATTTCAGAGGAAACCATTTATTGAGTAGGGCCTCTCTGCTGCCCTTCTGAACCAAATGTGTCTTCTCTCCTGCACTGAATGACAAAATTTAACATCTGACTAAAGTCATGGTAGGTGATATCTATTCTTTCCTTTCCATTCCCATGGTCTTCTACCCTGTATAGAAAAAAAAAATGGATTGCTTTGGCAATCCAAAACTCACTTTTCACTAGCTCCTACTGACAGTTCCTGGTTTCCCTGCTCTTTCTTCTGTGTGCATACAAATAATTTACTGCTTAGTCCCCATTTTCTTCCAGAAGTTGAAGAGTTGTGTGGCCTATAGCTTTCCTTTTTTAAAGCTTGTCTCTACAGTTGTCTCCTTCCAAATTTCCTTTCATGTCAGACCTCTGAATCCTTGGCACTAAACCTGGCAGTCACAGCAATGGGGAAGTTTCTTGCTTCTGTCTGTGCTCTTTGGGCTGCCCCTTACCACTAAGGCCATACCTTTGACACTGGCAGTAAATTATGACAGGACCCTAAGCACCATTTCCTTTTTTGTGCCATCTTCAACCACTCAGAAGGTTTTGGAAAGAGAAACCTCAGATACACAAAACATTGCTTTTTAAGGCACTTTCCCCAGCCCAGATACCATGGTGGGATGTCTCTCTTATCCAGAGGAGCACGTGCTAGTGGTGTCCCAATTCCAGACAGAGGCCAAAAACTGAGCCTTTGAGAGATGCAGAGGTGATGAACACCAGTAAACTCAGGTGTGTGGTTCTCCAGCAGGTCAGTGAGAGAGGGTAGTGGCTGACCAAACCTGAAACACCCCTTGGGGTCTGGTTGTCACCCTGCCTCAACCACTAGAGCAGCTCAGAAACCCACCCCTGGGGTAGGAGCACTGCCACCCCATCTCCTCCTTTCCCATCACTTCCATAGGTACATCCATTTCCACAACCCTTCTCCATACCCTGTGCTCACTTCCACCTCTGAGGAGTCCTCCTGGGTCCTGCCCCCATTCAGCCCAACCACTCTGGGGACCTGCTCTCTCTGAAATCCCTGAGCTGGTTTTTCCACAACAGCTCCGGTTACTGCTGCAAGTGGTGCCAAGGCTGCAAACCCCTCAGCAAACAGCTGTGGAGTGGTTCCTCACCCACTGTGTCTGCAGCTGGCCCACAGTGGGATAGGAAACCTGCCCAGGGGCTGGTTTCCATCACCCTGCAGAGGTAACCACTGCTGATGCAGGCAGGGAGAGGGACAGCTGGCTGAGGGCACTGCTGTTACTCTGGGATAACAGATGTGCATCTGCAGGGCAGAGGCCCCTTTATGGTCACATCCTCCAAGTGGACCCCCATTGCAGCACCAAACTCACCCCTCAGCCCCTCTGCTGCAGGTCCTGGGCCAGCCTGGGCTGCAGCTCATCTGCCAGCAGCCTGGAGCTTGCTCAAGAGCCCTGACTGGCCAACACCTCCAGCTTTCCAGTGAGAGCCCAGGACAGCTTCAGAAACTTCAGCAACATTCTCCATTTTGTGTCAGGCTTTTTTTTTTTTTCCTTTTAACAAAGTTTTCTTTTTTCTAATTATAGGATGTTGCAGAACAATCAGCTGAGTCGCATCCCTGCAGAGGCACTGAGAGATCTTCCAAACCTCCAATCTCTGTAAGTCATTAAAAATCAATGCTGCGAACTGCACAGTCCCTTGGGGGCCCCAGGCTTCCCAGCATTTGAGTCATTAGTTCCTTTGTCAAGGATGTTCTGTTCCTTCTTCCTTTTCTTTTCCAATTTATGCAAAGATTACTGTCACTTAGAGCAGAAGGGAGGAGAGGGCAGTTTTCAAGGAAGAAACACTGTCTTGGTAGAGGATGTTGAAATTACAGCTCCCCATGTGTGCATCGTGATGAAAAGGCCACCAGCGCCAACTCATATTTCAAGGAACGTTGGAAAATATCCACCCAAAGAGTCTCTGTCCTCTCCACTGTGGACCACAGTGGGTAAGGGACCTGCCAGGGAGCACAGAGGACACTCTAGTCTGTCAACATGCAAGTTGGGCTGTTTTACCCAAATGGAGGGTAATTGTGTCAGGGTAGAAATGCTTTAAAACACTTTTAGCAATTCAGCCCTGAGAAGAGGCCGAGGCTTGTGATTGTGCTTTTTGTTTAAACTATATCCACAGCAGGTTTTTGCGACTGTGTTCACTAAAAATCACAGGACTCTGAAATACTTGCTGTTTCTCTGAGTGTGGACACAGTTGCAAGCTGACCCTGAGAGTGTCACTGAGTTTAGGGAAGGTGTGTTTGGGAATTCCCCAGCCGGTGTAGGCAGCACTACTGAAGCTTGTAAGAGTGTTGAGTTGGTCTGAGCTACTGAAAAACTGATCTTATCCCTAATCCTTAACTTCAGTCCCAGTCTCACACAGCCCTTCCATCACAAAAACATTGGTTGGGAGCTGTTTCTGGGAATCTCCAGGACAGTTTCCTGCTTGGAGCAGGACCATCTCAAAAACTAGGTGGGGCAGTTGCAGCTTGTCTACCCAAGCACAGAGATTCCCCCTGGCTGGTGGCCTGGCCTGGGCCTGTTCTTCCTGGGGAAGAAACTTTTTCTCCAGTACAACCTAAACCTCCTGGAAGGTAATTTGTGGCCATTACTCTTTGTTTGATCACCTGGAACCACCATGAAGAGCTTGGCTTCATCATCTCTGGCTGTGGGTCACTAGCAGATCTCCTCTTTGCCTCTTCTCTGCTGAGTGAAACCAACCCAGCTCCTTCCACCTCTACTCATGGGTCAAATGCCCTGGGACCCTGACTCAGTCACCAGCCTTCCACTGCACCCATCTGCTTCCTCTTCCTCCTTCTGACACTGGGCAGCCCCAAACTGGTCACAGTTCTCCATGTGTGGCCCTCCCAGCACCAAGTAGGAGTTTCTGTAAATATTAATTTAAATATTAATTTGCAATGGGGGTGTTTGCTGCACAGGATATGAATGTTCTTTCTGCCAGGAGAGATTTGAAACCTTTGTTGTTGAAACATGGTTGGCACATGGTTGTGGTTGTTATTAAATTGTGTTGACATCACCACCAGTGCCAGAGTCAAGACCCCCCAACTCCAGGGATTTGGAGATTAAATTGTTTTCTGAGTGACTTCCTTTTCAAGGGAAGCATGACATGGAAGGTCACTGCAAGGGGGCTGCCCCAGGAATGCCCCTTTCCCCCCCTCAGCCTGTCTCTCCTCTGCCTGTGAAAGTCTGTGACAACCAGTGCTGCCAGAGCCCGTGGCTGGATAGACTTAAGCTTTGTTTCTGAAAGTTCAGTGCCTGCACAGCCACCCCTGCAGCCTGGGCCACCTCTCCTGGGGCACTGATGGATGACCACCTTGGCTAGTGCTGTAAGGCCCACATGCTCTATCTCCTCAGCCCACAACCCCCACCAAAACACCACATGGCACATGAGAAATGCAAAACTCTCCAAGAAACATCCTGCAGCACTTTGGGGTTCATTTAAGGTGCAGGGTGGGAGGATGGTTTGGCACCAATTAGCACAGAGCCACCTGTTCCTAGTGCATTTGGAGGCCACCTCATCCAGTGAGGGCTCCCCAGATGTCTCCAAAGCTGGGTGAGGGAGAGGTAAGGCCAACTGGGATCTAATGTTCTTCCTGCAGAAACTGAACAGTGAAACCAAATTTTATGGGGAAATAAGCTGTCTTAGACAACCTGAAGGAGACTAGGCTTGACCTTAAAGCTCATCTCATTCCAACCCCCTGCCATGGGCATGGACATTTTCCAATAGACCACATTGCTCCAGGTCCTGTCCAACCTGGACTTGAACCCTTCCAGGGATGGGGCAGCCACAGCTTCTCTGGGCAACCTGTGCCAGTAAGATTAAGGGCTCCAGGAGAAAGGTTTGTGTGACAAAAAGCAAGCAGCAGAACAATAGTAACTTCTGTAGATCTCATGCCAGTGAACGGACCTCACCCATCCTGTTCTGTCTGAGCCCACAAGAATTCAGGGTAAGACCATAAGAGATCAGTCATGTCCCCAGAAGTCAGTGTTCCATGTATGCCCCAGAGGCTGGGTCCAACTCCTCAGCTGGGTGGGGGGCAGCCTCTCCTGGAAGCAAAAATTTCAGAGGTGTTCCTTGCAATGGAGAACTCTGCCCTGTCAGAGCTGCCTGGTTAGAGAAGGGGCAGAAGGCACCTCTCAGAAAGACCCTGATCACACATCAACAACAGGGTGAATCCTGCCCTCAGCATGGGGAGTACAGAGCGAGTTGTTCTCCAGGAGGGGTGTTCCCCAGGACCCTTATTCTCCAAGAGGACAGTCACAAGCCAGATCTGCCTCGTGTTAGCACCACACCAAGACCTTTCTTGAAAGGTCTTGACCACGTGAAAGCGTGGAGGGCACATGCAGGTAAAGATGATGATGTGCACTTTCACAGAATCACAGAATCATCAAGGTTGCAAGAGACCTTCAAGACCATCATCCCACCACAATGACCCCTACACCAACAGGAGTGGCACAGCATGGACAGCACTCTGTCTTAAGGTGAATACAGAGCTGACATGCTCTGCTTGGTTTCCACTGGTGCTGCCACAGCTTCTCCAAATGTAACTGCTCACCTCAGACCAAGAGGCTCCATGTGGGTCTGCATTAGAGCGATTTATTTTCCCCCTCTTTTTCAAATATCTGAGTCATTTTCCACAAGTTTATGAGACTCTTGTGTGTTCATTGCCAAAAAATGAGCCAGCCTGGAACACCTATAGGTCACCCACAGCACAGTTTCCAGGCGTTACTGGTCAGGCTATCTGAGATCCAGTGTATTTGTGTTGCCCAGAGACAACTTTTTTCCATTCAGAAGGGAAGTGGCTTTATGGCACATCCCCACAGCCCATGAGTTACCGGACTGGAACAGCACTTGGTGCAATATTAACTCTCTGTTTGCAAGTTGGCAACACATGACAAGCAGGCAGGACAGCTGGGAAGGGGGTGAAAATGGGAGCCAGCAGGAATGGGGTGGAACAGCAGTTCCAGACAGAAAGGGTTTGTGTGCTGGTTATTTTCTTGCTCTTTCAGATGTTTGCATTTGGTGTCCATGTTTGTCATTCTGGGATTCAGGCACCATTTGGAGGGAAAGTGTGTATCCCTTAGGGACAAACTGACAAAAGAGAAGAAAGGCAGACTTCTCAATGCAAAAGTCTTTTCTCGGGGTTACAACTGAAGGAGCCAAACTAACTGGAGGCTGAAAGCAATTGTTTTGAGTTTAGCTCTACCAGAAGAACTTCCCAAGCCATGCAATGGATGAGGTGGCCAGACAAGTGGGACAGAAAGGAATTGTTTTAGCAACTATGGGACAGAGAGATGCTGGCATTTGGTGCCTCCAGAGCGCAAAGTTAGAGCTGAAATGTAGCAAAAAACTGTGTCAGTGGAGTCTCTGAAATAGGAAACCAAAAAAATGATGAACTCCAGTTGTCTCCAAATGTGGCAGCTGTCTTGGCTTCTGGGCATTCAAAGGGGATGAGGTAGGACACACACACCCAAGCTTTGGTGGCACTTGGAATTGAACTGTGAGGTCCCTTTGCTGCACTGCTGGGGTCCAAGCTTGGCTCCCAGGCATGGGGCATGGTCAGACCTGTACTCAAATCCCTCAGTACAGGTCCTGCCTGAGAGTGCTGGACAGTGAAGGCAGTAGATGCTCCTCAGGTTCTGCAGGATGTGTACTGTAAGACATGGAACAGCTGGAAGTCTGAAGCAAGGTTGTGAGTCCCAAACAGCAGGAGATCAACTTTACATACACGCTCAAGGAGAGGGAAGTCCAGGCAGGAGGAAACTCCAATAAATGCTGTCACTCAGAGAGCAGAAAGGAAGTCATTCCTCCTTTTTATGAGGTGATGGTGCACGTGGAGGCAGGAGTGCCCTGCCCAGAATGATCAGAGTCAGCAGCACACTCAGGGCGTGAACTCTCTGCTCCAGAATGCCTTGTCCCCAGGAAAGGGGAAACTTGTTCCACACTGCAGCCCTCTGGCATTGCGCATGCACCCCAAATACCTTCCCACGCAGCTCTGTGGCAGTCTGAACCAAGGGCTCCAGCTCCAGGGACAGCAAACAGCAGCTCCCTGTACAATGGCTTGGGTCCTGCTCTCACATCTGTCTCTAGAAGAGAAAAACAAGTGTAACAAAGGCCTTGCTTACACTGCTCTGCTTCTGTGGGCCTCCCCCTGTGCTTGCCTTCCAATGAGGACCTGTCTTCAGGCAAGGAGCTGTCTCAGAGCTGCCAATCCATGAGCTTCAGGTGTGCAGAAATTTTCATGGCAGCTGTGGTGTCACCCACAAAAGACATGCTGTCAAACCAGCAATGAGAGAACAGTAATTTTAATTACTCTAGAGGAAGCATGCTGGTTCTCAGGAAATCCAAATTACTGAAGATCCAGTTCTTCACTGGACAGATAGAATGCAAAAAAAAAATTATTCAGGCAAATTTAGGAGAGATGGGAGGGTCAGGGTGTTCTCCTGAAGTTTCCCTCCAAGAGGATGTTCCCATTGCCCTGTGTGATCCCCCCACAGCTTTTCTAACCAAGGAAGATGTGGTCCTGAGTTTTGGCAAATAATATTTCAAACAGGGTTTCTTCCTGCAAACTCTCACAGAGGTGCTGGGAAGACTGGCAAACCAGGAGGAGGTTTTGAATCATTCAACATAACTCTGTGCCAAAGGAATTTGTAGGTCTAGGGTGCCCATCACCTCATGTGCTGACCCAAAACTTGGCTGCTCCAGGTTGGACCATCACTCATCAAGAACTTCCTGTGGTCTGTGCCACCCCTCATCAGAACCCCACTGTGGGGGTTCAGCTTTTCCCAAACAGATATGTCCATTGTTCCCTCAGCCCCATGGATGCCAGTCAGCCTGAGGGGCAAGTGTCAAATCCACCCAGACAGCCCCATGTACATCAGTCACCCCTGTCTTTACAAACACCCTTCCCCACAGGTCCTCTGAAGCTGCAGCCATGGCTGTGGGGCCAGAACCAGACCTGCCCTGCTCCCTGTCAGCTACAGGATGTGAAGGCATCACAGCCTGGAGCCCAAGCTGTCAGGAAGGAGACCTTGGCAGAGATCACTAGATGAATACAAAGAGGAATCTGGATTTCAAAAGAAGAGAAGGCAACGCTCTGGAGACTGAGCCTCCTACCAAGTGTGAGGGAGCTGCTTCCCAGCAGGCTTGATTTATCTGGGAAGCATGTTGGGAAGCCCAGTGGGGAGGATTAGAAAGAACACGCACACCTGATGGCAACGCTCTGAGCCCTGCAAGGGGTGCCAGAGCTTTACGTAATGCTCAGATCCAGTTGTGATCCCCTGGCAGAGTATCTGGTTGCCAGTGGTTTATAGGTGCAGTAACAACACACCATGTGTATTCTGGAAGAGTCGTGTGTCAGTCTAATTAACGACTTTGTGGTTTCTGAGCACTTACCTAAAGCAGATGGGCACTGTGTCTGTTCCTCTGCCAGGCAGAAGGAGTCCAAGGTATTTCAAAGTAAGCAGGTGCTATAAATTATAATTACCAAGCTTGCCGAGGTAGAGAAAGCAGAGAGGGAAAAAAAAAAAAAACTGATGGATTAAGAGATCAAGATAAACTCCTCATTTTTCTTTCTCAAATATCTATGGAAAGCTCTTTCAGGAGTTTCTTGCAGATCAGCAGTTTGGGAAGGTGCTTAGCATGTGTCAGGCTCGTTTGGGTGGGTGTTGCCTACATCAGCTTGGAACAGGGAGATTAATGCCAGCAGAAGAGTGTCAGAGCTTTTCCTGCATGGGGGGCTGTGTGGTGGCCTCTGAACAGCCATCACAGTTCTCTGGCTCAGCTTTGAGCCCAGAGGCAGCAGGAGAATAAGATTCCTCAATGGCCCAGTGCAGCCTTCCCAAAGTTATGACTTTAGTTCAGGGCCACAACACCAGCCTGTGTTTTCAGTGTGGTGATCAGATTTCCAGTCTGTGGCCAGGAATCCCAGACCTCTGCATTTCCCTGGGATTCCCTCTTCCAGACTGGGGAGGAACTGCACCAAGAGCTAGTTGCTGGGATTTTGAGAGACTTTGTACATCCCCAGGGTAGTAACAGGCTTTATGACCCACTAAGAGCAGCAGCACAGGCACAAAGCTTCTAGAGTCCCATTTCTCCCTGCTGGACAAAGACATCTTCTCATTTCTCTGCTGCCTCATGGCAGCTCATTTCTCCTCTCACAGACTTGTGTCCTTACACAGACACCAGACCCCAGCAGAATGGACAAAGCTGGCATGGATCTACTGACACACATCTACCCCCATCAGCAGTGTGGAAGGCTATAGCTGAGCTCACCTCCATGTGTCTGAGTAGCATCTTTTAGCCAAGAGAGAGAAGCAGATGCACTGGGAGACAAATCAATCTCCTGGAAAGCAGGAACGTGCCTTCAGATCACTCCCAGCAGTGCCTGGTCCTCTCCATTCACAGCTGGAGAGGGACACACAGGTCAAAAGGAGACATCTGAGTACAGATGAGATGATTTGAGGTGATGGTTGAGTATAGATGATTTCTAGCTGTGACATCCACCTGTGCATCAAACCTGATGTCCTCTTTAAGTCCTTGTGTCATGATTTAACCCCAGTTGGCAACTGAACACCACGCAGCCTTTCCCTCTCCCCACCCTGGCTCTGGTGGGAAGGAGATTCAGAAAGAAAAGATAAACCTCATGGGATGAGATAACAGCACATTAATAAACAAAATAAAATATTACAATAATGCTAATGATAATTGTAATGAAAAGAGAGGAATAAAACCTAAGAATAACAAACGATACATAATATAATTACTCACTGCCTGCTGACCGATGCCCAGCAGCAATGGGCAGCCCCCAGACAACTCCCCTGCCTCAGTTTCTATACTTGCCATGAGGTTCTATAGTGTGAAAATCCCTTTGGTCAGTTCAGGTCAGCAGTTCTGGCCATGCTCCCTTGCAGCTTCTTGTGCTCCTGCTCACTGGTGGAGCTTCACAAACAGAAAAGTCTTAGGGTGAGAACTACCCAACTACAACCAAGACATCAGTGGGGTATCAACATTATTCTCATACAGAATCCAAAACACAGCCCAGTGTCAGCCACTGGAAGCAAAATTAACTCTATCCCAGCTGAAACCAGGACCTCTTGGTACCTGGAACATGGTGTGAATCAGGGAGTTACCCACAGCTCCAGCCCATCCCCTGACCTGCATGTGCAGGGATTTGTCCTCAGGTAACCCTGAGGAGAGAGAGCATGTGAATCATCATCCATCAATACTAAAAGCTGGGGTAAAAAAGAATCAGAAGTCTGGTGTCTTGGCTACAGGTCTGCAAAGCCCATCCAGTCCTGTAAAGTAACTTTCACATATTTCTGTCACATCCAAGTGATCAGCAATGGTCAGGGCTTTGGACCAGCAGTGTCTGAGAGATTTCCCCACAGCTGTTCCTGCCCCAGCAACCTCCAGCATTTGTGTTTGCAAGCACAGAAACCAACTGAGGCACATGAAACCTGGGAACGATTTCCAGACACTTGCTGACAAATCTCCCCATTGCACTCACCTCCTCCTCTGCCATTAGACTCTCCTGTCCCTCAGTCATGCTCCAGTCCCTGCTCTGCCTCCAAGAGCAGCAGCAGTGCTTCCTTTCATGAGGACTCAAGCCTCAAGACCCTGCAGCACCAAATCAGATTCTTCTTGACTCCTTTCCACCCTGCAATTTGGGTTTTCTCTTTGGGTCTCCCTGGCAAGATGCTCCATACTGCTGGCAAACACTGCCTGAAACAGCCCAAGAGGTCCCATTCCCTGGGATCCTGTCCTTACCATCATTTTTGTTCCCCTTTCTCCCTCCCAGTCTTTGTTCTGTGCATTCCTCTGGAATACTTGCAGGATTCTCTTATCACTCTGCCAAAAACCTGCTGTTCCCAGCTGAAATCAGCTGCAGTTTCCCTGAGGAAGGCTCTGGTCCCATCAGCACCATTCCCACTATCAATACCTGCCCATTTCAGATGCTCATATGACAGCACTGCTGTCCTCTTCACATTGGTCCTGCAGAAGGATTTGATGCCTTCATAAGCTGATGGGATGCAAACTGTGTCATATGCATTGTTCTTTAAAATATTGAAAGCATTTTCATATTTGCTACAAGTGTCATTTCCCATTATATTCTGATTTCACTCCAGCTGTATTGACTTGTAATCTCTAAGTGGTGAAACAGCCTGACATGTAACTCCCTGCATACAGGTTAATTGTACCTCTAACTAAAACAATCCACTTTCTCCACTCCCCTGGTTTGTCACTGCTCTGATATATTTAGCAGAAACCATTTGGACTCCTGTGGAAACACAATGAAGACTGCTTCAGCCCCTGTCCCTGAAGGCAGGCAATTATTTTTGTACATATGGCCAGAGATTAAAATGCAAAAAATGACTTATAGCAATTTGAGAACATGTGGGCTTTGATGTTGACAAAGGAGGGAAGCTCTTCCCACCTGGTCAGATTCTCACAAGCATATAAACTCTTATGACAGAAGGAATCAGCATGGCCTGAAGAGCTCAGTCAGTTCATTCCTCATTTCACTTCTTTGATCTGTTTGAGATTTGACAGTTTGTTGTTCACTGCAATATTCTTCCCTATAAATCACACGTGATGGAGTGAGGTTTCTGGAAGGTGTTGTTCCCATTGGTTGTTTAGAGGATAAAAGCTACGGAAAAAAGGTATTTATACAGTCAATATAACACAGCAGTGACTTACAGTCTGTTGGCATAGGAGCTGTCTTGTGGCAAGACCACCTCAGCCCTGTAACCTGATTTACTGGCTGCAGGGTCTTTGTGAAGCACAAGGAAAGGGAAGTAAGGGAAGAGCAGTGAGGTAGCTCTTATGGCATCCCTGAAGACAGACTGAAGCAAAGCAACCACAAAGATTTCCTTGGTGATTGTTGCTGCTGAGAGCACAGGATCTCAAATTTCACCCTTTAAAGGCACCTTTACAGCAGAAAGCATGACTGCAGCAGAAAAAAGAGCCCAGGACAAGTATCACAGTGCAGGCAGCACGGTAAAGAAGGTTGTTCCAGTCTAGAGGACACCTGCTGCTCAAAACCTTCCTGTCCCATCTCTGAAATCCCCTTTTCCCTGAGGCTCCTGTTCCCAGCAGCCAGCTCTGGAGAGCAGCACAGCTGAGTCATGGAGTTTTCTCCCCATTCCTGTTTTCAGAAGTCTGATCTGCATTTTGGTATTTCAAGGGTTTAATAGCATTTCTACAAAGAAGATAGTCTAGGAGGGTCCAAGAGCAGTCATCTACCACATTTAAGTGAAAATTTCAGGCAGATGTGCCACACATCTGGATGTACTGCAGGTGACTTTCATGCACTGATGCAGCCACACTGTGATGAGTCCTTGCTGAAGTTTGGCTGTGGTTGGTATTCCTCACTGGCTCTTTGGAAGCAGGAGCCTCTCTGGCTCCACTGCCATGATTCTTCCTCCCAGGTGTAGCTTGTACAATCTTAGATTCACCTGAAAATGGAAGGTTGGCCCCTGTAGCTTGTGCAGTGGAACCAGTGCATAGACAAGGAAGAGATGATACAGTTTGGATTCAGGTGGGCTGATGTCCCTGAAAGGGACTGAGGCTCTCCTCTGGAGGCCACCTCTCATAATTTGGTATAATAAGCCAAATTCAGAGGAGTTACTGCTTTCTGGCACAGATTTTGAGCAGACAAGATTTTTTTGGTTCCATGTACCATGGGCTGTCATCCAACTTGCCTCTCTTCCCTCCACTTCACCCAGCTGTTGTGGGAGATCTTTGCTTGTCACCAGGACTGGCAGGAACAGCTTAGCAAGATCAGACCGGGGTTGAGGAGAAAAAGGTGCATTAGAATATAGATCAAGTTCAAGATTCAGATTTTGGACTCGTTCCTCTACTTATACTGACCTGATAAAAATCCAGATCTGGGTTCAAGA
Source organism: Pachyramphus minor (assembly GCA_013397135.1). Lineage (NCBI taxonomy): Eukaryota > Metazoa > Chordata > Aves > Passeriformes > Tyrannidae > Pachyramphus > Pachyramphus minor. Next base: position 147,145 of record VYXB01009391.1, on the reverse strand, counting down.
GTATCTCAGACTGGGAAACCAAGTGCATGGCTGGACCTTATTTAATATTCCAGCAGCTTTCTCTGCCATTCAACTTGTCTCCCCATGTTGTTTAGGGCATGTTGCCCAGGACCTCTGAAGAGCACTGGCATTTTTACTGCAATGATGAGCACCGATACATTTTCAAAAGCTGTTGGTAAATCCACTTGGCAGAACATGCATCACTCTTTTTTACAGGGGCAAAAAACATGGCTTGGTCACTGTGTTCTTGGTAGGACCCAACAAGCAGCTTCACTGCCTTCCCTTTGTAGCCCTGAAATAACAGCAGTGGGATGAGCCACGCTGGCATTTGGCATTGCAGTGGAACAGCCTTGGGCCAGGTTTGTGGCTGGGATGTTGAGGAGCTGGGACCAGGAGACTGGTGTCTTTGTGCCTCTGCTGTGACCGGGGTGCTAGATCCTTCCCTCATGGTGGGAGATCCTAAAATACCATCAGAAAGGAGATCAAATTGTTCTGAGTCACCTTTGTGGCCTCACTACACAACATTTCTTCACTTGGACTAAGTTTGTGCTGTGCCCACATCTCCCTCAGGCAGACCAGGTGGATTTGTCTCCTCTGACTGTAGCTGTCTAGATATTACTCACCTCACCTCATCAGCAGTGGAAAATGATCAGCATCTCCAGAGGGTGAATCATCTGTTATCTCAGAGCCCTGTCTGGGGGATGAATCACTCTCTGGAGGACTCTGGTTTTCTCTTCTGGCTATGGAAAGACCCTATAACTGGTTTCAAGTTCTGTGGGAATAAGGCTGGGTGAGATGTGGTTTTCCTACCCTTGGAGAGAAAAAAATAAATAAATAAAACAAACACCATGTCTCTGTCCCCACCCCTCACTTTTATCTATCAAAAACAGCCCCTCAAGCTGACACAGACCATCAGAGCATGGGTACCAAAGCAGAGCTGAGCATCTCTCCTCCCCCACAACCCTGTGACCCCTTGAGCCAGCACACACTCCCCTCAGGGAGACCTGTCAGAGGAGATTGCCCTGACCAAAAACACAAGTGCAAGGAGCAGTTTACCCTCTAACCAGGGAGGCATTTCTCTGCATTTCAGAGCTGGAGGAATTTGACTTTGTAACCAAAGTTCTGGGGAGAAGTCAGAAATGAGACATGGCTACTGGCTACATCACAGACATGGGTTTTTTGCTGTCAGTAGCAGGAACTCAGCTGGTCAGATTAGAGACTTTTCTGCTTAGGAGTAAAAAAGCATGAAATGCAATGTGGTTATCCCACTACAATGCCCTCAATAGCTTGTTTGAGAGGAAGATTTAAAGACCACACACAAGCTGTTGAATGTATCTTCTTCAAGGAATAGTTCTCTTTAGCAGTGCCCCAATAACTCCCTGCCTGCATTTGTTCTCCATCCATTATTTGCTGTCTTCGAGCAATGAATTTATGTGAAGTTTATGTAAGGGCAATGTCCATAGGTCTCATGTTTGTGAGTGTCCATGCTGTGAATGATCCCTGGATTCATTTCCCAGGAAGACAAGAGTGTTGTGTTGTTTGTCAGACTAACAGCTAAAAGTTTAGCCAACTTCAGTCACCTCAGAACTGGAAAATAATACAGAAAAACAGGTATCTGCATGAATTGCTATCTCCTCCCAAGAATGGTAGATGTGATATAAAACATAGAAATTAGTGCATCAAATGCATCAGATGCCTCATTCGTGCACACCGTGTGTAAAAAGCAGCAGCTTCATCTCTTTACATCTTCTGGAATTCTTCCCTGGAATGTGTAGAAAGTAGATCATTCAGCTCCCAACAACCTTGAGCTGGGCCATCCTGTGATGATCCCCTGAGTCAATCCCTCTCTTGACACTTCACTTTCTAATTTTCCCATTCCTTGAGTTGGTGGTTGGCAACACTCAGAAGGGGGTGATGATGAGGGACTCCCTTGCCATGACCCAGCACCTCCAGAATTCCCCAGCTGTGCTGCCAAGTGAAGAGGTCACAGCAGGGCTGGGTGGTTGGAGCTGTGTTTGTCCAGCAGCTTGGCAGTGGTTATACCTCCCTGGCTGTGCCCATCAGAGACTCCAGTCACCTCCAAATTTCTCTGTGTTCACTGTAGCAATCCAGCAGGGCCACCAGGAGCTCCATTTGGTTAAGAACACAAGAGATCACTTACACCAAGCTGAAATTGGTGATTGCATATCTGTTTGGATCGTTCTTACCTTTCTCTGCCCACACTGCAATGCCTGCAGTACTTCCCTTCAAGAAGCAAATGTCCCTCAGAAGAGATTCTGGCAAACACTTCAACAGAATTCCACCTTCATACCCCTCTCATGTGCAGTGTCACTTCCCATCTCAGGCTGTAAGAGCTCTCAGGAGGGGGCACATGCCACCCTGACTGCCCTCAGGGTGTGTTCCAGGCACATTGCAGCCACTAAAGAAATGATATCCACACACACACTTCTGCCTCCTAAAGTCATATAGTCATACGTTCCAGCATGGTTTTCATTGACCTTTATTATGGGGACTCATGAACCTTAACCCAGTGGTTTATCCACACAAGCACCCGGGGCACGCTGCAGGTCCCTGGTGACAACTCAATAGACACGATGGACAATGGGTCCCAGATGTTCCCCACAGCAGATACAGTCACACTGCAGGGAAGATGGGTCCCAGATGTTCCACACAGTAGATGTGTCAGTGCAAAAGGGAGATGGGTCCCAGATGTACGTGCACTGATGTGTAAGCACTCCTGGTGAACCACAGAGAAGCTTCAGGTAAACTGGAGGTAGGAAGGCAAGCAAGGAATGAAGAACATATTTAAACTGGAAACATCTATCATAGAATCATGGAATCATGGAATGGTTTGGGTTAGAAGGGATCTTAAAGCTCACCTCTTTCCACCTTGTGACATGGGCAGGAACACCTTCCAATAACCCAGGTTGCTCCAAGCCCTGTCCAAACCTGGCCTTGAGCACTTCCAGGGATGGGGCAGCCACAGCTTCTCTGGGTAACCTGTGCCAGGGCCTCCCCACCCTCCCAGGGAAGAATTTCTTCCCAATATCCCATCTAACCCTGCCCTCTGTCAGTTTGAAGCCATTCCCCACTGTCACTCCAGGACGTTGTCCAAAGTCCCTCTCCAGCTCTCCTGGAGCCCCTTTAGGCACTGGAAGGGGCTCTAAGGTCTTCAAGATCCTTCTCTTCTCCAGGTTGAACACCCCCAGCTCTCCCAGTGTGGCTCCAGAGCAGGGGGGCTCCAGTCCTTGGAGCATCTCCTTGGCCTCCTCTGGACCCCTCAAATTGGCCCATGTGCCTCTGGTGCTGAGGGCCCCAGAGATGGACACAGTGCAGGTTTGGTTCTGAGGGTGTCTCAGTGTGCAGTGACCTGTTCAGAGCCCCTCTCCCCAGAGCACAGTGTGTCCTGTTCCTCCTGTTTCTCCTTCCCTTTCCCAGCTGGCTTGTATGCTTGACAAACACCAGCAAATGTGCAGGCCCCACGTTGCTTGGTGGGCCTTGGAGCCACTGTGCCCAGACTCTGGCTGCTTCCTGTACCTTCTCCATTTCCCTGTGCCTGGCACCATGCTCAAGGGGGGCAATGCCAGGCGCACAGGGAGAGGGCTGGTCGGGGGAGTTGGCACAGCTGCCCAGCTGTCAGCAGTTTCTGTAGCTGCGCAGAGATTTTGGCAATCCTTGTTGCACCGTTCTGACCTGAGGGGTTTTGGAGGTGTCTGCAACTGGGGATAACAAAGCCCTCTTGTCTACACCAAAGGCACTTTGTGTGGAGTCTGGGTATTGCTCTGATTTCATTTCCTGAGCATCCCTTGTGGAGGGCTTCCCAGAGGAACATGCCCCGTTGAGTCGGGAGTGAAGACTCTTTGCAGTCCAAACAGAGCCCTGCAAACTTTTCCACCAGGTCTTGTTCTACAGCCAACTGCAAACATGTTTGTGTCTTGAACCTCCATTCACTGCCTGGGGTTTTCACAAGAGTTTTCAACCTGGAAATGGAACTAGGCAACACCTGTGAGTGTTTCTTGAGGGCTGTGAACTCTTCTGTGGCCGGGGCAGAAGGCCCAGGTTTAGGAGCAAACCTATAATACAAGGTAATAATGTGTCATTCATAGAATCATAGAATGCTTTGGGTTGGAAGAGACCTTAAAGGCCGTCTAGTCCAACCCCCTGCAATGAGCAGGGACATCTTGAACTAGATCAGGTTGCTCAGAACTCCATTCAACCTAGCCTTGAATGTTTCCAGGGATGGGACATCCACCACCTCTCTGGGCAACCTGTGTTGGTGTTTCAGCACCCTTATCATAAAAAATTTGTTCCTTATATCTAGTCCGGTTCCTCCCCTCTTTTAGTTTAAAACTATCACTTCTTCACCTGTTGCTACAGACCCTACTAAAAAATTTGTCCCCATCTTTCTTATAGGCCCCCTTCAGGCACTGGAAGAGGCTCTAAGGTCTCCCCAGAGCCTTCTCTTCTCCAGGCTGAGCAGCCCCAGCTCTCCCAGCCTGTCTCCAAAGCAGAGGGGCTCAGCCCTCAGAGTGGCCTCCTCTGGTCACACTCCAGCAGGTCCATTCTCCCACCATATCTGCAGTACATGGTGACAATAATGGGCAGAGCAGAAATTTAACCCAGTTTCCCTTTTCCAGGTGAACGCTGCAGTCCCTGGCTGCCTTTGTTCTATCCCAGTTGATATTAGTCGATGGAAGAAGCCCTTGCTCTTTCCCTGGGTTACCTGGGCAGGCTCAGGGACCCAGAATCTCCTGCCTCTGTGTGTCCTGGCTCCACCAGGTGCTGTGCCAGGCAGAAAGAGTAGCACGTGTGGAGCTGGCTTGCAGGGGAGTGTGGCAGAAGGGGCTTGAGGGACAGAGTGCCCTCAAGCAGATGGCTCTGGAGCCATCGTCCCTCCCTCGCTGTGCCCTCAGCTCCTTGCACAGCAATTCCCTGGGAGCTCAGCAGCCAGGCACTGACTCAGTGTGTCTGGGAGCTCTGCCTGAGAAAGGAGCTGAGGTGTTGGCCCCAGTTTTTAGTAAGTTATCAGAGAAGTTTAGCTGCAGTGACATCATCTCCTTCTTATGTTACTACAAGGAACTTAGATCCTATTATGGGAGAGGAGGTAACTCAATCGAGCCTTTCAAGATAAACTCAGACAGGAAGAGAGACATGATTGCCTGAAGGCACCAATTAGACATTTCTGGTGAGATCAGCTCTGTTCAGCTGACACACGTGCACACTGGGGCGAGGGAGACAGCCAGCACCTCACTCCAGAGAATGGGTGTCTCAGGGAGGGGTGGGCTTCCTCCCGGTGCTGCTGGGTCAGTCCTCACTCCTTCAACAGCCACAGCTCTTCCTCCAGAACATCCTTTCTTTATGTCCTGTGTTGTGCTGTGGACAGAGAATTACAGTGCAGAGGAAATCCCTGGTTTGGAAAGAGCACAGCCCAGTCCAGCACCACTCAGTGCTGCATATGATCTTTGGTGGCAAGTCTCCTCTACCCCTGTCAAGGGAAACAAGAGCCCAATATACTGCAAAAAATACTGTGAGAATGGGCTGCAGTTTGAGGTCCCACTGCCCTGTGGTAACTGGGCTGTGGGGAACAACCCAGTCTATGCTGCAAACCAGTCACTGCACATGACTGGTCTAAGGCACCCAGACAGTCAGCTCTTAGTGGCTCTGTTTTTTAGGAAAAAACCAGCAGCAAAATTTGGGATATTTCCTGACAGCATGGCATTGAGCATTTCTGTTGCTTTCCAGGCTGCAGCAAAGGAACCAACTGGCAGGCTCAGGCATACTCACATTTAGTGCTGACCTGCTCCTCTCACTGTGGCTCTGCATAGATGGGAACATCTGCTCAGGGAACAAAGATGGTAGTGCCTCAGGCCAAAGCACTTTTGATGTTCTTCCAGGCAGCTCACACTCTACCCACCCCTGTAGTCCTTAAAACAGAAAATGGAGTAAAGTCTGAGGTGTCTGCAGGTCCTTTTAAGCACTTTTGAATTCAGTGTCACCTTGAAGTCATATAAATGCCCTGTAAGTCTCAGCAGCATATGCAGCTCTAGAGCCAGGAGCTGAGACTCTCCAGCAGCTGCTGGTTTTCATAAGCTGTTGTTCCTGAATGTCCCAGTTAAAATCAGCTCCTTCTGAATGCAACAAGCAGGATGATGCTCTGCAGGGCCTTGCTTGAGCCCGTGAAGCCAGTCAGAAATCTTGTTCATGCTGACATCTGGAGTCACTGTGTGTCATCCACTCTCCAGACCCACAGCACTGTTTGACAGCAGGTGTGGGATGAAGTCCTACTCCTAAACCCTCCAGCAGCTCCGTGAAAGAGGCTCCTTCCTCTGTAAGCAACCAACAGGTTAATTCTTGCAAGGAAAGCCAACTGAATGATTTGGTGAAAGAAAGATTAAAACATCTCCGTGGAAGGTGAGGAGCCAGCCCCAGCCTGTGCTGTCCTATTTACCCACTAATCGGCCCAATTATCTCAGGTATAAATCATAACACAAAACACTTACAGAGCCAGAGTCACACACTGAAGAAAGGAGAGAACTGTTGGGTTGGTTTTTGTTTAGTATAATTGATATAATTACTAACAACTCTGTGCCAAGAACTTCAGCTTTCCAGAAGGGAGCAGAGAGCTGTCTGAAAGCCATAGCAATTAGCAATCCCCACATGCACAGCTTTTATTAGAAAGAATGCACCTCTATTCCAGAAAAAGCCAGCAGCTCCCTGAGGAGCAATTAAATATCCCAGAGACCTTTTGGTGCCAGGAATGCAGCTGTCACTGAATCCATGTTCCCTGTCCCCTCCTCAATGCTTCAAAGGCACATAAGGAGTCCTGCCCATCATGCTGCATATGAAATGCCTTCATTTGTAACTTCCTTCTTCCTAATTTTAACTTCCCTGGCTCCAGGTAGGTGCATCTTGCACCTGAGGTCCAAGCAGGCTGCTGTTTCTGAGACTGCTCAGGCCCAGCACATCACAACCAGCAGAAAGTCTCCCTGTCATTCCACTGAGGAATCTGTCTGGGCTCTGATCTCCACACTCTGAAGCAGATTAAGACAGTAATTGTGTGGCTGAAGCTCCCCAACCCCTCCCGAGCATGTGACCCCAGAGTGGCTCATGGACAGTGGCCACATATTCACAACTCCCCACGTTGCCACCAGGCAGCTCCTGCAGAGCTGAGGGGCAGGAGAGCTGGGATTCATCTGGGTCTTGCAGAGGTGACCTCTCACTGCCAGCAAGGTGTGGAGATATGGAGCAGAGTCTGGCTTGGAGCTGCGGCAAGTCCAAAGCCAGAGATCATCCAGGAGCATTAACAATCTCCTTGGATGGATCCAAGGTATTGGATCCCAGGTATTAACACTGAAACCCAACTCCTTTGTGGGTCATGTCTTCACCCAGGGTTTCATGAAAAAAATGGGACATAAAACCAGACAGCCATGGGCTCCACCTTGCTCCCCTGTCCCTGTCCCAGCTCAGCCTTTGGCTCTGCTTTAGCATCTCCATTTCTGAAAGCTTAATTTGGTTTGGAGAAATGATAACCATAGAGGATATTTTCATTGCCTGTTCTTTAATTAATTAAACTTGCAACTGAGCATTCACTTTAAAACAATTTTCAGTAAACATATAGGGGTTTGGATGAAAGAATGTCTCCAGGAAAAGTAAGCAATATGTCTTCTTTGTTTTGGTTTTTCTTTTTTAGCAGATTATGATGCCAAAAACTAACAGACTTCTTATGCTGAGGAAGGAATGGAAAAAAAAAATAAGAAAAGATTAACATTTCTCACACAATTTTTGTCAGAAAGTTCTTGTTTGTCCTAAAACATTTTCATGAAAATTTTCAAATAGAATCTTTAATCTTACCTTGAGCTGCTGCAGGGTTTGCTTTTCTGTTCTTTATTCTTTGGTTTTGTTGTCTCAGAAAGATGAATGATGCTATTCAGTGACTCAATTGGGGTCTTGGGGACAGTTGGTAAATGGAGGCAGAACTTGAAACATGCCCACCCTCTTCAATAGGAAAATTCACAATTCATTGTCTTATGTCAGCCCTCTGAGCAAAGATGCAAATCCTGTGGCAGTGGAAGTGAGATTTGGGTGTGATGTGCTTTTCTCATCAACAGAGGAATCAACAGAGCTGGCTGAGAAACTCTGGCAAAGCAAGAGGAGTGGAATCTGGGAAAACAGAATGACAGACTGTACCTCACCAGCCTCGGTGGTTGATACATTAATGTGGCAAAATGGGAGTAATGAAATGGTTATTTAACCCATCCTAGGTTATGATTTCAGTGTGAGGTGATGCTGTATCAGAACTTGTACACTGCATTTAAAGGACTTGTCCAAGGGAGATCTCAGGAAGGTTTGACTGCACTTCTCAACCAGGTTTTAATTTCCATCTTTGTCCATCTGGACAGACCAACCAGGGCAGGAAATGCTTCTTCCTTTGGTGTAGGGAAAGGTCTGTTTCCCAGGATTACCTGAGAGTTTCACCCAGGAAATACCTCCCATACCCCATGCAGGGAGCAGGGTCTGACCTGGCCTCTTCCCTGCTCCCACCTGTGATGGGGCATTTGGTCTCCTCCTGCAGACCAGAAGCTCATTGCAGTGGTTTGTGAACTAGGAAATGTTTGTGCTCTTTGGATAAGGGTCTGGTGCCATGGGGTGACAGTGTCTGGGGGTTTGCTCCAGTGTTCAACTTTAATCAAAAATATTACTTCATATACTATAAGTAACGCAGTCAAGAACACTGATTTCTTTACCACATTCCTTTTTGGAGGATTGTTGAATTGAAGGCTGGGCCATGACAGCTCTGTTAACTTCCTTCTCTCGTGCTTTGATAAGAGACAAAGTGCTTTCTCTTCGCAATTTGAATTCAGAGATCTTTCCTTTAGATAGCTTGGAAAAATAAAATACGCTCTGTTGGCTGATGGAAATTAAAATTTGCTTTTTCCTTGGTATAATTGTTTCCTGGTCTTTCATCCAAATGTGAAGTGTTTTCCTCTTATATTTTGGTTTTAAAATCTACAGATAACACATTTTTGTATCCTGTTCACCATTGTTGCAATAAGAGTTCTTTAGAGAGATGATTTCCAAACCTAATTTTTAAACTTTTTTTTTTTCTTAATAAGCTTAATATTTTTTGGCTTCTCATTCTATTTTGAAGCAAAAACAACTCTTCAAAATTAAAGTTTCTCACCAAATTAAGCCTCAAATTCAACCGCCTTAAGGTTTTCATCATGATTAAAAAAAAATAAAAGCAATTGGCAAATGAAGGGGGAAGAAAGGCCCAAACTTGTGCAATCTGAGAGCACGAGTTTAATTCCTGTGCAGTGACATAGGGTCTGACTGCTCCACAGTGCCTTTGCAGGTACCTCTGAGTGTCCTGGTCAGATGCTGGACCCCAGGCAGGGCAGCCACGTATCCCACGTTTCCAGAGAAATCCTTCTCTTTGGGAACGGGGCTTTGGTGGTTTGGTTTGGCCGTGGGTGTGAGAGGGCTGTGGGGTAGCCCAAAATGGGCTGTGCCACCACAGACTGCCCCAAACTGGGCCGTGCCACCACAGGCTGCTCAGGCAGATCCAAGGCAAGCCCAGCCCCCGGGGATGCAGCTTTGATGCTCAGTTTTAAAGGGGGGTGGCTACAAGCCACAGCTGCCCAGTGCCTGTCTGGGGGGCCCACATGGAAGGACTTAGCCCAACCACTGGGTTTCAGAAGTTGCCATCCATTGGCAGCACCAAAGGACCATCAATAAAAGATGATCCTTGGTGGTGGTCAGACATCTCCACTCATAGGCAGGACAGATGCCTTCTTTTGTTAACCACTATTTACAGCCAAATCCAATCTCCTTGGCCATCAATCCCTCCCGCCTCGGCATCACTCTCTTTGCATAACACTGCGGGCAGGTAGAGCGATGAGAGATCCGTCTCTCACTGATCCCCACCCTGTTTCTTTCCCACTCAGACGCCTGGATGCAAATCTCATCTCCGTGGTGCCCGAGAAGAGCTTTGAGGGGCTGCTCTCTCTGCGTCACCTGTGGCTGGACGATAACGCCCTGACGGAGATCCCTGTCCGAGCTCTGAACCACCTGCCAGCGCTCCAAGCCATGACCCTGGCGCTCAACCGGATCTGGCACATCCCTGATTACGCCTTCCAGAACCTCAGCAGCCTCGTGGTGCTGTAAGCCTTCTCCACTTCTTACTCCCCTGCAGCCACAGCATCCTCCAGCTGCTGGGACAAGGTGCTGCCCGTGCCTGGCCCACGGGGTCCTCCTCCTGTGGGACGACCTGGGGGTCACTCCCCAGAAGCAGCTTTTTGCTGCTGGGGCAGAGGTTTTGTTCAAAGAGTCAGGGGATACCCATCATTTGATAAGAAATGTTAAAAATTGCCTCTTTCAATTTTTTTTCATAGTTTCCCCACTTTTCACTGAAGAGCGAAAAAGTTCCCTGATATAATTCAAGAAATGTTTTGTATTTAAAAAAAAAAAAAATCAGTATCTGGAAACAAAAACCAGATTTTTTTTTTTCCTTGAAGAATCAAGCAACTAAAAGCCTTTTATTTCTTTTCCTTCTTCCAAACCCTGTATTAAAACTACGGGAATTTCTAGCAACGTGAACAAAAATTAAACTGCAACAACTTACAGTCAGGTCAAAAAAGCAATATTTTTATTTTTTGGAAAACATACCAAAAGAACCCCTTTTTTTTTACCAAATCTGATTTTAAACCAAGGGTCTAACCTCAACCCCTTGTCCAAGCCCATGTCTTCTTATTTGCATGACTGTGTTACATCTGCAGGTCAGATGTTTTTGCAGTGGTTGCTGTCCAGTTTGCACGATAAGCACTTTACTGACAGTGTTTGGGGTGATGTGGAGAGCAGTGCTGCTCCAGGATACCTGGTACAGGAGGGAAACAATCACTCCATGGGCAGAGAGATACTAAACCACTCACAATCCACAATCAGAAAAGAACTGATCACTCCGGCAGCTGCTGAGGAGGGACATCCTTTCTATCAACAGAGGCTTGTAGATTATCTTGCTTTTAAAAGGAAGTTTACATATGCAAATTAGCTACTCATTAATTCTTTGGTGTTGATTAGCAAGTTCAGGTGTGATTGCCAACTGCTTTAGAGCTCCTCTATCCACATGAAATGCCACCTCCAGTTTGGTAATTTGTACTGATACCAGGGTGTTAAGTAACCTCAGCATGTAGTGCCTTAGTGAAAGTTTAGCAATTATTTCCCTTTCAAAATTTAAAGTGTTTACTGAAGCCATCCAGCATAGAAAGTGCTTGGACAAAGCACAGTTCAGGGTTTTATTAAACATCAACTTCAGCTGTTTAGACAAAGCATAAAGGCTTATTTAGGAGAAATGTGAAAAGTAACTTGAGAAAAGTCAAAAAAGTAGTTTTCACCCACAATAGTGCTCGTTCTGCAAGGCAACCCAGGGCCACCATAACACAACCACTTCAGTCAGCTTTAATAACTCGCCCAGCGGGTGAGCTGACATTTGGGGTTTTATTTCAGCCTCCAAAGCATGCTGCTTTCATTTGGGCTTATCCCATACTCTGGGCGAGAAGCAACTCCTTAATTAAACAGGCAAGCTTGAGAAATAAAAGTCATTGACCATTAGGTCACAAGGGAGAGAATAATGTCCCACCACATACAATTGGAAGGGAACACATGTGTGATCCTGCCAGGCTCTGTGGGACACGATGCTGCATTTTTGTGGGATCACAAGTGTTTGGCAGAACTGGCCCCATAAATCTCTCCCGTGCTTCCACGCAAGCCCTGTCAGCACCACCAGTGGAAAGTCACCCAGTGCTCCTCCTGCACCCCTACCAGGGATGTGTCCCTGCTCTGGGCTCACCCACCAAGCTGACAACAAATGTCCCCAAAAGCCAGCCAAGCTGGAAAGGAGACTTTCCCTTTCAGCAGGATGCAGATGACACGTGCATTCCTCTGGAAATGTCTGGATTTGCAGGTAGATGGAGAAGAGCTGGCTGCTGCCATAAACACCAGGAACTTCCAGCCACAGAGGTATTAAAAGGAGTCCCTGGGAGAAGAGAGCTGAGGGCAGATGTGGATGAGCACAGGGGAATCTCTTCTGTACAGGCTGATCAATACTCACAGACACAGCTGACCATGGCTGAGGGCAGGAGCCTCCCAGGTGCAGAGATGTGCTGCTGTTCCTCCTCCACACTCCTTGGGCCTTCGGGAGAGATGTGGGGGACCATCCTGCACTTCCACAAAGCACAGCATCCAAGTATCCCAGCCTCAGTCTGGAATACTTTAAGGGTTCAGTCTCTGCTAATAAATTACACCTTTGCTGAGGAATTCCCTGATCTTATTCCCATCTATTGCTGGGCTGCAGGCACTTCAGTGAGCAGAGCCTCCTGTAAATCACTCATCATGAAACCCATGAATCTCAGTAATTGGCACCACCCTTTCCCAGTTTTAACAACACATGCTCTGTGTGCTGGGATACTGGCACTGTGCTGGGATGGCAGAAGGGAGGTGGATATTTGATCAGGGTATTTCATGGGAATAGGATACTGAACATGTTACCTCCCAGTCTCATCTATTCAGGATCAAATGTATCTTAGTATCTGCAGCAGAAATAGTCCTGAATACTTTTCAGCTAATGGTTTGTATGAAGCAAAGGTTGTTTTACAAAAAGCATCTTCTTTCTTGGGCATAAAAGATTTTTCAGTTAGCAGTCAGCATCTGAAACCCCCATGCTGCTGTGCTGACAGGCCAATAAAGTGCATGACAGCAGCTCTCATTAGTGTCCCTCATCTCCTCTGTCAGCTGAATTCAGCAGAAAGTCAAGTCTCGAGCCAGGAATCACAGCACCTCTTTCAGTCCTGCTCCCCAGAGGGGTCTGCAAGTAAAATCTTACATGGATGACTTTAGGATCCATTGCCAAGAAATTCCCCACGCTGCAGATGTGTCCTCACTGCCACCTCTCTGCAGTGGGCTGCAGTTCCCTCCTTTCCTGGTGTCACCAAAGGAACTCTCAGCAGAGATGCTCTGAGTGACCCCTCCAAAACAGGCCAAGGAGGAGACAGGTTTGCCCTGTAATGAGGGACCTGGATAGAGAAAATCTTAGAGTATTTTTGGTTTCATCATATGGCAGAGAATCCCTTCAGTTAACACAAATGAGGCCAAAACCCAGATCCTTCCCTGTTTGAGTCCACAGGCAGCCTTAGCTCCTGGAAACCACCCTGACTCAAACACGTCTGCAACATTGAACATCCACTGTCAAAAGGACCCTCACATGCAGAGAGTCAACTTGGCCCCATAATGCAAAAGAGATGCTCCTCTCCTCCCATCTGGCCCTGACCCTTGTCTACCTGCTGACAAGTCTTTAGAAAACCAGGACTCTGGGAAAAGTTGTTTTCATGCCACAGTCAGTTACTTTTGCTTCAAGCCCTCTAATTCTTGTGCTCTGTGTCCACCTCCTCTGTGCCATCACTGCATTGGTTACTGTCTGTTGTACCCTTCCCTCATCTCAGTTCCCCTTTTCCAGTCCCCATCCAGCTGCCTGGTTTGAAACATGGAAGCCCAGAATGATTTGAGTTAAAGATCATCTCATTCCACCCTCTGCCATGGGCAGGGACACCTTCCACCAGCCCAGGTTG
>VYXB01009391.1:78081-133486 GCA_013397135.1 Pachyramphus minor | reverse complement strand
CCTGTCCTTGGACACTTCCAGGGATGGGGCAGCCACAGCTTCTCTGGGCAACCTGTGCCAGGGCCTCATCATCCTCACAGGGAAGAATTTCTTCTAACATCTAATCTAAACCCTCTTTCAGTTTAAAACCTCTCCCCCTTGGCCTGTCACTATCTGTCTGTGTAAAATTAGAAGTTAACATATGACACTTTCTTGTTCTTTTACACCATCAGGTGGAGAGACCAGATCTGCACCCTGTATCAAAGACAAAAATTAATTTCACTTTATACAATGGCACAGTGCCATTCTGTGCCTGTTTTCCCTTTTCCAGTCATCCCTGTCATTTGATTTGCTCTTTTGACAGCTACTAAGCACCAAGACCTCCTTCATGGAGAGATCTAAAAGCCTGTTAGTGTATGAGCTCATATAGGACTGGTTCTCCCTGCTACAGCACTTGACTGAATTCCAGTTGATGTTTTATTTTCAAGGAAAAACCACTCACCTGCAGTTGCTTCTTTCCTAGGCCACCCAGCAGCACCTTCCAGCTGAATGTGTGAATGTAGTAAAGGAAGGATCTTAAGTAGAACTCCCCTTTCTTACAGTTTTTATCATGTCAGGACACGATGCAGCTCTGTCTCTAACAGTGTGGTTTAGTGACTGGAAGAGAAAACCAGTTTCCAAGACTCCTGGTTTCCCCTTCCCATTCTGGTCCTCATTCTGGTGTAACTCTGGCCAAAACATCAAACAGCCCTGCTTTCCAGGGGAGCTGAGCACCAGTGGTTTCTGCTGACATGTTTGGGACTTGGAGCTTCCCAGCACCACAAACCCCAGTCTGGTGGACTGGAGCATCAGGATGACCCTGTGAATCCCTGTCCTCACCTGTGCAAGGGAGTTACCAGTCCCTCCCTGAGAAGTTCTTGGGAACCTCAGTGCTGGCAGGGAATGCCAGGCATGTGCAATTCATTATCACTAAGAACAATATTGCCTGGAACATCTGGGTCCCATTCATGAGCCCTTTAATTTGCAGAAGTGCCTTTTCTCCCAGAGGACCAGGCTCACTGCCTTGGCAAAAGTGAATTTCCCTCTCCAGCGCTTGAGGAAGAAGCAAATCATTCTCTAATGCACTCTGAGAATGTCCCTTCTGATTGAGCTTTATTCTCCACCACACAAGTCTCATGCTGGTCCTTCACTGCCGGAAACAATCCATGGAATTCGCACCGTTTATGAGTCAGGTTTCTCTACTTACCCATGTCCAAGTTGAGGAAAAGGACAATTTTGCCACAACAGAGTTGGAAGTTCATCATGGCAATGGCTGGTTCAGTGGGGTAATTAATATCATGTCAGATTTGAGCTTGGTTCAAGTCATCTAATGCAAATAACTGATGGAAAGTGTTTGCGTTTGTCCTTCTTGAGAAGAAAAAAATGAAGTCATTAAAAATGAAAGCGATGGTGAATCCACCACTTCTCTTTGTAGTCTGTTCCAGTGGTTAATCATCCTCAGTGTTAAAAAAAAAAGCTCGTATTTCCCATTTGAATTTTCTTTGGCTTTGACTTCAGACATTTGTTCTTATTATTCTTTTCTCCACTAAATCACAGAACCATTTTAGTACCCAGTTTGTAAGCAGGAAGAATCCTATACATTACACCGCACTCATCCCCTTGATCTTACTTTTAATAAGCTAAACAGATTGAGTTCTCTAAGTCTCCATCCTAGTTTTTTCCAGCCCTTGGATCATTTTTATTGCTCTTCTCTACACCCATTTCCAATTATCAACGTCCAGTTTACAATGTGAGTACCAGCAATACTTTGGACCTGCCAGAGCTGGTTTCACCAGTGCACAGTGCAGATGTTGACAGGATTTCCATTTCCTTGCTCATCCAGACAAGCACCTTCATAAAAGCAGCATTTAGGAATTTTTTGGAAATGCTCAACCTGCTTTTCTCATGTTTAAGACAAATGCCCAGTCCCCCTGGAGATGGAATTGCCAGAGCTGGAGCTACTGCCTGTGTTGGACTGTCTCTCAGTTCAGTACAATACTGCTCTCCAGGATCTTTTGATCCACTGGAAAAATAAATGGAAAAGGAAATGAAAATGAAACAAATTCCACTAGGGGTACTGCATGAATGATGGGGGGAAAAAATCACATTTATGCTCAATTTCTGGTAAGGAAATGTTGGCAAGGACAGAAAATCTTCCTTCTAGAATCTGTTGTGCGCTTCTTACTGTGGGTCAGAAACTAATAGGGTTGGATTTTTATTGCTTTGTTTCTGAATTCTCATCACCTGAGCCACCAGCCAAGCTGCAGCATCTCTCCCCAGCCTGTCTGCAGGATTCAGCCACTGACAAATCATTTATGCTGCTGTCAGCAAGACACAGAATGGGTTCACCTGGCACAGCAGAGGAACTCACTTGTCCCACATCATCACTTGTGCTGCTGCAGCAGCACCTGGGCCAGTGTCCCACCCTGCCAGAGGTGCAGTGTGACAGCTGCTATTGCAGAGAGCCTGTGTTCTAATGGAAGTGCATGGCTGAGAACATAGCAGCACAACCACAAAACAGCAACGACTGTCCTCCTCCCTGGGCAAAGCCTCTTCCATGGATGATTGCCCAAACCCATCCTCCCTCCACAGCACTGACCGCAGAGGAAGAGACACAAATCCTGCCCTTGCCAAGGAGAATGATGAGTTCTAGCTCTGATAGCAAGGGGCTTAAACACTTCCCAAATTTTTGAATCCTGGGGCTTGTTTACAGCCCAGAACCAGGGATGTCCAGTTGTTATCAAACCAGCTGTAATTTGCAGGGCAGAATATAACGTCGTGTGGGCTGAGCTCAAATTGACAGGCACTGGAGATGTTGCAATTCCACTTGTTAAAATTTGTTTACCAGGGGAGCAAAAGAAAAGGCAGGATGCAAGACAGGAATGTCTTTTCAAGTGTTTACCTTTCCAGCTCTCTTGTTTCTATTATTGCCATGTGGTTGGGTAACTCTAGAGTTCAGCTTGGACAGCAAATTTTTTATAACTCCCTTTTTTGGTTGCTCATAATTTTCTCACCAACAAAGAACTTCCTTCGGATGATTTTCATTACTCTGCCTCCAAACAAAGCACTTTAGAGCCAAATATAAACACACCAGGTGATTGCTTTGCTATGCTGTCTCTTTGCCTGACTGCAGTGATAGCAGTCAGCTGCTCAGCGTGCCCAAGCTTGGACAAGGTGTCCTGTCACACCATCCCAACAAAGCTCCAGGGATTTTCCTGGCATTCAGCATTCCCTTCTCCCCTTGCAGCCCGCAGGGATATGGGGCACAGGGTTCTTGTGGTACCTCTTGATGTGATTCCAGAGCAACTGCAGACCCAAACCCTCTCTTTGCCAAAGTATCCAGTGCTCCAAGGGACCCAAAATGGTTGGCACCGCCAAGTGAAGAAAGGGCAGCATGATCTGAAGCTGTAACATTTGATAGACAAGACCATCTAGACTCAAACTTCTCTTCTGGTGACATAGAGAAGTTTCTCCCGTAAAATTCTCATTTTGATCTCAAGCTTCTCTTCTCCTCTAAAAGTCACAATCCAAATTTTCTCGCAGGCAACATCCATTTCTTTTTTTCCCATTTGCTCAAAGGAGCAAACACATTTTATCAAACATCTTTCCCCTCCCTTCCCCTTCCTCTGAAATGTTTGTATGTTCCCATCCCAATGACAAACATCCGTCTCGGGCTGGTTTCTGTTTTGCAAGCCCCTACCAAACTGCCCTAGAGCCTGGCTGTTCCTCCACTCCCAGCTCCCTCCTCTTTTACCCTAGAATATTTGGCAGTGGGAGCTGCCTGTGCTCAGCCAAACAACTCACACTTGAATCCAGGTGGAGTGAGAGATTTTTTTCAAGCTGAGACAGATTTAGATCAAGTAACAAATAACGAAAAAGTCATTGATCCACCTGCCAGCATGGAGCCTCCCCCAGGCTCTTGGAAGGAGGCAGCAGCATTGGACAAAGGCTGGTGCATCCCTGGCCCTAACAAGGCAGAAAAGGACCCCGAAGGCGAGTGGTGTCTCTGCCCTGACAGAGAGGAAAGGGAGTGTCCTGTGCAGAGGACCTGATCTCCTTGGTGGGCATTTATCCACACAGACCACACCACTGCAAGCATGGACAGCACTGAGGGGGTTGAGTCCAGGCTGGTAGAAGTGCAGGCTGGGCAGCAGTGGGTTGTCTTCTCAGTGTTTTCAGTAGACTTTCCTCAGACTGCTCACAAGAACTCTCTCCATGCACTTGGAAGTGGGATTTTAGAGGGAGATGCACAAATAGCCAAACAGATCACACCAGCTGTAAAGGAAGATGGCAAAAGCACTCAGATGTACACACACACACAGACTCTGCAAACAGAGAGGAAGGATCTGGGAATTGAGGCCTTGGGTTTGCCAAAAGACTGAGACACAGGAGTGAGGGGCCCATGGAAACAGAAAATCCAGGACTCCAGCCACTTATCACATACAGAGCTTCCAAGGCAAAATTACCCCAGGTGGCTTCACAGGGCCCCCCCAGCATTTGGCTCTCCAGTGCCAGCGTTAAGGCTGGAAGCTCCAGAACTAGATGTTCATGGCATGTAGCACCAGGATGAAGGAAAATAGGGAAATAATTCTTCCTGTAGTGCATCAGCCTGTGGCACAACCCCGGTGCTTCAGCCAGGCCGCTCCGAAGCATTAAACTGAAGACAACTCTCATTGCAATCAAACTGGAGCTGGTCCAGGAACTGTCAGCATTTTCAAATTTTTTTTGCAAGTAAAGATAATAAACTGTGACTAACAGGATTATTTTGAACTCAAAGCCTTCTTCTTGCTGCTACTAAGGCTCCAAGGAGTCCAAATAGGATTGTGTCCTTAGATAGCACCCGGTGCCCATGAACAGCTGTTGAAGCTGCACAGTCGCTGGGCCCAGGGGAAGAGCTCTAAGGTGCCTCTTGGAACTTCTTCCTTAAGCATGTTTGTCCACAGTTACCTGGCAGCTGTGAAGGTGGAGATATCAGGGAAACTCCTACATTAGTCTGGAATTCCTGAGAGGAACAGGAGCTCTGTAGCTGCTCTGCAAGCACTGTTGCATCCTGCATGTGTCTCATGGGGCAAGAGAGGGAACACTATAAGCCCTCTCAGAATCCCAGCCAAGGCTGTGCTTGGCTTGAAGGATGTCCTGGACCACAGCTCAGACCAAAGGAAAAGGTCACCTTGCACCTCCACTGACCATCTCTGTTTTGTCCACAGGCACCTGCACAACAACCGGATCCAAAGCCTGGGAGCCAACGGCTTTGATGGGCTGCACAGCTTGGAAACCCTGTGAGTCACCTGTTTGATTCTCTACCCTAAAGAGCTGGTGTGTGTTCATCCCCCCCAGCACAGCCTGCAGGAAAGGGGGGCAGCCCCACTACACCTCACTGTCACCACGAACTGAGGGCAACAGCAGGGCAGGCTCCAGGCACCAGCACGAGTAGATGCCCAGGGCACAGGGCTCACTGGGGAGTGAGAGACTGGACTTTCTCCCTGCTGCTCTGGAACCTGGTCTGGCTGTGCTGCTGCTGCAGAGGGGTCTGTGCATGTGGGCAGAGTGGCTGGGAGGGGGCTCTGAGGCCCTGGGCACCAGTCTAGTCTGAGGTGCAATCCTAAAAGTTTGAGTACATGCCCTGCTCAGGGAATGTGTCTCCTTCCTCACCACAGGCAGGTGGTCCAAAAACCTTCTCAACACCTGACTGCCAAAAAAAAGGAGCTGGCTTGAGTGAGGGGCCAGTAAAGTCCTCAGGGATCTGTGGGGTATCCCTGTTTGAGATGGTCTCATGTCCCCTGGCATCACCTGTAGCCAGCTGACTTCCTCTTGCACCATATGCTTGGCATGGCTGGGTAGAAATCCATCAGGAGACTGCAGGGAGGATGGGAAGCAGGAATGAATTCTCCTCCAGGACACATCTTCAGGAAGGTAAATTGAGACTGGAAGAAATTCTTTACTCAGAGGGTGATGAGGCCCTGGCACAGGTTGCCCAGAAAGGCTGTGGCCCCATCCCTGAAAGTGTTCAAGGCTGGTTTAGACGGGGCTTGGAGCAACCTGGTCCAGTGGGAGGTGTCCCCCACGGCTGCAGTGTGGAACAAGATGAGTTTAAAGTGAACAAGATGAGTTTTAAGGTGCCTTCCAACCGAAACTGTTCCATGATTCGGTGATTAGAAGCAGGCAGCTCACCCTGAACTCAAGGAGAGTTAAATCTGACAGCCTGGCCCTCACACATACCCTGTGCTGTGACAGCTGAATGAATGGCCAGGGCCTCGTGTGCCGTGCGTTGGCCCAGGAGGAAACACAAACAAGCAAGAAAATAAATTGAGGGTCTGAAAGACTGGAAGAGGTGGCTGATGCCTTCAATTGTGTGGAAACATGTCCCTTCATGCAGGCTTGGGGTCAGAGTCAGGCCCTCACTCCTTGCCAGGGAGAACTAGGGGGTCTGGTTCATGGCAAAAGGAGGTGCTGCTTCCCAGCATTCAAGTGCCACTCAAGGAGACAAGGCCCCTCTGTGCCCAGCACGGTGCCAACAGCAGCTATCAGGCGAGAGTGGCAGCACAGGCAAACCCTTGGTCCCCAGACACGCTCCTCAGGGCAGGACCATGACATGCATTGTCTCTTCCTTTCAGACTGGCAGATCCTGGGGCCACCCAGAAGGGCTCAGCTGGGGAGAGGTTGAACTGTGCCAGGGGTAGGAGGCTGATGGATGGTCTCCTCTGGTGACCCATGGGTCCCCCATCACTGTGCCAGCTTGGCTTCCACCCCAGTCGTTTCTGGTGGTCACAGAGCTGTGGCACCCAGGCAGCACAAAGGCAGGCGAGCTGCAGGAGGAAGCAGAGAACTCACTGATGGAAGAAAACCTTGTTTGAGCTACAACAGTGGCAGCCCATGCAGCAACATCACAGCCTACATTGGGGCAACCTTCCTCTGCAGCCAGGGTGGTTACAGCAATCCTGCTGCCCATCCCAAGCACGATGTAGCTGCAGAGGAGAATCTGGCCCCTTATTTGCCCTGGGAAAGACTAAAGGATTCCATTGCCCTGGGAGATAATTCTGTTTCCACAGACATTTGTGCTGAAAGCTCATTTTCCCTCTCCTCCCCTCTGCTCCCCCTCTAGCACTTTCTTTGCCCATCCAAGGTGCCACCCAGCACTTGGGGAGAGCAGCATCCTGCTCCCAGACCCTGCAGGACTGAGCAGAGCTGCAGGGATGTGGCTGTCTGGAGGGCTGTGGCAGTGCAAGTCCTGTCTGCTGATGCTGTTTAGGAAGCCCTGGGAGCATCTGGCCTCCAAGGGTTGTCCCCTTGGGGCAGGGTTTTGCCTGTGTCCAGGCTCTGATGGAGCACTTGTGCATGGGAGTATCCCAGGGCCCCATCCTGCACAGCTGCCTGAACCTGCAAGGACAGTGCTGTGGGGGAGATCTCCAGACTCACCCAACTCTCCTCCACACCTGATTGCTCTGAAGGAGTGTTCTCCAGAAGAAACAAGCTGCCTTCTGCTTCTCTTGGCCTGAGCATCCCATTCTCACCTCCAGGCCAGCCAGCATTCCAAGTCACTGATCCTTGAGGAACAGCATGTTCCTCAAGGGGGACCCACCCACCTCATGTTAATCCTTAGCCCTCACCTGCCTCTGACCAAAGCTGGACAAGCTTTGGGGCAAAAAACTATTGAGTGTTGAGTGCACCATCCCAGCCAAGCTGCTGGACCTGCATCACCCACCACCTCTCAGCACTTGTGCATGTGCAGATGATTACAGTCTCCACATATATCCTTTAACTCAAATTGTGATTACATTCTGTTGACAGCAGTTTGCACGTTTTCTTGGCTTGTGGAGGCCAAACTGGGCTCTCAGATACCCTGTGGGCGTTACCTCCTGGAAGACAGCAGGATGGTAAGGGCTGGTGAAGACAGAAATTTCTCCAGGGTTCCTAAAATGAGTATTTGTGGCCAGATGCTGATTATAAGCCAGGCACAATAGTTGAAGAACTGTAGAAGTTGAGAGGGAAAATATTTTTTCAGGTTTTTCAGAAGAGCCTGGGAAGTTTTAGGTGCAGAAAACTCTGTTCCCCTAAGGGAAATATTTCTTCTCATATTCAGCTAGACAGCAAAACTTCTGTTTTTATCAAAGGCAGCCAAACTCTGAAAGAAACATCAGCCCAAACTTTAGGAGAAGCAGCAACCACTGTTCCACACAGATCTCAGCAGTGTGTAAGTTGTGTAAGTACAACCACGCTGGACTCCTACCCCAGGCCCCAGCACTTCTGCAAAAACAGATCCCAGTGGAACATCTCTGTTCTTTGTGAGGGCTTGGTCCTCTTGTTGTTTCAGGAGGGCAACAAATCTGGAAAGGGGTGAAGCCAGATGAACGACTTCATGTTTCCCTTTCCCTGCCCTGCAGCTTGTGTGCACAAATCAGCTCTGCCAAGTACACAGCAAGAGCAGCTCTGTGTTCTCCACAGTGATGGGGGGAAAGGGTAGATGTGCAACACCCACCAGGTCTCAAGCAGCCAAACACCAGCATGTAACTGAAGAAAGAAGCCCCAAGAAAATTTTCTCTGTCAGGGCAAGATCTGGCTGTTCACAGCCCCCACCCAGCCTGCTCTTCCTGGGAAGAAAAGCTGGCAGGTAGGCTGGAAGTAAGTCAGAGTCTTATTTGGCTTTGGCCAAATTCCCAAAAGGGTTTTGAAACAGCCTTGAAACTCAGTGAGATTCCCTCACCAGTTCCCATCAGCCTTCGAGGTGACACAGAGCAACCCTGCAGGACTGTGGGAAGAAGCCCCAAGCACAGCTGAACCATGAAATCAGGTATTAGCTGGTTGGAGTGTCTGAAGCTTAGCATTTCTTAGCCCTTTCCCAAAACCATGGAGTAAATAAGAGTTCAAAGGTCCTGATGTGACACATTCTTCCTGTAGCCCCTTTGGGCAATGGACTCAATCCTTTGCACAGGGTGTAAGGTCAGGGGTGCCCATAGGAGATGCAGGGAAGAACCAGCGCTGCCCAGTGAGCAGGGCATGGCCAGCTGAGCACAGAGACTTTAAATGCCAAGGGAGGGACAACCACAATCCATTGGCATGCCCAGAGGGGAAGGCCTGTGGCCAAGGTGAATGTTTGGACAACAGCAAATGGCACAGTGGACTGGGAAGATCCTGAGGGGGCGAGGAGTGGGGAGGTGAAACTAAGGAGAAGAGTCGCAGCAAAGTGCCATTTTTGCTAGAAGTAGGAGAGAGGTGTGCCCAGAGCTGAGACTCCAGACACACTGCTCTTCATGTCACTTCCCTGTTCCTGCTTTGCCTTGTAAAACCTGCCCCGTGGTGTATTGTCCTTTGAGCTGTTTAACACATGGTGTGAAACATTGGGCAGCGTAACCTGCTTCTGCCATTTGGATGGAAAGAACTTCTACATTTCCTGCTTATTTTAGACTTAGTTTCTCAGTCTTTAACAATGCAGGGAGAAGGGCAAGAGGATTAGGCATCTTCCAATGGAAGGTATCCCTTCCCATGGTGAGTGCTTGAAATAAGCTGATGAGGTCCCTTCAAACCCAAACCATTCTATGATTAAACTTGTTGTGTGTCATAAGCCTGGTGAGCAGGAATGCTTATGGAAAAGCTGATGTAAAGAGCAGTCAGCTGCTGCCAGGAGCATCTCTGCAATGACAGGAAACACTGTGCTTGGGGCAGGGGGCACAGTGCTAGAGAGGACATGGCTGTGTTTTCAAAGGAACAGCAAGGGAAAATTGCCATTCAAAGGTCTGCTAACACAGGAGCAATGATGTGCCCAAAAAGTCCTGCTCCTCTCATTATTCGGGCATCTCCCATCTCTGACAAGGATGTGATGGGGAGCCAGTTCAGAGAGGCCCTGCAGCCCTCACCCATCCCCTCTACCTGAGATGACCCTGTTGTTTCCTACCTCCCTGGTTTCTCCCTCCCCATCCACGTTCCTGCCGGCTCCTCCGCCCATTAGATGGAGATAAATCACTTGGAAAGAGCAAATCTCCGTTCATTTAAAAACCTTTTAATTTATTTTTTAAAAATAGTGCTAATAAATTAAAAATGTCTCCCAGAAGTGCTGAATTCAAAACCCTCTGGCTTCAGGCATTTTATCTGCCTAACCTTGCCTCACAGGAAATGCCCTTACCACAGCACTCACCCCATTATCTGGGTAATTAGTGGAGTCTGTAAATGCAGAGCAGGGCTGGAACCTACCAACTCCTCCAGAGAGTTGGATTTTCTTTGGGAGAGAAGACAAAAAAAAAAAAAAAGAAAGAAAATTAATATGAAGCACACCTCAGGCAATGAAGGCAGGAAGAAGGAAATGGGAAATATCTCCAGCACAGCTCATACAAGGGTTGTTTAACCCTTTTAGGGCCAGGCAGGCTTTGCTGTTCCTCCAGAAGATTGTCTGCCAAGTGCTACTTACTCCTCAAGCGCATTTCTCTCCCTCAGCATGTTGAATTTGAAACCTTTTGTGCAGTCTCTTGATGCTAACCCCAGTCTGTGCAATTCCCAAAGCAGCTGATGGGTTTGACTCCCCAAGGATTCCCTGTTTGCTGCACTGAGCTGCTCTGGTAGTTCCTCAGCATCCTGATGCTCCAGCCCTGCAGTGTCAGCGTTGGTCCCAAGGCAGCTCATCAGATCTCAACCTGTCCTGTCAGAGGGTGGAAGGGACTTCAGGAGAGGCTTTGGTATCTAGATTGAGGGAGTGGAGAAAAAAGAAGGGGAAAGGTGGTTTTGGGAGGGAGTGACCACAGCTCAGGGTCCTGGTTGTATGGGTCACTGTGCCTGATCCATGAACAGAGCTACAGAGTTCATTGTCTGCTCTGATCATTGTGTAAATGGAAAGTGACTTTTCCAGCCTTCATGATTCTATGATTCTATGAAATATGGTGCCTGACTGTGCACTTTTCATATTCTGGACTAATCTGGCAGCTCTTCCCAGCTCAAGCTCAGCCACAAGCCATGACCTGGATGTAAGGTATCTGGGTAAAGCTGTCTGGCCAGTGCTGGGCAGGAGGTCAAACTACATGGTCACAACAGCCCCCTTGGGCTTCCAGACTATCAATTAAATCATTCCCAGTGCTTGATTTGGCCACAGTAACCAGCAGGACGAGCAGCAGTGGTAATTGCATTTACTGGCAGCTTGAAGAGATGCCAGCAGAGGACAGGTGGAAATGCAGGTCCTCAGGAGAGGCTGCACGAAGTCTCCACCAGGCACCGTGGTAACATCTCCAACTCCACTGGGACTGAAACAGTCAGTAAATGTCCCATCTCCAGTTCCTAATCTCACTGCATCTCCAGGTTTATTAGCTGCAAATTTGTGGTGTTTTGTGGCTTATGGAAGAATTTATAGTACTATATAATTTTCTTTTTTTTTCTTTGGCTTCCTGTGTGGAACCACTAATAGTCCCTAACAGGCAGAAAATTGACCTGAGACTCTTTCCCCTCCTTCTCTCCTTTTGGCCCACTGAAGATATTAATAGTTCCAGGCTGCATGTTGTCAGCTGCAAATCACCCTGGCAATTAAACCCCAAAATAACTGTGCCTTTGATGTCAATTTGCTTTTATTTCTAAATAAACAACAGGGTTGGTTAAGATCTTCCAAATATGAAGCTATAGGCTCCCTCTAGCAATAACAATAATGGAAAGCCAGCCAGTTCATTGTGTCTTGGGCAGACTGGGTGACCTTTCAAAGGTTTTCATTTGAACTGGAAGAACAGACAAGGTTCGTCTTGACATCCCACTTTCATGCTAGAGATGGTAACTTTGAGCCCAGCTGAGGAAAGTGATTATTTGTAGCCATCACTCTTGCCCATCAGTTCTGAACCTCTTGGCTGGCTGCTTAGGCTTTCAAAAGCCCTTGACAATGGGGAGAACTCCCTTTTGCCATGCTCATTTTTGCTGTTTGTTTGTTATGAGGCTTCCCTGTTGTTTGGCATAGCCATGGCCATGGCATGTTGCCATCCTTCCACCAGGAAATGCTGCCACTGTATCTGCTTTGTGTCAAAAAGGGTGGCACCCCACAGCCAGGAAACCCCACGTGTGGCAAGTAAAGCCCTGGGGCAGACCCCGGAACTGGGGCAGCTGAGAGCCCAGCAGTGCCAGGCTGGGCCAAGAGACCTCCCTGGGCACCCCACCCCATGTGCCACAGCAGTGCAGTGGGGACAGTGGAGACATTTCCCAGCATCATCCCAAATCTGGAAGCAGTGGGAAAGTGTCAGAGTGTGGAGCTGAGAGCAGCAAAGCATCATCCAAGCACCTCAGATAAGGCAGGGAGAGAAAGGGGACCCTTGGAGGTGTTTGCTACAGCAGGTCCATTTCCTATATCCAGCAGCCCCTGGAAAGAGTTTGTGAACAATGACAGTCACTGACATGCTCAGTGGAGGAAATTTAGTTGCTCTAGACAAAAGAAGCAAAATCATCCCCAACCTGATAAGCCCTGACTTCTTCCTTCTGCCTTGACCCTACATGGGAAAGAAGCTCAGGAGACCCACCACTGGTCACACAGGGTGGGCCACATTCACCATGGGAGAGCAGGCAGAGGAGCCACATCCAGGATGGATGGAGCCCTGCTGGTAACTGTGGAAAGACCCAAGGACTGAATTTCACTAAATGAGCAGAAACTTCCCCCTGCTCCCACACTAGGGGGGAAGGGGAGGGTTGGATGCTGGTTTTGGGTCATTCTTGGACCAGAGCCTGACTCAGGTTCTGGGAAAGAAGGAGAAGGGAGAAGGAAGCCACCTTTGTGTCCTGCTCTGGGTCTGGGCTTTGGGAAGGCCGACCCCACTGCAGGGAAGGGATGACACCTGAGGACCACCTCAGGCACTGGCTTCTTGCAGCCTCCTCCAACCAGCTGAGCCCCACGACGTGGGCAGAGCCAGGCAGGAGGCAGCGCTGGAGACAAGTCCGAGCGGTGCGAGCAGCACAGGATCCAGGACAGAGGGCTGCAAGCAGCTCTTGGGGAGCTGTGCCCCAGAACTGCTGGGTTTGTTTTCCAGGAGGGAGGCTCACCTCCCCAAAACCCAGGAAGCAGCAGCAGGAGCGAGCACGGGCACATTGTCTCTGCTGACAGCCGGGCTGGAGCGCCACGACTACACCTGGGTGCATTTCCACTTTCCAACAAGCCCCGTGTCTGCCAGCATTCCAAGATGGGTTTTACCCAGAGGGAGCTCCTGAACACAATGAATGCTCTTTGTGTTTGTCAAGTGCAGAGGGGAGGGAGGCCCCAGGATGCTGCCAGGGCTGGGAACGGTGTGTGTTCACTCAGGAAGGACTGGTCCTGTACGTACTTGCACACACACAGAGGTACAAACACAGCCTTCATCTGCTGATGAAAGACCTGACTGCCTGGAAGAGGTGCAGGCTGGAAAGGAAATGCATTTTTAGAGAAAGACAGGAGCAAATATTACAGCACAGTGAATTACTCCTTGTAAATAATACTGGTTGCAGATCTAAGATCCCTTGTTCTGTTAGTGAATCACAGGTGAGCCAAGCCTCCTCTCTCTTGGGCAATGTTTTCCATCTGTCAGCAGCTCACAGACACGTCGGGTGTCGCTGGGGAGAAACTCAGCCTCGTGCCATCACACAAATCGTCCCACAGCCATGGTGACAGCAGCAGTGGGCAGAGTGTCACCTGGGGATGGGGTTCACAGGGCTTCTCTTCAGGGACTGTCCCTTGGCATCAGACAGGCTCATCCCGGCCCTTTTGTGGTGCAAAGGAGGGAAGTGCTGCAGGCAAACACCCAGCCTTGAATGACCTTTGCAGATTCCTGCTCTCTGTGGAACCTCCCTGTAATTTCAGGGAGTCACTGCAGGGTGAGACTGTTAAAGGTATTATGCACCTTATGTGCAGAGATTTGGGGCTGTTGGTCAACTTTGGCTGCCAATGCTCCTGATGTCGTCCAGTGCAGTGATCTGGAGGTTAATTGGATTTGACTGATGCTTTGAAAATACCCAGTGGTGCTCTGCTTGCACTTCTCATTGCTTGTTCTCTTTGGAAATTCACTCCTGCACCTTCCTGAGCTGCAGAGAGAGGATGTGCATTGTTACCAGTCCTGCCCTCAGGTAACTGAGGCTGTGCAATGTGAGACTTCAGCCAGGCCATGATGGAATCATGGTGCCATCCACAGACACTGGCCAAGAGCATCCAAGCAGCTGATAATGAGCTACAAGCAAAGAGTGAGGCTGTGAGCAGTGACGTCTTGGGCTATTTATTCTGAAACAGACCCATTTGGGATCAAACAGAGAAGATGAGGAAAATCACTGATCTGCTTGGACCCAGGAGAGAACCGAGTGTGTCAGAGTGAGCTCTGGGACAGACAGAGCTGTGATATCTAATAGATGTGAGCTGGTGACAGGAGGGGACACTGATGTTCCACTTCTGGGTCCTGGGGACAGGCACAGCAGCCTCAGGTGTGCTGGGACCCCACCACCACATCACAGAGTGGACACAGTGGGCAGGCAGAGCTCATGGTCTCATCACAAGCCCCGAGCTCCTTCCCCACTGATTGCCAGCACTGCCAATTATTAGACAATGTGAAAACCCTTTCCAGGTCCTATAGGAGCAGGATTCACTTGCTCAAATCCATACTTGTAGTATCAGCAGCGAGATCCCTGTGCAACTGGAGGAGAGAAAACTGCCCTCAGTGTCAGGATACAATTCCTGCCAGATCAGGACCCACCACATCCCCTGAGCTTCACAGGGGATCCAGCAACAAGACAAAATCCTCCCAAGACAGCCTCATTCCATAATTTTCTTCTGGTTCTGTGCCCTATCTTGTAATTGCCCAATAAGTATTCCCTAAGACATAAGTCATATAAGCCAGGAGTCCTGGAAGAACTCTTGGAGAGACTCTCTGGGTTGATTTCCTGTGTAAACACCTTCAGGGCAAAGTCAAGGTGGTGCCAGAGTCATACCCAAGCAGGGGCACTAGTGGTAAGAGAAGATGTAAGAGAGAAAGGGGCTGAGAGATCACAACATAATGACCATGCCCGGGCCTAGAGGATGAGAATTACAGGGTAATTGGGCAGCAGCTCATTGCTGTGTAAATGCTCAGTTATTTCTGTTCCATAAACCACAATCCAGGTTACATGGTAATTACTTTGAGGTTCATTAAGTGTTATTATACAGTAATCTCCAGGAGCCAGTAATTACTCTCATGTTCTAAAGTACCTACCTCTTAAAACTCAGTGAGTGTCATGCAGGTAGGGAGCAGTCGCAGGGTTTTTAGACTTCAGTGAATTGGAAAGTGGGATGGCCAAGACAGGGTCAAATGTCACTGTGACAGCTGGAATTGCCTTCCAAGAGGAGCATTGGGCTTGCTAGAGGAGAAGTGCTGCACATCCAAAGCCCAGCCAGTCTCCATGGGCCAGCAGCAGGACTGGTGCCTTCAGAGGGCTGCTGCTCTCAGGTTGCCAGCTGTGCCCCATCGCTCAAATAAACCCTTTGCCTGAAGTGAAGCCCTTCCTTGGAGAACAAATGCAGCCCCTGAGGTTTCACTCAGACTCAGATGTCTCTTCTGGTTGCCAGGTCAGGGCAGGTAAAGTCTACACTTGTCATTATAACCAACATATCACATTTTACTTATTTTATTATACGGCAAGTAAGGCTTAACACTCAACAGTGTCAGTACCTCCTGCACATCCTTCCAGCTTTGGGTCACAGACTCCAATGTGGGGTTGACCCCAACCATCAGAAGAAGACCTAAGTCTTCCCACAGCCCACTCTTCCTACCAGTCCCTGTCACAGCATGTCCCAGTGGCAGGAGATCCAGTGGTGTCCCCAGGACAAACACTGAGGGAATGGTCCCCTGATCCCTGCTACACCACAGGGAGAGGGGGCCCAGAGAAGCCCACAGCTCACACAGCTGAAGTTGCTGTTGTGTTTCTTGTCCTTCAAAGAATCCCACTTTGACCTGGAAAGGCAGGAAAGCCAAAGCTCCCAGGGGTTGAGCTCCTGGCAGAAGGGGACAGGGCACTCTGGAGATGTGAAGCAGCAGCACTGCCCCACTCTGGGCATGGGGGGACCTGGGGAACAGAGTCCCATCTGCAGCAGCCATGGCTTGGACTGACTTTTGCCTGACAGGTAGAGAATATTCCTGCTGCAGGAACATGAGATTGTGTTTCCAGGCAGTGGCTGGATCAGCATCCCATGCTGAACACCCGAGTTCCTGTGGCTTCACAGCACAGATACACGTGCTTGAGTTCCTGCAGCAGCATCAATGAATGTTTTTCCCTTCTGTGCCTTTCAGGGATCTAAACTACAATGAGCTGCTGGAATTCCCCGGGGCTATCAGGACGCTGGGCCGACTGCAGGAGCTGTGAGATTTCCTATTTATTCCTTTTCAAAACCTTGGAGGGTGATGGAGGGTGACCAATAAATCATCCCGTGTACTCTGACTGGAGGACAGCACTCGGTCCAAGCCTTTCTCTTCCTTCACAGCCCTCTCCACCATCAAAGCAGTTTATCCCCTGGATTTCCACCAGCTCTGATCACATCCCCATCAGCCTTCACCCCATGGCTTGTGGAGGAGAGTGGGAGATCCCTGTCAGCCGTGGAGCAGGTTCCTCCTGCAGCTCTTCACTCTCCTCTGGCACCTGAGGACTCAAATTCCATCTGTCTCTGGCTATTTCTGATGTCCACTCCCCAGCTTGGGACCACAAACTGGAGTTATCCATGTTATTGTGAGGCCAAAGCTTCTGCAGGCCCTGTAGCACCTCTTCTGATGTCCAGAAACTGTTTTAACTCCCTTAGGATAAATTTATATTAGGGAATTAGAGAAGTTTATTACCTTTTTAGTGGATAGCTCTCCCTCCTCTAACTGGTCAGCCTGGGAGACACTGAAAATGAGAAAACATCCCAAAACATGAAGGTAGAAGGGGTCAAGTTGATGTGGATCCACAGCTCCTGAGTCACACTGGTGCCAGGTTGGTGTGGGACAAAAGCAGCTACTGTTATGTTTCTGGGACTCTTGGAGGAAAAATCTGACACTGCTTTTTTCTTTACTAGAAGTATTCTCACAGGATTTCCCTGTTCAGCCCAGATATCATCATTATTCTCACCTTCAAAATGAGATAAGGTCCCTAATCCACTTTGAGAGGGCTTTTGTAATGGCCAAGACTAAAGGAGAGGCAAATTTCAAACAGTCATCAACTAATCACCTACTCAGACTCCCGTGGGATTAAACAAGTGGGCATCACCCAGAGCCTGGTCTTAGCCCTAGACACAGACACCAGTGGCTGCCTTTGGTGTCCAGGAGGTCAGACTGTGGCCCCAGAGCTCTCTTCCACTGCAAGATTCGCTGATAGCAATTTTCTCAAGCTTAACCAAAAATATCCCAGTAGAGCTACAAATCCTTTAAAGTCACAAGGGCTGATAATTCCTGCTGCACTCTGGTTGGCAGCTGTGGAGCTACAGGGGAGATCATCCATAAAAATTACCATTCCTGAGGGGTAGAAAATTTTGTACTTGATTTGCTCCCATTTCCTGACCTGTAAAGTGTTAAACCTTAAGTCTTGGTGGGTTCTGTGGAGTCACATATGGAGCACACAGCTATAGGCAGAGTAAATGCAGCACAGTGAGGGCTTTGTCCTGCCAAACCACAGACCTTGTTCACCTGCTGGGATGATTCTACAGCTGGGATGGAGCCTACACCTTCTATTTTATGTGTTTTTTTGAAGGCTTTTTGGCTTTAAAAGTGTTGAGGAAAGAAGGTTAATTTAATTAATTAATAACAAGATATTTTTTCTCCCACCAGCGGTTTTCATAACAACAACATCAAAGCTATTCCAGAGAACGCATTTGTTGGGAATCCCCTCCTCCAAACAATGTAAGAAAATTAAATACTGTTTCCTACATCTTTATATTACCCAGAAAGGGGCATTTCCTGATGTTTTTGGTTGGGATTTCTGACAGTGGTCAGCATGACCACAACCTGACATTTATTATCCATGGGGCAGCACAAGCTGAAATAGCTCCTTCTCAACCTCACCCCAGGTTTTTGTGTGAGTTCTCCTTTCCCTGCAGCTGAACTTTGCTGCAGCAATGAAGGAACAAAATATGAGTGCTCTGCATGGAAACCTTCTAAGCCCTGGAAGACATCTGCTCGTGTTTATTCCTTGTGTTTAGAAAAGCTGCTGGTCAGCTACAGCAGCAAGTACATGTGTCAGGGAGCTGGGACACCAGGTCACTGTGTGTCTGCCCAGACCTGTGGACACAAAGTTCTGCAGATCTATACACCCAGTTGTGAGCTTGTTTCCCTTCTGGCCCAGACACAGGTAGAGATTTTTGGGTAGTTCTCCTCTGAACCACGTGGGTATTGGAAATTATGGCAAGTGACAAAAGCTCTGCTTGTCCAATCTGGACTTAAATTACAGAAATACCAACACTTGGAAAGAAATCCATGGTGACTCTGGGTGAAAACACTCACCGCTCCAGCCAAAACAACCAGCCCCAGCCCCATCTTCCTTGGGCACATCCCTGGAGTGACAATGGGGGCACATCCATCCACCCAGGATATTTATCTCTCTGTTGGATCTGCCCATCTAAAGTCTTTTTCAGACTGGGGGGAAGTGTTTCTTGTAAGAGGTGACAGTTCCTCTCAAAGCCTGTTGGGAACTAGGAGAGCTCACTTCTCTCCAGTGACTGTGACAAGTAGGGAAGGTGCTGGTACTGTGGGTATGTGTGGTCAGAAGAGGTGTCCTCCAGTGCAAGGTGTTTCCCAGCTTTTGAAGGAGGGCTTTACATCTTTCTGGCCTGCCTGGTTCAGCAGAACCCCAAAGGGCTCATAAAGAGCAGCAGGAGACCTCAACTGTACCAATGTCCAGCCAAAACAGGCTGGTGGGAGAGCCTGGGGTTATCTGGGAACAAGGCTTCCTCATAG
Organism: Pachyramphus minor; assembly: GCA_013397135.1. Taxonomy (NCBI): domain Eukaryota; kingdom Metazoa; phylum Chordata; class Aves; order Passeriformes; family Tyrannidae; genus Pachyramphus; species Pachyramphus minor. Next base: position 114,611 of record VYXB01009391.1, on the reverse strand, counting down.
CACCTCCTGCATAACTTACTGCTGGTAGCTTCGAGGCTCTTGACCTGTAATAGCATCTTCTCTTCATGTGCAGCAAACTCTGACCGATTCCTCTTTCCCATTGCAGCCACTTTTATGACAATCCCATCCAGTTTGTTGGACAGTCTGCTTTCCAGTACTTGCCAATCTTCCACACTCTGTAAGTTCACCAAGCACATCCTCAAATATGTAACATATCCAAGCTCCAACCTTGTTGGATTGGGCTTCTTTGGGGCCTCCTCCCCTTCCTCTTCTCAAGAGCCTCTGTGTCAATAGAGGACCATGAAGCCACTCTGTTGGCCAGCCCCAAAGGTGGTGATCCAAGGAGTAGACGCTGCAGATGTTTTCTGCTGAGGAAGAATAACTTTGAAAAGGATATTTTGGAAGCAGAAATTAATTCCTCCTTCCCACCCAGCTGACAGGCACTGGAGCCCTCTAGGGTCTCCACAGCTGTCTCTGGACCTCACACACAAGTACCACAACTTCTGCTACTGTTGTGTGGTTGCCCAAACAGAAGGGCACTGAAGGCATCTGCCTTCCTCCACAAGACAGAGGAGTGGAGGAACACTGGGCAGCCAGCAGTGACAGAGCTGCCTTCACATGTTTGACCTTAAGCCTGGTCCAGGGCCACCACCACGGGGTGGGCACTACCCAGACCAAAACAGTTGCTTCACATTGGCTTTTCAGCCAACCTGTTGTGGCACAGCACTAAATACTGAGGCAGAGGCAATCTGAAAATCTCTATTTATAAGCCTCACCCAGCCTCTTGCTGCAGGAACACTCACACACACAGGCAAATAAAATAAATCATTCAAATAGCCCTGCATTCTTTATATCCAAATGCATGGACCCGGGGAGGCTTGAGTGGGATGCCCTGCTTAAATTCCCTATGGTAATTGTTTGAGGGTTTTTTATTTAATTTGGGTAGAGATCGTGCCAAGAATGCCAGCGGCTGGGAGAGGCTCTGAGCTTGCCAAGTCTCCTTGCATAGAAGCCCAGCTCCATCTGCACTGCGCGAGGCGTCTGCTCCACCACCCACCAGCAGGGACCCTCTGGATCTGGGCCTCGAATTGCCATGTCTGGGTGTGAGGAAGCAGATTTGCTGCCATGGCTGATGGGTCTGGTACCTTGGGAAGCTGCATTTGCCTCCAGGTCCTCTGCCCACCTCACTCCCCCTGCGTTTCTCTGCAGGTCACTCAATGGTGCAACGGACATCAGAGAATTCCCGGACCTTAAAGGCACCACCAGCCTAGAAGTTTTGTGAGTGGCACCTCTCTCCCTTTTACCCTGCTAGCTGTGCTCTTCCTCCTTCAAGGCGGTCCAGGCTGTTTCAGTGAGGACAACTTTCACAGTGCTGTGCAGTATTCAGCTCTGCCTCTCCCTGGTCACTCACCCTTCTGCTTCGTTTCACCCCTGTGGCTCCTGAACGCAGCTTTCCTCTCCGTGAGTTGCTCTCTCAGTACTCTTGAGTGTGCTCCAATCTTTTTTTTGTTGGTTTTTTTTTTTTTCCTTCCTTCCCTCCTGCACCTGTGAAGGAATGAGCCTCTGAGGGCAGAACTTCAGTATGGTCTGCTGAGACTCAGTGACTCTGCCCATAGTGGGGCCAGCACTGCAGAGCAGGGCAGGGAAATATCTACCACCCAAAATGGGGCTCCTGCAACCATTCTGGTTCCCTCCTTACCCTACCAAACTCTGGAGAGCAGAGACTTGGAGGACACTTGGAGGCCCCTCCCTAGGGCACTGGTCCCCATGCAGTGCCCAAACTGGGAGCACCCCAGCCCAGGGGGTGACCTGGCCATGACTTGTCTCAGGGACACAGGGACACACCATCCCTCCCCTATACACAGGTTTCTGAGGCAGTCCTGGCTCCAGGCAGATCACCACTCTGGACAATGGGGAACTGGGGTGGCAAAGTGTGCCACAGAGGGCACTGCCATCTGCCCTCAACATTTCCAAGGACAACTGTTAATTCAGTGTTCAGCAGCATCCCAGAACTTCTTAGAGGCACATTCACCTTCGGCAGGTCCAGCAGCAGGGCCTGTTTCCAAAACTGCCAGCCAGTTTTTTATCCTCTCCAGGCCTTTCATTGCCCCATTGATATTGTCTCTCCTGCCACTATTTGAGGCTGGTAGCTGGGCTTGTGGGTCACAGAGTCTGTGTGCTGGCTCTCAGCAACACCATTTCTTCTCTCTTCTCCACCCCTCTAGGACCTTGACCCGGGCAGGCATCCATTTCCTTCCCAGAGGGATGTGCCAGCAGCTGCCCAGCCTCCGAATCCTGTGAGTAACCTGTGCCCCTATCCTGCCTGGTCCTTAGAAAAATGCCATCAGGAACTGGTATAGATCAGGGACAGGATCATCTGTGGAAGGCCACCCTGTGATTCTTGTTCCCATTATCTTTTCCACTTAGAAATCACCACCTTCTTAGGCACTACCTTGAGCTCTTTCTTGTTCTTGAATTTGCTGCTTCATCCCAGCATGTCCTTGGCTCTGCCTGCTTAGCTGGGCACTGAATGATGCTGAGAGGGGAGTGTGCTTTCTTCTTTAACTTGGTATATGATGAAATCAGCGTCTCACAAAGACTCCTGCAGCATCCCAGGAATCACACCCCTGGTTCCTGAGATCCCCAACTTTGTCTGCAGTCAAAGACATCCTCAGGAAATGAGTCATGAGCCAGATTTATACAAGTTTGCAGCCTTAGGGCAACAGGAGGCTTGCCTCTCCTGAGTCTTTATACAAGCAAGCTGAAAAAAAAAAACCAAGTTTGTTCCAGGAAAGCAACAGGAGTGAATTCTTGATCACAGAAATTGGAAACGAGTAAAGCATAAAAATAAAAGAACACAATTTGTAACTTAGGAGATTACAGCCTTTTGGCTCCCGCTGCCCTTGTAGGGAAAATCTCTCATCTTTAAACACCTGGACCAATCCAATGGACAACTTGCCACAAAAGCACAGCCTTTGGACTGGCCCAGGCTGTTTAGTCCCAAACCTCTGTTTATGTTTGCAAGTTATCACACTGTAAACCCTCACAGCAGAGCCTGTTCTTCGTGGCTTACAAGCAAGCTGAGGAGAGTTTTATTGGGACACCCCACCTTGTTCCTTGTTCCTCTTCCCCAGTGAACTTTCCTGACATTAATTGCATTGCTTTCAGAGCTTGGAGAGAGAGTATGTGGGCCAATGTTTGTGCATGTTTATATCTCTCTTGACTTTGAAATGTGTTGGTCTCCCATCCCCACAGACCCAGAGATGCTCTGTCAGCCCCTTGACAGTCCGTCAGGTTGATGTTACGACTGTGACAGACCTGGTCACAGGTGACACAGTTAATGCTGCATTTCTGCCCTCCCACCACAGTGTGGTTTCCTGCAGAGATCCTGCATGTGGGCTCTAGGAGCAGGGGCAGAGGGTGGGCACTGAACCCTGTTGTCAGCCCAACACCATCCTGTTGCTTTCATCCAGAGCTTCTGCTCAGGGCACAGATTTCAGAGAATCATGGAATATCCTGAGCCAGAAGGAACCCACAAGGATTATAGAGTCCAACTTCTGGCTCTGTACAGGACACTCCAACAATCCCACCCTGTGCCTCAGAGCATTGTCCAAACACTCCTTGAGCTCTGGAGGATTTGTCTTTCTTCTCAAGCAGAAACAGTTGAAACACCCCTTGAGCAGAGCTGAAGTCCCTTGATGCCATCAGCACCTCTGTCCTGGTATGTCCCCAACAGAGCCTCAGTGACTGAGGCTGCTCTGCTCATAGATACTGGGCTTCATCTGGTTACCCTCACTCTGGAGGAACCAGAAATAACTCCCAGCACTGTTAGCTAAGCCACAGCCCTGTCAAGCCTGATGTATTGACACAGGGACCAGGGAAAAGTGACTGATGCTAAGGCTCTTTCTTCACACCAGGTGAAGCCTCCAGAGCCAAGCACAGACCTTTTGCTTGCTTTTCCCTCCCTCCTCCTCTCCACCACGGACAACTGGTGGTGAGGGGGTTGGCAAAAAAAAACTCCAATAAAATAATTGAAATATTTTAGCAGGAACTTATTGGCAGAAAGATGGAAACCAAGTTTGGAAAGTCGGCAGAGAAGCCACATACAAAATTTCACCCTGGGGCAAATTTCCCTTGAACAACCACAAATCCAGTCTCTGCTGGTGGGGGAAAGAGCTGGGTTTAAACATTATTCCTTGCCCAGCCTGTTTTAGCTTCAATAAATTCTCATTAAGTTGTGTCAGGATGGGTTTTCCTCTGACTATCGAGTCACTCTACTCTGGATGCTGACACGACACTTGTCCATGAACCAGCGGGAGAGGAGTTTGCTAGGAACTACTTTCAACTGACAGCACTTAAAAGAACAGGGACCAAGGGACCAGAGATTTTCACAGTCTATAATGTTCTGAACCAAATCCCTGCTAATGCCACAACCCCTTCCGTAGCCTTGGGAGAAAGTCTGGAAAGGTTGAATGGGGAGCAGGCAGCTGGTTTGGGTGCCAGAAGGGAGTTGAGCAGCTGGCTGGCCAAAACCTCCCTGGCTCTTAGGCACATCTGCAGCTTCTGTGAGCTTCCATCCACAGCAGCAGGGCAGGAGCTCTGGCACAAATATCTCTCTTCCTCGCCCACAGAAAGCAGGGCTGTGCATGGCAGAGAGTGGCACAGTTGGCTTTCACAGCTGACCTGGGGCTGGGGAGGACAAGCCCACCCTGACTGTACAGGCAGATCCATCAGTCCACAGCCTGGGCTGGAGGGAGCTGGGCTGGGGCTGGATGAGAGAGGAAACCACAGGGCAACTCTTGCCTTGCACAGGCACACTCAGAGCCAGCACCAGGTGTGTGCAGAGTAGAGATCCCCCTCACCTGGGGTTGCCAAAAAGTGGAGATCCCCTTCACTTGGGGTTGCCCAAAAGTGGAGATCCCCTTCACTTGGGGTTGCCCAAGAGTGGAGATCCCCCTCACCTGGGGTTATAGTGCTCTGCAGCTGTGCAGAATGAAGTGAAGTCATCCTACCCTCCAACAGAACCTGCTTTCCAAGGGAGGGCTCAGGGGCACTGCCTTTTGATTCCTAACATTCCTGTACTGTCCTTCCCCTGCAGAGAGCTGTCACACAACCAAATTGAAGAGCTGCCCAGTTTCCACCAGTGCCAGCGGCTGGAGGAGCTGTGAGTATAGAGATGTCCTTGCTTGCACCATGCCCTGGGGCAAAAGGGCTGTTTTGAGGAGAGAGGCAGTTCCCACACACAGAAATCAACCTTCACTAAGCCCTGAGAAAACTGGGCATTAAAACTCACTGTTTGGACTGCAAACAGACCAGAGCTCCACTGTTTGCCCCTGTGCATAGGAGCTTAATTCACGCAGGTCCTTTCAGAGGTCCCAGCCACAACGAACAGAAGTAGGACGTGACAGCACAGAATTCCCTAACTCCAGTCCTATGAGCTAATCAAAAATGGGGTTTATCTCTACCATAAATATCTTCAGCAACCTGGAAAAATAGATGTATGGGAGCAGAATCTCTATTTAAAAAAAAAAAACCACAGGAGAGATTGACCCTGCTTTCTGCAGCATCCCAGTCTGGATGGCCAGACCAGCTCATCCAGCCTTAGCAAACTGGATGTTAGGGCACTGTGTGAAATCACATGAGAATGAGTGTTACACAGACCCTGCTGCCTTTTCTGGGAGCTGTGAGGACAGAGATAGAGCTGGACATATTTATATCTAAAGTACCCCAAGGAAAATGTTTGGAAAAAATAGAAAGTCCAACAAAAAAAGGACAAATGTTCAGAATTCCAAACCCGTAGTTTCATGCATTCTGCTGAAATTTCTACTTACAAATTGTTGCAAAATGCCAAATTCAGACTTAACAATAATATAAAATCACAATAAATCTCTCTTTCAGGCTATTGAGCTCAGACAGATTATGCTTTAAATTAATATTGTCTTGCAAATTAGTATTCAGTCCCTTAACCCCGAAGTTATTGTCCTGTAAGCCCCACCCCCACCAGGCATCAACATTCCTGCTGGTAAATACATTGGAAACAAGTCTGATGGTGTGTGGTGGCACAGCCTGGCACATAAACAGCTCAGGTGTGTCTTTGCTCTGCTGTAACTGCCAGTGTGCAGGTTTTTACCTGAATCACACAGGTGATCTCTTACAGCTAAACATCCCTAAATTATTTTTCTCTGCCTTATTCTGGTACCCCTTCTGCCCAAACTCCACCTCTCCCGCTCAGTGACCCCCGAATTTGTGCCCAGAGGTTCCAGTGGCCCCCAGCTGAAAGCTTAGGTAGAGGTAGGAGCCATGCCAAGCTGGATCCGTGGGGCACCAAGGGACCAGCAGCAGAGCAGGCAGGAGAGCCTCCAGTGCCCACCTTTGGAACAGGAACACCTACCAAAGGTGATATACCAGCTGAGATATCACAGCCAGGTCCCTGTGTTAGATGAGTCAAGGTTATTTCTGAGTCTAAAGGCAAGTTAACTACCCGAAAAATGCCCAGGGGAGCTGCTGCAGGTAGAGCACTAGGCAGTGCCATCTCCCCTTGTAGAAGGTCACAGATGGGGACACCAGTTGTGTAGGTCTGGGAATTCATTATGGGCATCTCGTAGGAATCTTAATAATTATTCACTGTTGTTCCACCCTAGGGAAAATTGAACCACTGAATGTTTCCCACAGGGTGTATGGTTGTTGAACATCATTCTAGATGTCTCTTGGGGGTGTGGGAAGTGTGTAGGTCAGTCAGCAAAGTCTGAGCCCGACCCTGCTCCTTCCCCTTCCCCAGGGGGTGCAGGAGGCTGCTGGAAAGGAGTTGTGGAGGGCTGAGGCATTTCATGTGTAGATGTGGCTGGTGGGTTGAACAAGACATTGGAATTTTTCTTCATGCAACACTGAGATGCCTTCAGCCCTCAAACCCCCTTCACCCTCACAAAGGCAAAGGGCAGCACCACGTGGTCCTTCCTGAAGGGTCACACAGAGCTCATTGCTGTTCACTGGCTCCAAGCTCTCCACTTTGGCTCTGGATGAAGCAGGTTGCAGGCTTAGGGCAGAGCAGAGTGGGAAGCCAGCGTGGCTTTGGGGATAACAGGGCACCTTTAAACACTGCACGTCAACAGCGCTTTGCTGAGCCATGACAGCATCAAAAGCAGAGGCTGCTTGAGCCCTGGAGCTGCCTGTAGGAGAGAATGACTCTGAGATGTTCTGCTGGTCATCCCTTTTAACTCTTAAAATAAGAGTAGGTCTCCCAAGCGCAAATAACTGTGACAATCTGCATCTGCAGCACTGGGACAAAGATCCCCACAAAGTAGGAACTCTGCCTTCAGCTGTCTTCTCAAACCAGTTTCTGTTTTTCCAGTGGTCTCCAGCACAACAGAATCCATGAGATCAGAGCAGACACCTTTGTGCAGCTGATGGCCCTGCGCTCCATGCAAGTATTTTCTGGCAGGGGACTGGCTGGAATCCTGCCAGGGGAAGGGGAACTGTGAGCCTGGCAGGCTGTGGGGAGTTCCAACCCTGCTCCCTCTGTCTCTGCTCTGCTGCCAAGTCCCTCTGCCGCTCCCCTTTAGAAAAGAAGAGGGCACAAACCACCCTTCTGGCTTCCCCTGTGCCTGCAGACCCCTCTGTAACTCCCCTCATTCCCTGCCCACCCACCACATGCTCTACACACACGCTGCAGCTCTGGCACAGCACAGCCCACGTTGTGGATGTGCCTCCTAAATGCAGCCAGGGGCTCATGTCAGGGATTTACCAGGGTGTGCCTGAGCTCCTGCCCCCCTTGCCATACACAGGGTGATCCTGGGCCATGCAGTCCTGGAACATCCATGCAGAGTATCCCATTTGGTTTGAGACCTCCTCCCCACAACTCATGTTCGACATACAAGTACATGTATCATACACACAGAGTGACCTACTAAGGGCTTGGCACCTTTGAGAGTCAGTAAGGCCCTGCAGGGCACTGTTGTCCCTGGGACATCTGGAAAGAGCCCTGATGGTCTTTATTTGATGTTCTGTTAGGAAGTGAACTAAAATCATATGAAAGCTTTTCCCATGGTGCAGCAATCTGTGTGTCATTTAATAGCCCAGCATTCCAAGGATCCCGTGAGTGTCACGTACACCATGTTTACAACTGCACAGGAACACTTACATGCTACATGTGACACTGCAGACATGCATGGAAACACGAGTATTCTGCTGCCACCCTGCAGTCACACACACAGCTGAATATGCAAGGTCAGCCACGACCTTTGGGTGTGTTCTGGTCCCTGTGGGAAGGATTCATCTCACCCAACTTCCCACACATCTGAGCAGGTACCCCCATCTCCCCCAGAGCTGGAGAGATGAATATATGGTAGGAGACTGCTCATGTAATCAGCCTTAGGAGAAGAAATGCATCCTGATGTTGATTCCTCTCCCTGATGACAGAGGAAGCAGCGCCCACTCAGTAGGATGGAAGCAGAGCTCATTGAGGGGGCTCAGTGAATCCAAACATGGCAGGAGACATTGTAAAATCATCCTGGTTCACCTTCCACACACCCCTGGCCCTATCTGTGCTTGCTACACCCAGCACTGTGACTGTATTGGGAATGCTCTGGCACTAAGGCATGACCTGTCTACTGCTCTGAGGTTTACCATGTCAGCATAAAATCCCCAAATTTATAGAAAATGAACCCAGAAAGGAACCTTTCCCATTGGTCTCAGTGGAGGAGCTCCTGCAAGGCAGACTCTTGTGCTCTTCCCAACCCAAGCACTCTTGTCTCTGGGGAGCTGCAATGGGACAGAGTTTGCAGCTGACTGAGAGGCTACAAGATCCCACATTTGATCCCATAGAGCCCCTTGGCCAGGCTGGTGTCAGCAGCTTCACTGCCCTGCTCTGCTCCCTCCTTACTGGTGTGTCCTTGCCTTGCAGAGACCTGAGTTGGAATTACATCCAGTTTATTCACCCGGAGGCCTTTGTGACCCTGCACTCACTCACCAAGCTGTAAGTCAGGGATATTTCTTTCACAGTGGTCCATGGGTGGGAGGTGTCTGAGGACCTCAGACTGACTCCCTGGGCAAGCAGGACACCTGGGATTTAGATTATGGTGTGCTGAGGTGCATGTCTCAGCACTGATGTGGACAGACCAAATCCCAAGGTTTCCTATCAATACCAAAGGGATGATGAAGTGCAGGAGGGGCCATCTTTAAGCTGCTCTCACCCTGAACACTTTAACTCCCATTTCCTAATGCTTTCATACCTGCTTTAGATGTCTTTATGGAAGATCAGCATGATGGACTGTTTCAGCAAGAGTCACTGCAGACCATCTGCAGTGGCTCTGGAGGGTCCTCAGCCCCCTCACTGAGACTTTGGGTGTTTTTATGGGCTGCAGTCATACCCAACCTATTATGGAGGAAGAGATGTGTGGGGCAGGTATGTGTACAGGGGGAAGATACACACAGAGCTTTCAGCATGAGCACTAATCCCACCCTCTCATTTTCCCAGGGATTACAATCTCAGTCTGTTTATCTCCAGAGGTTTCTGGCTCCCATGCAGCACCCAGCCCCATCTCAGCATCACACTGAGGGAGCAACTGAGACAGGCAGCTGAGGGCTTGGCTGAGGTACCACTGGCAGCAGAACCCTGACCGTGGTCTCCCTCTCTGCTTTCCCTTCACCAGGGACTTGACTGACAACCAGCTGGTCACGCTGCCTCTGGATGGCTTGGCTGGACTGACCCACCTGAAGCTCCAAGGCAACCCAGCTCTCTCTGAGCCCTTCACCAAGGAGAGCTTCCCCAAAATGAGGTACTTGGGGTGTTGGCTCTTTCGCTTCTGGCTCTCAGCACAGCCTGTATTTACCTAAAGCACTCAGCCTCCTGCTCTCCTTGTCTCTCTCATGCTTTCTCCATCCTTCCAGGCCAATGGGTAGAGGAAGCTTCATCTGCTGCTAATACATCTCATCTTCTAACATCTTTCACAGGAGAGTGGTGCTGTGCTCCCTGGCCCATTGCCCTCACCCCAAACACACACACACACACAAGTGGAAAGCATGCAGCGAGCCCAGCTCAGGGCTCCTCTCAATGGAAAACATTCCCAGAAGCAGTCCCAGCTAATGACATCCAGGTTTCCTTCTGTAAACTCTGTTTGTGTGGCCATGTCTTGTCTGCTATGGATTAATGAGGAGCCTGGAGGGGTCAAACTGAGCAAGATGAGGCTGTGAAAGGCTTGGAGTGCAGTGCTCTGCTGCAGGCTCAGGATCTCCTGACCCTCCTTTACAGGTGGGTCTCAGCCTGGCACCTGCCTTCAGGTGCCTATGGTCCAAAGAACACAAATTCCCCTCAGGCAAAGTCATCTGCTCCTTGGGTCTCATGGGGAGTTCCCTTTGAGCCAAGTATGCAAAAGCTGATGCTACCACTCATCCAGTATGAGTTCCCAAGGCTGGAGCTTCTCCAATTTAGACACCTAGCGCTGGGACCACAGGTCACTGCACCAGCAGTGGGATTAAGATTAATAGCTCAGGCCTAAGGAAAAGTGTGGAGCTCTCACATCAGTCTGCCTCAGCAGTGGTGTCTGAAGGGCTTTCTCTTCTGCCTTTTTCAGCTCATTATATCTGGGATGTGGTTTCCATGACTGGTTTCCAAATGGCAGGGGATTCCAGAATGATTTGGGTTGAAACAAAGTATTAAAGCTCATCTCGTTCCAACCCTCTGCCATGGGCAGGGACACCTTCCACTGGCCCAGGTTGCTCCAAGCCCCATCCAACCTGGCCTTGGACACTTCCAGGGATCCAGGGGCAGCCACAGCTTCTCTGGGCAACCCCACCACCCTCCCACCCAAGAATTTCTTCTCAATATTCCCAATAACCCTGGCCTCTGTTAGTGTGAAGCCATTCTCCCTTGTCCTGTCTCTCCATCCCTTGTCCCAAGTCCCTCTCCAGCTCTCCTGGAGCCCCTTTAGGCACTGGAAGGGGCTTGAAGTTCTCCCTGGAGCCTTTTCTTCTCCGGGTGAACCTCCCCTGCTCTCCCAGTCTGGCTCCAGAGCAGAGAGGCTCCAACCCTCAGAGCATCTCCATGGCCTCCTCCAGACCCACTCCAACAAGCAGTACCTTGTGCAGGGTGGGTCAAGTTCAGCACTTCCAGGGTGTTTCTCCTCTAAACTAATTCCATTGGCAGCTGTGGAGCTGGTTTGGATTTGTACCAGAGAAACTGAGCCTGCAGCAGTGGTTCATTGAACCATGCCAGGTAATGGACCCATTAACATTCCCTAAATTTTGGGGTACTGCCATTAAGTAGTCTTACTCTTGGGGCATATGTCTGGAGGAATCATCTGAGAACAATTCTTACCCTTCCTGGGAGGATCAGCACCTCCCTACCACCTTTCAATAATAGGATCTAATTTGGAGCTTATAACAGGAAACAAGCTTGTATACAGAATTTCCACAGCCTCACAGGGCTTGGGCAGAAATGTTTGGGAACATAAAACAAAAGCATATTTTTAGAATATAGAGTTTCACCATATTTACTGATCTTGTCAGAAGACCTTAATTGTCTGGAAAACCTGAGGTTCCTTTCCCTTCATCAGCAGTCTCCCTGACTTCCAGCAAAGCCAAAAATGCAGCTGCTGATAGACAGCCTGGTATTGTGTCCAGATGATGCTCAGCTGCTCTTGAATTAACCTTGTAATACATGTTATAATTAGCAACTAACAGTTTGACCCTCAAGTAGAAATCAGACATATTTAAACAACTTGTTTCACTTGAGAGACCTGAGAATTCCCTCCCTGAGCTGGCAAGAGGGAGCCACGCTCCTAGAACTGAAGTTTGAAGGTGTCTTTCTGACCCTCAACAACAAGGAAGGGGAACCTTGCTTTTGGGAAGCTTCTCACTTCGAAGGAAAGAAAGGGTGCCCAGCAAAAGATGGCCTTGGGGTAAAAATTGAAGACTGGATGTGTCTTGGGAAAGAGAGGCTCATTTAGTCTGGGGAAAACTGCAGACAGGTTTTTAGGAATGTCTTGATTTAGGAATGGTATTCTCCACTTCAGTACTCCTGCTCAAACCAGCAAAAGTGGGGCAGGGCAGAGACACCTTGGGGTGCCCTGGGGTGCACACGCCTTCCTACATGGAGTCCTTCTCCAGAGCACAGACCCTCTCCAGTGTAAAAATCACCAGACAGACCAGCCTTTGTCACATGTTGAACTGAGCAAAAAGTGCAAAGCAATGCCCTGTCAGGTCGTGGAGGGGACACACCCTTAATTTCTGCTTCCCCCCTGTGCAGAGTCCTGGAGGTCCCATACGCCTACCAGTGCTGCGCCTACGGGAGCTGCAGCAGCTTCTTCAAGGTGTCCAGCCAGTGGGAGGCAGAAGACACGAGTCCTGAGGAGGAGGATCCCCACAAGAGGACCATGGAATTGTTTCCAGGTCACGCTGATAACCACTGTGAGTAAACTGGGCTGAGTGGTGATCAGTCCACGGGCAGGGCTGCGAGCTTGGACACAGTCCTGCATCTGCAGGAGGGGTCCCACCACCAGCCACAGAGTGACACCTGCCCCAGGGAAGGCAGGCTGAGCCTTCTCCAGTGCAGATGGCCAGTTACTGTGAATGGGCTTCAATTGGTGACCCTGTAGGGGAAAAGAGCTGACATGGCACATCCAAACCTTGACAATGTAACCAAAGGACCTGGCAATCCTCCACAGCATGGGCACGTTTGCCAATTTGGCCTTGCTGGCTATGGAGAGAGGCTGCCCAAGGCACTGGAAGGTGGCTGAGGCTGCCTGGGACAACTTCTGGGCTTGGTTGTCAGACTTTTGGGCAGTGTGGAGCCTTTGGAAAGACATCACTCTTTCTTATTACAATATCTAGGGGAAGGGCTTCAGGATTAATCCAAGTAACAGAATGAAGTCAAAGACCTGGAGTGTGCAGCTGCCTGGAGGTAGAGAGATCTGTGTAGGTGCTCCTTTTGGGCACATTCCCTGATGTTACAGCGAAGATCAGGGTCAGGTATGACAGCAGGACACATTTGGGGAACACAGTACAGGGGGTGGCTGAAGGGCAGAAGGGCCTCCACAGTTGAGCAGAACTTTCTGTCCAAGAGTCCATTTATTCTGTGCTCCAAAGCTCAGTTGTGCACAGACCTCCATGAAGCCAGTTCCAGGAGGCCAGCAGAGGACAGTGCAAGGCACACCTGCACTCACAGCCCCACGGCACAGCAGCAGCTCCAGCACAAAGCTGGTGTGATCCTGTTGCAAAGGAATCTCAGAATAACCTGAAGAAAAGCATGAGCCCCTTTGCTTCCTTCCTCTGCAACTGCTGGAGAGTGGAAACAGCATTTCAGCACACAGCTTGGATGCTGCATTTGTTTATATGTTTGTGTAAATACAGTGGCTACAGTGAACTTCTGAGGTTTGAGAGGGCTGAGACCCCTGGGGAGCCCCTGAGTCACTGAGCAACCAGCCATGGCCAGGGGCTCTGCTCTCTCCTCCCACATCCTGAGCAGGCAGGACTGGATGTGGAGACAGATCCTGACCCAGAGCTGTTGGACTCTGTGCTACAGGCAGGATGACCAAGGCCCTTTATGACACAGCCAGGGAGTGACTCACCAGCCCTTGTTCTGCTCCTGCCCTCATCCTTCACAGACTCAGCTTTAGACATGTAAAAAGACCAGCCAGAGGGTAGCAGTGTGGTTCCTACTGGCCTGATGTGGCTCTGGGAAGCGTGGTAGACTTGGTGGTAACACTGGGCAGACAGTCCAGAGGAGCCATATGTCACGGTCGTTGCTGCAGGAATTTCTTCTCGGCCGGGTCAGTTTTTCCATCATTAATGCAGCTCATGCTGTAACAGTCCTGGTGCAGATGGCTGGGGGGGGGGTTGCCCAGCATCTGTGGAAAGATCTGGTTTGTGAACAGTGCCCACAGCACTTGTCTGAGTACCAAAGCCTTTGAAGTCCCAAAAGATGCTCTCTCCTGGCCTGTCAGCAGACCAAAACCTACCAGAGGCTCCCAGGCCTCCAAGCCAGTCTCAGCCTCGTGGGTGGTGTGTTCATGAGCTTTTGGGACCTGAGAGGAATGTTGACTTTTTCTAAGATGTGCCAGATGAGACCATTAGCAGGTTGTAAGGGCTCCCATTTTCAGATGTTAAAGCACTGGATTTGTCTTGAAATACCAAAGCACACAGGTGCAAGTGTGACATGCACAAGAACCTGTTCCTCTGATGTGCAGCTTTTGCAGATGACCCTCCTCACCACTCAGCAACCGTGTCTGCTCTTGGTGATGAGGGGTTTGTGGTATTGCCATTTTACTTAATTAATCATTGCTTTATTTCTGTTCCCAGTGCTTCCTTTCTGGTGACCACTGGTGGTATTTAGCTGAGTTATATGAACCTTGTAACACTTCCTCATTAAAAAGCACAAAAGCTCCCAAACATTCCTTTCATGCAAGAGGGAAAGTGGTCTAGTTAAGAGAAAATAACCTGTGGCTCTGTCCTGGCAACGTACAGCCGGGCTCATCGGGGCACTCAGATGCTCTGGGAGAACTTATGAGGGGGACAAGCACTGCTTCCAGCCAGCTCTGTGCTCTCAGCCTTGTGCAGCACTTCCATACCTTCCAAAGGAGTCCACAGAACCTCACAGTTGGGTGCTGAAAGACAACTTGTCCCAGGTAGACATGTAGGGGCAAGAAATGCATCCCCAATGGCACATCCCTGCTCCAGCAGCCAGGCAGTGGCTCCTGCTGCCTGTCCTGCTCCTGCATCCAGCACTCAACCCTCAGCCAAGCCCAGCACCCAAGGGTCCATCCGACTCCAGACACAGAGCAGGGCTGTCTCAGCTCTTTCCCATCCTCCCAGGGCCCCAGATGCCTGGGAATCCACCGGACAACCACCCAAGTGTGTCCATTCACATCTGACTAATGGCCACCTGAGGCCCAAAGTAGTGAGGCCAGTGAATGTCTCATCACTCTGTCACCTTGTTATAACAGATATTTAAGGTCCTATTTACAATATTTTGGTGCTTGGGTATCATAGAATTGTGGAATGATTTTGGTTGGAAAGGGCCTCAAACCTCACCTCATTCTGNTGCCTGTCCTGCTCCTGCATCCAGCACTCAACCCTCAGCCAAGCCCAGCACCCAAGGGTCCATCCGACTCCAGACACAGAGCAGGGCTGTCTCAGCTCTTTCCCATCCTCCCAGGGCCCCAGATGCCTGGGAATCCACCGGACAACCACCCAAGTGTGTCCATTCACATCTGACTAATGGCCACCTGAGGCCCAAAGTAGTGAGGCCAGTAAATGTCTCATCACTCTGTCACCTTGTTACAACAGATATTTAAGGTCCTATTTACAATATTTTGGTGCTTGGGTATCATACAATTGTAGAATGATTTTGGTTGGAAGGGGCCTCAAACCTCACCTTGTTCTGATCCCCTGCCATGGGCAGGGACACCTTCCACCCGCCCTGGTTGCTCCAAGCCCTGTCCAACCTGGCCTTGGACACTTCCAGGGGTGGGACAGCCACAGCTTCTCTGGGCAACCTGTGCCAGGGCCTCCCCACCCTCACAGGGAAGAGTTTCTTCCCAATATCCCATCTAACCCTGTTCTCTGGCAGTGGGAAGCTATTCCCCCTTGTCCTGTCATTCCATCCCTTGTCCAGAGTTCCTCTTGGAGCTCCTTTAGGCACTGGAAGGGGCTCTAAGGACTCCCTGGAGCCTTCCCTTCTCCAGGCTGGACAATCCCAATTGTCTCAGCCTCCTTGGATTCCAACTGACATTGTTTAGCTGACACCCCCTGGCCCCAAGTCTGTCCTGTGTGTCCAGGCAGGAGCCCAAAGGTGACCCAGGGTGCAAGTGCTGCCATGGGGCACTTCCATCACCATCCCAGCACCTCCCTTCAGGACCACTGGTGTGAGGATAGAAAGGGGTGAATTCCCTTTCAAACATGTGTTTGCAATAATGGAACAGTGCTATGGAAAGCGAAAAGAGAGCACACGTGGACAGGTATCCCTGGCAATAAGGACATTGCTTCCCCCAGCCCAGCACCTCCAGTAACTTGTAAAGTTACTAAGGAACTTCTGAAACCACCTGGCAAACCCTGAAGGTTCCTTAGAGCTACACCTTTCCTGCTTCTGTCATTTCAGAAGGTTACTCGAGTCCCCAAAAAAGCACCTGCCCAGGTCCCTTCTCCAGCAATTCTCCTCCCACTTCACTTTTAGTACAGCCAGCTTTTTTTCCACNATTCACTTGCAAACATGTGTTTGCAATAATGGAACAGTGCTATGGAAAGCGAAAAGAGAGCACACGTGGACAGGTATCCCTGGCAATAAGGACATTGCTTCCCCCAGCCCAGCACCTCCAGTAACTTGTAAAGTTACTAAGGAACTTCTGAAACCACCTGGCAAACCCTGAAGGTTCCTTAGAGCTACACCTTTCCTGCTTCTGTCATTTCAGAAGGCTACTCAAGTCCCAAAAAAGCACCTGCCCAGGCCCCTTCTCCAGGAATTCTCCTCCTATTCCTCCCACTTCACTTTTGGTACAGCCACCTTTTTTTCCATGGAAAGGGCAATACTGGCAAGGTGGGTTTTTTCCATAAAACCTCAGAAAGTGGAGGTGCCTTAGAAAAATTCAAATAAATAGCAGCTTCTTCCAAATTGATGCAGTTTACCTTGCTGGGACACAACAGCCATTTCCCTTTCTCCACAGTTCCCAGGCTGCAGAAATACTGGTTTCCAGCAGAGAGGTACATTTTTCACTTTGAATCTTGCTGTGCTGTCTAAGGATTGCTTTGCGATTCCCAAAAGGCTCAGTAGTCCTGGCAAAACAAAAGATCCTCCTTCACTTCATGAAAATGTTTAACCTGGGCTTAAACCCAGCCCTTTGAGGAGAAAAGGGATGGGGCAGGTTACACTTGCCCAAGGTTTGGGTCTCAGCGGGGCACAGAAAGTGCGAGTCTGTGTCTGTGTTATTTGGGTATCGTGACTGCACATCACAGCTGGAAAAGACACTGGAGATTTATAAGACTATAAAATACAAGGATGAAATATTTTTCCATCCCACTGTGTTTCCTTGCCAGGCTCCAAAGCAGCAGTAATATTTCAACTCTTATACGGACAGATTTTAAAAAATGGCTTTTTTTTTTTTTTCCAAAGCTCCCTGAAGCCGAGAAAGCCACAGAGCTTGTCAGGAGGCACTAAAGATAGCACGTTATTTGTCATTGTTCTTTAATCAAGTAATCCCAGGCACATTTTCAAAAACGGGCAGGGAGCAGAGCTCATGGGAGACACCACTTCTAAACAGATTAGACAAGTAAACCCCACTCAGTGCATCTTCAGCACTGGGAAAACTCACCTTCCTGGCCAGTGTCTGAGCTGCCAGGTGCACACAAGTCCATTTATCCAAGGGAGAGTTCATCCCACAGCCACAGATCCAGCTCCCTGGCTACCAGGCTGCAGCAAGCAGAAAACCACATCCTTTCCCTTTCCTCCTGCTGGCAGAAAACCCTCCAAAGATCCCCACTGGGAGCTGAAGGCTGTGCTGGTGCCATGGGTGGGGACAGGGCAGTGGGACAGCAGCTGTCCTCACTGTGTCCCAGTGCTATCAGTCAGCAGGAGTTTGGGAAGAGGAACAAGGAACAAAGCAGAAAATCACGTCTGGGGTTAGATTGAGAGGATTCCATTTGCCTTGGTGACGTTCTACACTGAAAACATGGCTGAGGTCTCAGCCCCATTCCCTTCCAGCAGCTTCTCCTTCACTCAGGGGGTCTCTGCCTGAGCCTCAGTGAGCCCAGGCCTGGCTCAGGGTGCAGCTGCCAGTGCTGGCCCAGGGCTCTGCAGTCTGGCTGCACAAACCCCACGAATGCAGAGGCTGCAGCCACGGGCAACCAGTCTGTCTTCTGCAAATCCTGGGAACCTCCATGACTAAAACAGGGTGCCACAGTCCCAAGAATTCACAGGAAATAAAATTAAGCAATAAATGTTGGGTTCCTTTGTCTCTTTGCCACTGAGCTGTTTAGTGGCAGTGGATGCTGACGAAGAATTTGTTCTGCAAGAAGAGACTAACGAGTTCCTCTGAACACAGCCCCAAAATCCCTCTTGATGAACACTCTGGACAAGCCCTGCCCAGAAAGCTCTCACGGAGAAGACGCATTTGAAGGCTTTGTGTTCTGTAACCACATAAACTGGAATATTTATTTACATTTAATAATGCTTGCTGGGAGGAGGGAACCACAGTCACACAGCTCTGGGAGCTGGGGCTCTTACGTTTCAAATGTTGGGAGCAACCTAAAAACAGAGGGATTGGCTACACAGCAACCCACCAACATTTATAAGACCTTCTCCCTCTACAGCAGTGACTGCAGGGGACAAACTGGACACCAGCAGCTACTTTGAACTTGTGGGCTAGGAACTGGCTGGGAAGGTCTGTGTGGAGAACAGGCAGTGGGAAAACTCCTGGCCCAGTTAACCCTGGTGGTGCCTGTTCCTCTCTGAGCACCATTTCTTGTTCTTTTCTCCCCAGATGACCTAGATGCAGAAGACCTTCAGCTGGACCTTGAGGAATCAAAGCTTCACCCCACTATTCAGTGCACACCAAGCCCAGGTGAGCAGCCAGGGAAACCCCTTGAACAGAGCTGAGATCCTTTGAGCTTCTCTAAATCCCCAGGATTCCCCACGACCTTTCAGATCAGAAGCCTGGTTAGGCTTTGGCCAAACTGGGGACAGGTGAGGAGCTTCCTTCTCCCAGTTGGATGTAGCTGCCCTCCTTGAGGAGGGGACGAGGTCAGAGTATGCCTGATCAGGAATCCCAGGTACCACCAGCTCCTCCATCCCCTGAGCTGCTGCACTCAGACTCTGGCTCTCCAGAAGTCCCAAGCTCCCTTGCATGACTTAGACTTTGTCTCAGCCAGCCCAGAACACTGGCTATCATTGGCTCTTCATAGGACAGGGGGAAGCTTCTAGCAGCTTCTAACAGAAGCCCTCCCTATAGCCCCCCCTGCTATCAAAACCCAGCCACATAAACCCACAGCACATGGCAAGACCTTGTCCTTGATTTCCTGATCATACCTGCAGCAGCACTGCAGACTGCAGGGTACTTTGCTCTGTTTTCCTGAGAAAGGGAGAGCAGGGAGGTGCTGGACTGCACCCAGCCACGTTCTCCTGACTCCCATCACAAACACACCAGCGGGCACACGAGGCTGGGGCTCTGATTTTGTCCTTCTGATTTTGTCCTTCTGATTTTGTCCCTGTTCATGGTTCAGTGGGGTCCTACACAAGCACAGCTGGAGGCTGGGCTGGCCTAGTTCCATCTAGACAGCTGTGGACCACTGGCAGGGATGGAGTTTTCACCAGTTGTTCCACTGACTCTGTTGCAAAAGAGACAGAAAGGAACAAGATTATAGCTGAGGGCATGTCCTGCTGCCTGGGAACAAAGGTGCTGGTGCTCTGAGCTTTATCCCCTTTGAAATGAGCAAGATTTCTCCATTTCCTCTGATTTTGTTTGCTCTGCACCAACTAAAACTTCTCCCATCCTGTTTTTGTTTTTGCTGAGCCCCTCACTATAACATCCCAGTCCCTCCCAGCCAACCTCACACATCTCCACAGCACTAACTCCCTGATCCCAGGGGTACATGAGAAGGAGCAGGTAATGGCAGAGGGGTCCAAATGCCAGGCTGACACCAGGAGTGTCGATGGGTCTGGAGTCATGATCTTTTTTTATATTTTATGGTTTCTCACATTTCACTTTGCCCTCTCCCCTTGTTTCTGCCCTAGACAAGAACTGAGAGGATGCCAGAGGTACCCCAGTGTGGGCACAGGAGGGAGAGAACCAAGAGGCAGCTGCACAAGAGGGCAGACAATTCTCCTTGCCATCCCTCAGCACTCATGGGGCTGGTGGGGCCAGGAGAGGGCTGGGACCAGGCCACTGCCCCCAGCAGCACCATTAGAGCCAAGTGGTACCTGCTGGGTATAACTTTGAGGTTTGTCTTCCAGGTCCCTTCAAGCCTTGTGATCACCTGTTTGAGAGCTGGATCATCCGCCTGGGAGTTTGGGTCATCGTCCTGGTCTCAGTGCTCTGCAATGGCCTGGTCATTCTGGCTGTCTTTGCCTCCCCCAGCTACCTCTCTCCTGTTAAGTTCATAATTGGCTCCATAGCTGGGGCCAACATGCTGACTGGCATCTCCTGCAGCATGATGGCCCTTGTTGACGCCCTCACCTACGGCCACTTCGCCAAATACGGCGCCAGATGGGAGACGGGCGCGGGCTGCAGGGTGACAGGGTTCCTGTCCGTGTTTGCCTCCCAGGCTGCCATCTTCCTGCTGACCTTGGCTGCTGTGCAGTGCAGCATCTCAGCCTCCTGCGTGCGGGGCTATGGAAAATCACCCTCCCTAGGCAAGGTCAAGGCTGCTACCTGTTGCTGCCTGTTTCTGTCCTCTGTGGCTGCCGTTCTGCCTCTCTTCTCCATTGGGGAATATGGAGCGTCCCCTCTCTGCCTCCCATATCCCATCCCAGATGGGAAACCTGCCACCCTGGGCTTCACTGTGGCCTTGGTGATGACAAACATGCTCTGCTTCCTGACTATCACCGGCACCTACATCCGACTCTACTGCAACCTGCTGAAGGGGGAGTTCAGCGCTGTCTGGGACTGCGCCATGGTTAAGCATGTGGCCTGGCTGATCTTCACCAACTGCCTCCTCTACTGCCCAGTGGCCTTCCTCACCTTCTCCTCTACCCTCAACCTCTTTCTTATCACCCCAGAGGTCATCAAATCCGTCCTCCTTGTGGTCCTGCCCCTGCCCGCCTGCCTCAACCCTTTGCTCTACCTGCTCTTCAACCCCCACTTCAGAGATGACTTCCGCCTGCTGAGGCAGAAGGGGCAGGACAAGGGCAGCTTCCCCCAGTCCTGCACAGCTGATGACATGGAGAAAAGCTCCTATGACTCCACTCAGGCCCTGGTGAGCTTTTCTGACATCGACCACATGTTTGAGACACCTGATTCCCTCGGAGTGCGCCCCATCCTTGACAGCTACAGCTTCCCCTCCATGACGCTCATCCCCTGCCAGCAAAGAGTGGGCACCAGGGGGAAGGAGAGGGGCTTCTCTGAGCATTGTCCCTGCCTCAATGACAGTGAGGTGCTCATCACTTCAGAGAGCCAAGACCTGTCTGGCAGCAGCCTCCGGATAACCTTCTTCCCCTCCCCGCCCACACCACCCTACACGTCTCACTTATAAACCTCCTCGGAGCAGCCGTGCGGAACAGCCCCACAGCCCACACCGAGGGCCAGCCCCAGCACCAGGGGGCCAGCAAGGTGACACAGGCTGCTCCCTGTAAAGCACCAGTACAACCTGTCTACCCTCAACCCCATCATACCTGCCTGGGCAACAGGCACCACTCTGCCAGCTGCCCCTCGCTTGGAAGGGCTCTGACTGAGCTCCAGACACTCAGGGCTGGCCATGGGAGGAGATAACCCCTGTGCGTGTCACTCCTGCTAGGAACTGCCCGGGAGAGAGTCCTGTCGGCTCAGGAAGTGGGTCAGGGAGACCCCCCCTCCTCCTCCTCCTCGTCCCGCAGCATTGCCAACCAGGAGGAGCCTGCAGTGAAGCCAACTGTGTCTTCTGAGGCAGAGACATCTGAGCAAAAGCCCTTGATCTGTGGCAACACATGGAAATGTCCGACTGCGGTGACATGGCCACCCACAGGGATCCCAGGCCTTGTCCTCCAGGGTTCTCTGCAGGTCCCACACACCTCTGGAAATAAGCTGGTATCTGCCCCATGCTCTCAACTGGACGAGCAGAAGTGGGTTAAAAGCAGTGTATCCATGTGTACATCTGAGGTTTGGACTGTCTCTATTTTTGGGAGTCTCCACTCATTCACTGGGAGCCTCGTGGGTTGGGCAGGACCCTCACTTCCAGCAGATACCAGAAGCTGGGGATGCTCAGCCTGTCTTTCAATCTGATCCACAGTGTCTCACAAGGGGTCTCTAAAACCCACGGCAGCCAAACCCAAACAGTTTCCCAGAAAAACCCACATGCTGTGCCTGAGGTCACTCAGCAGCACCCGGCCAAGGCACCCAGGGGCACAGAGGGCTCCCTTCATCCCTGCTTCACACACCACAGCACACCTGGGCCACTCCTGTTTGTAGTCACCTGGTTCCTGATCAGGTGTGATAAAAATGGGGTCTGGCTCCCTCACTGCCCCCAAGCCTCCTTCCTGGAAGAGGCTGCTGGTTCTGGATACACATCCCAGACACAGTACAGCCATTTCGGGGGCTGCACTTGCCTTCTCCTATTTTAAGGACAGGCAGCTCGTGTAGAAGGAGAGAACAGAAACCAGCATTGTGGGATGATGGCATCAGGAGGACACAGGCCACTGGGAACAGCCTCAAATTCACTCCCTGCAGCTCAGGGATCTTCCAAATCCATCCTCTCCATCACAAACCCTCCCAGTGCCACCCGGCGCAGCAGGGAGCCCCATGGTCAGAGCTCGGGCCCTGGGCAAAGCTTTGGTTCTGCTGTCGTTACTGCAGCTGTTTGTCACTCATTCTTGTGAGATAATAAACGAGCCCCGTTGCTGACCAGTGGCTGGTTTCTGTCCTCTTGCATGTGAGGAGCACCTTGGTGGTTCTCTGGGCAGCTGCCTCTCCCAGCCCGACTGGGCTGCCGGGCATTGGGTGTTGTTTGGGTGCATTCCCTGAGTGAGGGCGGGGAAATTGCCTTGTGTCCACATGAGGTAGCACCATCCTCCCCGCCTTTCTTCTCCAGAGGGAAGAGCCAAACCACCCACTTTATGCAGTAGAACTGCACCAGCAGGGTCCCTCACCAGATCCTGTGGACCAGAGCCACCTGCTGCACCCCATGATTTGCTGCTCGGGGGTTTGAGTTCATGAGGAGGACAGAGTCTGCTGCATAAAAGTTTAAGGACATCATATAACAGGGTCTCCCATGCAAAGCCACACTCCCCAGGCAGAGCCTGGCTCTGCTTCCCTCCTCTGCAGATGAGCCATGTAGTCTTCTCA
Organism: Pachyramphus minor; assembly: GCA_013397135.1. NCBI lineage: Eukaryota > Metazoa > Chordata > Aves > Passeriformes > Tyrannidae > Pachyramphus > Pachyramphus minor. The sequence continues at coordinate 91,656 of VYXB01009391.1, read as the reverse complement.
AGAAGAAAAACTTGATAGATGAGCAGAAAATCAGAGGAAAGGAATCCAAGGATTAGAGAAGAGGGTGGGAACCCCAAATGTAGTGACAAAATCCGAAGCTTTGCTATGGTCTTTAAGTGGGAATTGTGAAAAACATGGCCTGTTGTGAGACTTGAATCCTGATCCAGACTTGTAATACGCTACAGATGCTCAAAATCCATTCTCATGATTGGTTCATTAAAAACACTGAGCCATTTTGTTCCATGTTCTTAGGGCTGCTCACGTGCACAGGAGTGGGAAACACTCATCCAAGGTCAATTCTCTTCTGAATGCTCCTTCAGAAGTGGGATCAACCTGTTGGAGCAAGTCCAGGGGATGGCTTCCAAGGTGATCAGAGAGATGGAGCACCTCCCCTGCAGGGAAAGGCTGAGACAACTGGGATTGTTCATCCTGGAGAAGGGAAGGCTCCAGGGTGACCTAACTGAGGCCTTTCAGTACCTGAAGGGAGCCCACTAGAAACATGGACCTGGAGTGACAGGACAAGGGGGAATGGCTTCACAGTGATAGAGAGTAGATTTGATTAGATATTGGGGAAAAATTCTTCCCTGTAAGGGTGGGGAGGCCCTGGCACAGGTTGCCCAGAGAAGCTGTGGCTGCTCTATCCCTGGAAGTGTTCAAGGCCAGGTTGGATGAGGCTTGGAGCAACCTGGGCTGGTGGAAGGTGTCCCTGCCCATGGCAGGGGATGGAATGAGATGAGTTTTAAGGTCCCTTCAAACCCTGGCCATTCTATGATTCTGTGATCCCCAGCATAAACCCAAATTCCATAGCATGTATCCTTACTCCATAAGGAAACCTCTAATTAGAAGAGACCCTAAAACAAACCCCACTGCCATTGACACAATGAGCATCATTACAAGTCACTATTAAGTTAAACTCTGCTTAACTGAGCACAAGCTTGTCGAGGAGCAGGACTGAAAAAACCCTCATTTGCTCCCCCAAGGCCACAGGAGCCCCTTGGAGACCGTTTAGAGCAAACACACCCTGAAGACCTCTATGAGATGTGTTCCTTGCAGGATTATTCAGGGGAAAGGAGTATAAACACAGAGCTTGTTCTGTGCTCACCAAAGAGATGCCTGAGAAACAGTGAAAGTTTATGGATCTGCAGAGGTGCAGGAAACAGAAACCAGCATCCTCCTATTGCTGCTGCAGGCCATAAATCCAGAGTACGAACTCTCTGGCAAATGCTCATTAAAGTGCCTTTCACCACGTCTCTAACAGTGTACACATGGCTTTCCACCCTACCAAACACTAATTCAATAATTATTTAAAAAAAAAAAAAGGAAAAGCAAACCTACACCACTCTATCTCCCTTCTTAGCAGCTGTTTTGGCCCATACTGGTGCCAGGCTGCCCACCTTCAGGCAAGCAGGAGTCAAACTGTGTAACCCATTTCTGATCACCAATGGAGGTGTGAAACAACCTCAGCAGGCCCAGAACAGAGAGAAGTTCTTGCTCCCCATCCTCCACCAGCAAGAACTCGTGAGGCTGCTCTTCTGCCCCTAAACTGAGCTTTAGCTGCCTGGATACCTCCCTTGCATATGATCCTCTTCAAGGCCAGCAGATGTTAGCATGAGCCTCCCAAAAGCAACCAGATGTCCTTGAGGCATTGTGAGCCTTTTCATTGAAGACAGGGCTCCCTTGGATTCCAACCTTTGGAAGGGGATGTGTGCCAAAAAGGGAGGGAGAGAGAAGTTTATGAACGGGCCCCTCCCTGTAGCAGGATTGCTCCTGGTTGGAAGAGGTCTGGCTGCCAAAGAGCCCCAGGCAGCAGCCAGTGAGCTGCACATCATGGTTGGAGAAGTTGGCCTGGTTTCCTGGGCTGCATCGACACAGACGTGACCAGTAGGTCAGAGAGGGGATTCTCCCCCTCTGCTCTGCTCTTATGAGACCTCACCTGCAGTGCTGCCTCCAGTTCCCAGGCCACCAACACAAGACAGATGTGGACCTGTCCAGAGGAGGCCACTAAGTTGATCACAGGGCTGGAGCACAGAGCTTTTGAGACAGGCTGGGAGAGCTGGGAAGTGTTCAGCCTGGAGAAGGGAGACCCTAGAGCCCTTTCCAGTGCCTAAAGGGGCTCCAAGAGAACTGGAGAGGGACTTTGCACAAGGGCCTGGAATGACAGGACAAGGGGGAAAGGCTTCCCACTGCCAGAGGGCAAGGTTAGATGGGATATTGGGAAGAAATTCTTCCCTGTGAGGGTGGGGAGGCCCTGGCACAGGTTGCCCAGAGAAGCTGTGGCTGCCCCATCCCTGGAATTGTTTAAGGCCAGGTTGGACAGGGCTTGGAGCAACCTGGGCTGGTGGAAGGTGTCCCTGCCCATGGCAGGGGATTGGAACAAGATTATCTTTAATGTCCCTTCTGATCCAAATCATTCAGCTTCTATGATTTTGAAGTGAAGCTGGGTTGGGAGTCCCAGTGCAATAAGGCCACAGTTCTGAGCTGATGGACACACACTGCAACAGCCTGAGAGAGCAAAGGCACAGGAGTGGTGGGACACGTTGGAAGGGAGGAGGACAAGGCCATACTGCCTTGTGGGCTGCATTTTGGCTGAGGAGGCTTATTGGAGGCAGAGGCCTTGGGGATGGTTGGGTGACAGGCAGAGCTGCTCTGGAAGCCATTGTCAGGGCTGGGCACCTTTGAGGTTTCCCCTGCACGTCAGCAAGGCACTGCCAGGACACCCTGAAGGGCAGAGACAGCATGTTTCAGGAGGATGTGGGCCCTGAGGGACCCGGAAGCATTGTCTAAGAGGACAATGTGGAGGCAGTTTGTAGGCACACTAAAATGTCCATTTTTCACTCATCCAGCCCTCCTGGCTGTAGATGTGCAGCTCCTCTGAAACAAAGCCAGTGGAATAAGCACCCTACAGTGTTGTTTTTTCAATCTCATTGTTTTTTCCACCAACGTTGTGATTTCTGGAAGACTGGGCCATGATTGGGAATGCTTGGGATGGCAGCACTGCTGCAACCATGGGAATGTAAATGACACGGAGCAAACCGTGCATGGGATGGCAATATCTGGTACCAGCCTCCTTGGAGGCCAAAGGAAAACACACATTTTGAAGAATGTAAACCCATCTTCGAGACTGGGATGAACCACACATCAGGTCTGGCAGGTGACCTCAGCAATTTTCACCTTTTCAGAAAATCTCTTCCAAGCACAGCCCAAAAACCATTACTGTCCCAGACAGGAATGGGAACTTCTTGACTCTCTCATTCACACCAAGTTTGCTGGTTTGGACTCCTAGAAGCAAAACTGAGGCACTTCATCTCAACTTTTTTGACTGTGAATATTTTGTTAACTGTAATTCCTGCTGGGGTCCTTTTCCCTGCCAGCCAAATCCAACCTTTCTCCATATGGGCACTGTGCTCCCAGGCCTGAATCCCCACACACCACTTCCTTCCATCACAGGAAGGGGATGCTGGTTGCTGTAGTCCTGAGCAGGAGAATCAAGAGCACTAAATATATTGACTTTTGTCCTCTGAGTGAAAGCCTGTGACCCTCGATCTCCAATGCCCATGGTGGAGGTTTCCTTTGCATTCCATGGTCTCTGTCAGAGTTTCCAGGTGGAAGAGTCAACAGTGGTACAGAAAAAGGTGAGAACTGATAGATCACAGAATCACAGAATATGTCAAGTTGGAACGGACTCACAAGGATCATTGAGTCCAGCTCCTGGCCCTGCACAGGCCCATCCCCAAAAGTTACACCATGTGCTTGAGAGGATCATCCAAACACCCCTTGAGCTCTGTCACCCTTGGTGCTGTGACCACTGCCCTGGGGAGCCTGTTCAGTCCCCAGCCACCCTCTGGGGGAAGAACTTTTTTCTAATCTCCAACCTAAACCTCCCCTGACACAACTTCAGGCTCATTGCGTTGGGTTCTGCCACCAAGAAGAGATCAGGGCCTGCCCCCCTTCTTCCCCTCACAAGGAAGTTGTAGATGACCTCCCAGAGAACTCAGCAAAGTCCAGATCTTGCATCTTCTCTTCAGATGAATCAGGCTTCTTCTTGTACACGGAACTGTGTACAATACAAGCTGATCCTTGGGAAAAATCACAGGAAAAGCTGAGTGAAAAGCTACCCTGGAAAACAGGAAAAAGTTCCAGCTTCCTGAATGCCTTAAAACTGGAGTAGCTTCCCTGCAATCTGTGAGGAAGAAGAGTCCTACTCAAATACTGATGAGTGATAAACCAAGTTAAACACCTTGACCACTTCTGTGGCACCTCCCCAATACATTATTCATTAGAATGTTTGAACTCTAAAGTGGGAAAGAAGGCATGCTGTAGACAGAATTATTGGTGCCCAAAACTGGAGAGTAAAAGGACACTTTTTCACCATCAAAAAGTCAAACCTGCTCTTTCATTACTCGGTGCAGTTTCCATCCCCCAAAAATAAAAGGGCAGAATGCCAGGCTGCCAAAGTACTCCAGCAGTGTTAAGAAACTGTTCATTCATTTATGACTATCATCACACAGGGACTGCAAACATCAGGACAATCAGAACCCATTTTTGATTTATTCCTTTTCAAAGTGTTCTGAAAGAAAAATCAAAATAAAAAGCAGGGCCCACCAGGGGACATGGGAGATACCATCATCACAAGGAACACAGCACTGTGTTTCAAAGTAATGACTGACACCACATCAGCAACAACAACCAGTTGGCCAACCAGTCACATCACACAGACATATTATAAGATCTATTTCTTTACACCGATCAGCTGATTTCCTGAAACGTAAATCAAGTGGACAGAAAATTCATCTACAAACTAATCTCACATTTACTCCTGCTACTGATGACAGAATTTTCTTTGCTTGGGGAGAGCCTATATTCTTTGGGGTATTGTTTCCCTTCCTTGTCCAGCAGTCTGGGATAGCCTTAGAGACAAAGAAAACTTCCAGCCTGTAGAACACGACCCATGGTCCTGATTCTCCTGTTGTCCAACACACTCCAGCCTTGAGTACAGTTTTCCCAGCACACTGGAGGGAAGCAGAGGGAGAGGCACAGTTGGTCTCAACCANTATTCCCAGGACATTGCAGAGGCACAGGAGGGAAGCAGAGGGAGAGGCACAGTTGGTCTCATCCAAATATACACTGCACCACAAACATTTGGGAAAATAATAATAATAATAATAATAATAATAATAATAATAATAATGGGGGTTACACTTACTGCTATAACTTTCACAGCCAAGATGCAGGAGAAAACAAAGGGCCAGGAAAATGTGGTGAGTAGTGGCAAAAACTGGCTCCTTCTCTCAAAAACATCATTCTATATCCATGTTTTTACCACGGTGTGTGGGAAGAGCTGATCCTGAGTTGCTGCCAATCTAGGGATAAAATCCAGCAGCTGCTCCACATCACCTAGGAATGGTTTGAGGTTAATGCTCAACAACAACAACAAGAAAAAAGGCCACTTTCATTATGGGTGATTTCCTGAACCAGGCAAGGAGCAGAGGATGGAGCCAGATGAGCCGTTTTGGTGGCAATGACAACTTTTCCTAACATCAGCTGTTCAGGAAACTACAGCCCTTCAGCAACACAGCTAAAGTGACCCTGATCCTCAAGGAAAAAGCAGATGGTAAGTTGGGTCCCAATTTGCTGTTGAGGTTCAACGGGTGCCCAGAGGGAGCCCGGCCCCTACACAGCCGGGTTCTTCCTCCCCTTTGCTGTGCTGCCCCACAGAGCCAATTAACAAACAGAAAAACAATTGCACCAAAAAATCTGCAGTTCTTTTAGCTCCAAGCCCTCAGGAAAAAAGGACTTTTATGCTTTTAATTTTCTGGTTTTTCTCCTCCAATTTTGCCAATTTAATCAATCAATTAAAATAACTGGATTATTTTCCTCTCCCAACCCCTCTAATCCACCTCTTCTCTTCCTTCTTCTTCCACTCTCAAATTTAGATGTTAATTTTCTTCTCCCCCCCACCCTCCATTTTCTTTTCTTTAAACTTCTGGTTTGGAAGAGTTCCACAGCTGGAGTTTCGCATTTTGTCACCACATTGAAGACATTTGAGGAGCACAGTGAGGGGAATGTCACAATGGACACACACATGTTCGGTTACATTAGGGGCAAAGGGAAAAGAGACACAAAGGCAAAGCAGGTTCCAGTCCAGTTTCCATGGCTTGACTGGTCTTATTTGCCTTGCTGTGACTGCCTGGCTGTTCCAATTCTCCATCCATCCCCATCTCTCTGTCTCTGCTGCAACACTTCTTCCTCTTCCATCACAGTCTTGTTTCTGTGAGTCCATTTCTGTTACGTACACCCCTCATCCTGGAAGTCCTTTTCCTCCTTCCTAGCAGTCCCTAATGACTGCTGTTAACAAAGTCTTGGGGAACTTGTAGTGAAGTGAATTTTATCAACCAAGTGAAAGAGAGAAAAAAATCAGCATATAAAGTCCTTCATCCTAAACTGAGGATCTGAATTCCAAACACCATGTCCAGGGAACCAGCCCTCACCTCTTAATGCCTCCCACATGCTCAAAACGATAGCAGAAATTGCAGCTGCCTCACCATGTGCACACCATAGGGTGAGAGGCAGTTCACCTTCCAGAAACAAATCCTTCCAAGCTGAAAATGCCTTTTTTTTATGTGACATTTTTGCTCCAGTGAAAACTTCTTAAAAGGAGGAAAAAAACCCAGAACCTACCAGAAGTTAGAGCTCAATTAGAAACAGAACAAAGAGGGTTAACTAATGGTTCTAAGCTGGATGGGATTCATCCTGCCAGCCTTAGTGAGTCTGGGCCTTTCCAGTGCAGGCTGAGTTTCCAGATTTGAAAGGGAAAGAAGAAAAGAAATTAGACCTTGGCTAACTCAAGGCGCCCAGGTAGAACAGGCTGGGCACACACATCTTTCCCAACAAGCTTGGGGCAATGACTCTCTGTCCTCTCCAGTGTGGTTCTGCCTCTCCCCAACCAGAAAACCTTCAAACTGCCCCACGGGCCCACTGCTGACAAGTCCTGTGCCCCAGACTGTCCATCCCATACTTCTTGGGTCCAGCACAGTGGATATGACTGCAAAACACACTAAATGACCCTTCCCAGATTACACTGACATCCTGTATGGATCACTTGGTTGTGAATGAAATGGAAGATCTTGATTTGGGTGAAAATCCACTCCTTAAAGGTGAAGGGGAAGCAGAGACATGGTGAGTCCCACAGTCACTTCCTCACAATCAGGGACACCCACCTGTGTCAGGCAGTGCTGCCTCCAGCTCTGAGGTCCTCAGTACAGGAAGGACATGGACCTGTTGGAGCAATTCCAGAGGAGGCCATGGAGATGTTCCAAAGCCTCCAAGGGTTGGAGCCCCTTTGCCATGGAGACAGGCTGGGAGAGCTGGGGGTGTTCAGCCTGGAGAACAGAAGGCTCCAGGGAGACCTTCCAGTGCCTAAAAGAGCTCCAGGAGAGCTGGAGAAGGACTTTGGACAAAGGATGGAATGACAGAACAAGGGAGAAGGGCTTCCCACTGCCAGAGGACAGGGTTAGATGGGATTTTGGGGGAAAACTCTTCCCTGTGAGGGTGGGGAGGCCCTGGCACAGGTTGCCCAGAGAAGCTGTGGCTGCCCCATCCCTGGAAGTGTCCAAGGCCAGGTTGGATGGGGGCTTGGAGCAACTCGGGATAGAAGGAGGTATCCCTGCCCATGGTAAAGGGGTAGAATAAGATGTTCTTTAACTCAGGCCATTTTGTGGTTCTGCTTCTCAAATACCACCCTGGGAAGCTTCGAGGGATCATTCATTATATCCTGTTTGGAGGTGTCAGAAGAAACCTCAGGGGTCTTTGCAGCCAGTCACACACACACACAGACATGGACAGAGTCCAGGCAGTTCTTACAACACCGAGGCTGGGAAGAGCCTTTCCCTGTGGCGCTGCGGGAGCAGCCTCGGAGCTCCCCTGCCCTCGCGTGGTGCGCGGGCACTGCTGCAGCTCTGCTGTCACTGAGCCACATCCCAGGCACGTGTCACTGCAGCGCCCTCAGCAGAGGCTGGGGAAGATGCTGTGCTCCTTCGGGCCTGACAGATCCGATCCAGCAAACACCCCCATCACCCCCACAGACACGGGCCATCTTGAAGGGCAGTTCATCCTCGGGGGCTTTTTTAAGCACTTCTCAGATCACCCTTGTGAGACATCTCTTACAATATCACTTAAGACAACCCCTAAATCCAGAACCTCAGTATGACTCCAAGCCCTCACCTAAAGGACACACAGAACCAGTAAGAATTTGAAAAATTATCCCAAGTCCCAGCCCAGGCATCATTCTGTGACTCCTCTGAAAGCTGGAAAAAATCCTGGACTACAGACCCAGCACACCAGAAACCACAGCCAAAGGCAGTTATGAAAATATATAGATCTAAGGCCCCAGCAAAGCAATTTATCAGAAGTCTCAGTGATCCCACTGAAGGGACATTTAGAAAATGCCCTTGGGGCATCACTGATGAAACAATTGTGAAAATCATCAAGGCAGTTGTAAAGCTGCCCCAGAGTCAAACCATATGGATTTAGTGGGAACATCCTGGTGATTCTAAAATTGCCCCAAATAACACTGCATAGAAGCCATTTTGGAAGTGATCTGTAATGTCAAAGCATAGCAATAAACACCCCATTAAAAGGACCATAAAAAAAAACCCAACCAAAAAATCCCACAAAGCATCCAGTATTAAAAATCTTTTGTGTGATTTTTGGAAGTATTCTCGTAGGGGCCTTTTGAAAGGATTTGTACAATGATCCTTCCATTTTTTATGGTTCTACTTACAATGGCTGCCCTGTGGGAATTTGGGCTTACTCTTGATAGCTCCTTGGCAGTATTTTTGGTCTCCTCAGTGTGTTTTCACAATAGCTCCATAATGGAGGTGGGGTATTTTTACAAGAGGCATTTCTTAGATTTTTTGGAGACAGTTTACATAATGGTTATGTAATGGTGTCTTGGGGGAGGATCAGAGATGTGATTTAAAGTGTCTGAGTGATGTTGGATTTGCGAGTATTTTCCCTGTTAAGTCTCATTCATGGGACCCATTTTATGCCATAAAGAACAAAGAGGAGACAATGGTAATCACAGGGTTCCCACTCTGACTCCAGTTGCAGGGAAGGGTACAACAGCCACACTGCAGAAAGCTGAAGGTGGCACCACCCCACAGTTCCTGGGGGGAACAAACTGAATCTGCCATGAATATTTCCATCCATGACTGCAACAAATGGATCACCTGAGATGGTCCATCGGTGATCCAGGGCAATACTGACTCCCCTACAAACAAAAACAGCAGCAAAGAAGGAAGAGTGGGGTGGCCCTGGAAGACACACAGAGGTGAGGGGTCAGGGTGCAGTTGATCACAGCCCAGTAACGCAGCCAAGGCCCCCCAGGTGATGCATCTTGTTACTAAACTGAAAGTCCAGCCAGTGTTTTATGGTTGCCCCTTCTAAAAGAAGTGTCCCTGACATGAGCCCTGCCCAGAATCATTGCTTCTCTGACCAGAGAAGGCACAGCTGGGAGATGACAGTGTGTGGATATCTGCTTAGGCAGGGGATGTTCTGACTCCTTCCCTGGGCTGCAGGCAGTGACCATCACCTCCAGCAGCATTCCTGCCCCAAAATGAGTCGTGTCTCCTTGTCCTCTACCCTCCCTGTTCATGCTGTTGGTGCCCACACACGGCCACTCCTCCCAGACCTGAGCACATCCTCATGGATGTCTGAAAAGTTCAGATCATGCAAACTATCCAAGGCTTGACAAAGGCCTTATGTCTGGCTAGGAGGATGCTCCTGTTTGACTCACAAGTCTAAAGCACCAATAACTTCTAAAGCCCATTCCTGGAGTTCCTCCTTATCCCCTCACAGTCTGTCCTGGAAATATCACCAGAGGTTCATTGCAAGGCTCCTTCCACAAATTTCTTATAACAGTCACAGAGATGCTGCCCTAGATGGACAGCTGCAGTCTTGTTACTAAGCTGAGTTGTTGGTGGGTTTTATTATCATGATTATCATCATCATCACCAGGTGTCTCCAGCCTTGCCAATAGCCAGGGAAGGGATGTTGTGCTGCTGCGCTGACATGGTACCAGCTGGATGGCTCCCAACTCTCTTCACAGCTCCAGCAAACCTCTTCCAGCCATGAGAAACAGGAACAAAAGTGCTTTGCTGCAAAGCAGAAAAGCAGAGGGGGGATGCTGTGTTTTCTGCACACACTTTTGTAGAAGGGTATGGAACCAGAGAAAGCAGAAAAGGAAGAGTTGAGGATATTGTGGAATATTTCAGGAGAGCTGTGGGTGAACATGGACCACAACAGTGACAGTCACAACCCTGGTACCTCTCAAGGATGGAGCCCAGGCTCATTCCCTCTTCTACTACTCCCTTGACAGAGAGCATGAGTTTCTCACCCAGGTCTCCAGCTGACTCACTCCACGGTGCAGCCAGACTGTAAACTACCATGTGAGAAGTGGAGGATCAAAGAGTCTGGGTTCTTCCATGATCACAGCCACAATAATCTTGCCCATCCCAAACTGGCAAACCACCACTGAGGAAGCATCAGGAGCTGCCTGTCACTGCTCAGGCTCAAAGGAGAGCCTGAGTGTGCAGACCCTGGCCTGTTTTTCCAAGAGTGTCAGTATCTCTGACATAAGAAATCACATCTTCCTTCTTTTCAGCTGAAGAACATCCAGTGGGCAGCTGAACTGGAAAAGAATAAAGGTATTCTTAACCCAGGGCTTGCAACAGGAGCAGAAATTTTTCACTATGTTTCTCCTGGAAACTGCAGCACAAGGGTTTAGAAGAGACTCAGGGTCCTCAGATAAGCAGCATCATGCAGAAGCTGAAGCCATAAGGCACTTGGCAGTAGCCTTTGAGTGCCTCTGGCTGCTAGAGGATTATCCTCTAGAGGGTGAACATTCTCTAAAGGATATTCCCAAATCCTGTGATGGTTTTTGTCAATTTTGACCCAGTTCCAGTGTTTATTCCTCTTCCTTCTCCAAAATATCCCTCCTCCCATAACACCTGCAAGCATGGAGAATATTTCTGGTGTGGGACTGAAGGGATGAGAGTTCTGAAAAAAAAGGAAACTTCTAAGAACAGAATCTTTAATGTAAAATACTTTTTCTGAGAATGAACAATAAAACACATCAGTTTTGTGTCTAGAAATACATGAGCCTCCAAAAAATTTTTATAACTAAAGTATTTCAAATAAATTCTTTTTTTTTTTTCCATAAATCAGAATTGTTTGTAATGCTCCTGCCTGTATGGAGGCTAAAGCTCTGTCCTGGGGACATCTGGTTTGTGTCTCCAGAGTTCTTGCACACCTTCATTCCTCTGACAGCACAGAGCAGTGCCTGACTCACACTGACTCTGGGAGCCCCTGGGGTGTGTGGAGGCAGACAGGCCTGGCCTGGCTCTGTCTTCTCTGTCTTGGATGAACCCACAGCTATTCCAAAATTTGTCTATCTGTTCCCTGGGGAACATCTCAGTGTACTGAACCTACAGGACCTGCAGACACAGACTCTATATTCATTCGGATTTGCAGAAAACCAGGTTTGCTTGGCAGTGTGAGAGCAGCTTCCCCAGCCTGCCCTGTGCAGGAAATACTGAGCCAGGACATATTGCAGCCTTGGAGAGCCAAGCCAGTGCACCTGCTGGGGAACTGTGCCCCTGATGTTCCAGCACAGGGCTGGGGGAATACCTGAGTCACCAGGAGAGCTGTGTTTTGGTCAGGCCATTCTGCAGGAAGTCCTGAGGGAACAAGAGCTGGCCTGAACAGCTCTGCTGCACATGAGACTCAGCACCATCTAGCCCAAAGGTCATTCCACCACATTCCAACTCTTCAATCCCACCCTGTCCCTGAGAGCGTTGTCCAAATGCTTCTTGAGCTCTGGCAGCCTTGGGGCCGTGACCACTGCCCTGGGGAGCCTGTTCAGTGCCCAACCACCCTCTGGGGGAAGAATCTTTTCCTGAGATCCAACCTAAACCTCCCCTGGCACAGTTCCAGCTATTCCCTCAGGTGGTCACTGCTCACACAAAGCAGAGATCAGAGCTGCCCCTCTGCTGCTCCTTGTGAGGAAGCTGCAGATCCTGAGGTCTGACCTCAGGCTCCTTCAGGCTGAACAGACCAAGTGACCTCAGCCACTCCTCGTATGGCCCCTCTAGACCTTCCCCCATCCCTGTTTTCCTCCTTTGGACACTCTCCAATAGCTTCAGATCCTTCTTACATTTGAGGTGCCCAAAACTGCCCCCAGGACTCAAGGTGAGGCTGCACCACCTCAGGTGGTGGGGGAGCCATGGATTGTTTCAAACAGGCCTTCAACAGAGATTTCATCTATATCCTTGGAAAATCAGCATGAGGTGGATGAAGAGGCTAATTTAGTGTGTCTGTTGAGAAACAAAGAGCATGTGGAGGTGAACACTGGGCAGGCATATGCTGCCTCTTTGCTCTGTTACTCCAGGCTGTATCTCTCATGCACTGACAGTCTGCTCTGACACTCTGGTCACACAGCCCTCCTGACTTCAAGCTCCAAGAGGACCAGATGATGATGCAGTCTGACAAACATACTGGTACCTGCCTCTAGCACAATAATTTCTGCTTGAATTGGGTCTAGAGAACGAGGCACTGCTGATTTAAAGATCCCCCTGTGGCAGAGCATCTGCCAGCTCTGAAGGCAGTGGTAAACTGTCCTCCTTGCTAAACACTGAATTCTCACCTCCAGCTGCTGGGTTTTGCCAATCCTTTGCTTGCTTAGCATGGCTGAGGTCAAACAAATCCCCCAAATTCTCATTCCACATACAGCCTCCAGACTGACCCCACCCTCAGGCTAGAATAAGGTCTTAACCTTCATGTACAGATTTCTTATGTTATAATTTGTTCTACATTTAGCTGAGAATTTATCTCAGGTTGGTGACAAGGAACGTATGTACTGATTCAGGTTTCAAAATCCATCCCCAGGCAGGATGGAAGCGAGCTCGAGGGCAGGGGGGAGCGGGGGCGGCTCAGGGCTGTCAGCTGGAGGCGATCTGCTGGAGATGTTGAGATGCATGTGTGGGAAGAGATCAAAAATAGCATTCATTTAAAAATCCTGGGATACTAAAGCAGTCTCCTGGTGCCTCTCTCCCAGCTTGGCTCCAGCAGCCTTGGGAGAGCCAGTTCCAGAGGATTCATCCTGCAGGAGCGACACACGGGGGTGGGGGGCAGCACACAGCCTGTGCCTGGAGATCTATGAGGGCTCTACTGCAACAGAGAACTGAGAATCATGGAATCACGGGATCCTTTATGCTGGAAAAGCCCTGTAAGATCATTGAGTCCAACCATTCCCCCAGCACTGCCATGTTCACCACTAACCCATGTTCCCAAAGTGTCACATCCGCAGGTTTTTTGAGCACTTCCAGGCATGGTGACTCCATCACTGCCCTGGGCAGCCTGCGCCAGGGCCTGAATGCCCTTTCAGGTAAAAATTTTCCCCAACATCCAACCCATCCTTCCCCTGCTGCAACTTGAGGGCGTTTCCTCTTGTTCCCTGGGAGCACAGCCCGACTCTCCCCTGGCTCCCCCTTCTTGTCAGGGAGTTGCAGAGAGCCAGAA
>VYXB01009391.1:50747-77159 GCA_013397135.1 Pachyramphus minor | reverse complement strand
GGCGGGCGGGGCGGGGCGGCAGCGCCCCCTGGCGGCGGCGGGGCGCCCGTGCCATGTGGCCGTGCTGGCTGTGCCCGCAGGTGCCGCGCGCCATGGCCCCCCCCAAGGACATCATGACCAACTCCCACGCCAAGTCCATCCTCAACGCCATGAACGCCCTGCGTAAGAGCAACACGCTCTGCGACGTCACCCTCCGCGTGGAGCACAAGGACTTCCCGGCCCACCGCATCGTCCTGGCCGCCTGCAGCGACTACTTCTGCGCCATGTTCACCAGCGAGGTCGGTGCTGCCGCCGCCGCCGCCGCCGGCCCCCCCCTTGGGTGCTCCGTGGGTGGAGGAGGCAGGGCCGCCCGGCGCTCGGGGCTGCCCTCTGGCGAGCTGCTCAGCAGCTGGGCCAGGATCCCCCTCGTGGTGGCCCAGGATCCCCTTGTGGTGATCTTAGAGTCCCCTGGGTACTCCCCGTGGTGGCCCAGGATGCCCCCGCGGTGGGTCTTGATCCCCTCATGGTGGCCTAGGGACTCTCTGGGTCCCCCCATGGTGACCCAGAGTCTGTGGATTCTCCCACGGTGCCCCTGGATTTCCCCATGGTGGCCCTGGGTCTCCTTGGATTCCCCCCACGCTGGCCCTGGAGCCCTTTGGGTCTTCTCCTGGTGGCCCTGGAGCCCCTCGTGGTGATTCTGGGTCCCCTCATGGTGGCCTCAGAACCCTTTATCGTGGACTGGTGGGGACCTGGAGGTTGTATCTGGGACTGTGGTCCTGAATCATGGTGTGCTGGGACCACCCTGTGCCCTGTGAGCTGGCAGGCTGAGCTGCCAAAACGGAGGCTTCTGATACATTTACTTATTTTTCTAGTGGTGATTTGTGGTTTCTGTGGTTCTGGGCATCTTTCCTGCCAAGGGCAGCAGCCCTGGTGCCGAGCTGTGTGAGCAATGCCTTGGGAATCACAGTGCAAGGGAGGGGGTTTGACAGCTCCCCTTGGCTCTGGCTGAGCAGCTGGTGCCTGCTGGGTTGTGCTGTTGCTCGTGCTGAGGGGGTGTCACCTCCAGCACTGGGTGACCCTGAGCCCCAGATCTGCTGCACCCAGCACATCCCACCTGAGAGCACCTTGCCTCTCAGTTCTTACTGGGAGACTCTCACTACCTATGTTCTGTTTCCCTGAGTCACTGGCAGGTGCTGTTTGAGCTAAAACTCGTGCTCATTTTTGCTGTTAAACATCAGATGCTTTGCCTGGCTTTGTCTTTTATAAGTTTGAATCAATCTTTTGGGGCTTTTTCTTACAGAAGATGCTTTCCTTATCCTACCACCTTTCCCATTAGCAGGGAGAAACGTTAACAAGTAGCTCACAGGTCCTAAAGCCCTCCCTGCTAGCCCAGGAGTCCTTGCAGCAGAGAATGATTTTGTTCTTTGTTTTACCCAGCAGTGAAGGCTGTGGCACAGCTCTCTGTGTGCCCACTGCTCTCAGTGCTGCCAGGGCAGCAGGTATCTCAGTTTTTACAGTCCTGTGCAAAGCAACCAAAACAAGACATGTGTGGCCTAATCACATAGCAATATATTTTTTGGTCCATGTCTTTATGAAATTTGTAAATTCATCAGCTCTTTATCTGCAAAAAGGAAATGTAATTAAAAAAAAAAATTACACAAAGCAAATTCAATCCCTGGAGGCTGAAGTTCTGTGTTCTCCAGTAGCTCCAGGTGCACAGCAGTACAGCAGAGTGTCTCTGCTTCTTCGGGTTTGCCTCCACATTCCTGTCAATGCTTTTGACTTCTGGACTTCCTCTAGGCAGTGTGCAGAGATCCAATCACTCCATGTGCTCCAGAACATTCTTTGTGACTGCTCACAAAGGCTGAGGGTGGGTGTGCTTTGGGTCTGAGCTGAGATGTGTCTCCTTCCTTCATTACACTGGTGTTATTTGTAGCATCTTCATTGGGAGATGTAGTTCTTCCTAGGAATGAAATTCTTCCTTGGAAAGTGGACAGTAGGCAGGATCACTTGCTCTCTCCTGCCCCAAACTGCCTTTGCTTTAAGGGTTTTTCTTCTTTTGCTTAGTTTATATTTCTTCCAAATTTGGGGTTTTTTTTGTACAGAAACACTAAAGTGACCAACCTGCCAAGGGGCACACAATTATGGAGTGTTTGTGGGAGAGCTTCCTTCCAGGAAAGGGCAAGTTTGGTAAACCTCAGAGTGATCCTGCTTCCTGTGTGTCGCAGGGGGTGTGATGGGACAGTGCTTGGGTGCTCTCCAGGCACTTGTGGGTGCAGAGTTCAGCCACAACTGGGACTCGAGGGACCTCAGAGTGCCCTGTGGTGTCACGGGCTAACAGTCCCCACCAGGGCTTCCTTGGCACTTCATCACTTGCCTCCTGCCAGTCTGGGGCCTGCTTGGCTGCTCTGATGTGCCAGATTGGGGCTGCACAAGGCTTTGTTCAGAACTGGTCCCAGGTTTATGCCATGGCATTCCTGGTGTTATATCCCAGGTTTATGCCATGGCATTCCTGATGTTATATCCCAGGTTTATGCCATGGTGTTCCTGGTGTTATATCCCAGGTTTATGCCATGGCATTCCTGGTGTTATATCCCAGGTTTATGCCATGGCATTCCTGGTGTTATACAGACTGTTTATGCCATGGCATTCCTGGTGCCACATCTGTGCATGGCCAGCACAGCACTGAGACTGTCAGCAGACTGTCATAAAGAGCTGCCTTTGTCCATCCCTGTCTCTCTGGTTTCCTTCCTTCTCTCACTTCTGACTTCAACATTTTAAAAAGTGCTCAGTCTTGCTTGGTATTAATTTCACCCCATTTTCTGTTCCTGGTTTCCAGAACAAGGAGAAGCCACTGATGACCTGATGAACCCCAGGCTCTTTACAACACTTTCCTTTGCCCCTGTGCTGATCATTGTGGGAGAACTGAAACACCATCAGTTTTACCTACAGAGTTGTTCCTTGTAGTAAAAATTGCAGAGCAGTTTTAGCTCCCCTGGACCCTGGTTGTGCCCTGGCATTTGTCTGTGTTTGGCCAAGTTAACATAGCTTGGGATCTCTTAAGAGCTGATTATTGTCTCCACCTCAGAAAGAAACTATTCTCTCTTCTCTTGTTGGCTGTGTTCTTGTCCCCTGAAGAGTTCTTGTCCCCTGTTCTTGTCCCCTTGAAGAGTTCTTGTCCCCTAGAAGGTGTAGAAATACTATTCTGAAAATAAACAACTGCTGTTTCCAGGTTCTTACATGGTCAACTTCACTGCACTCTGGAGCACAGTGAGCCACACCTTAGCACTGTCATGCCAGCATTTCTCTTCCCCTGCAAGTAAGAAGAAATTGGGGTTTATTCCAGTGTACTTTTGTGTATCTGCATTAGTATAGGCAAAAAAGAGAAGTGGCCTTGGGTAAAAACGTGGTGCCAAAAATGTAGGCCTGTTGTCCTGCAGCGTGAGTTTTGTGATTGTCATGGTTTAGCCCCAGCCAGCCCCTGAGCCCCTCACAGCCACTCACCCCCCACAGCAGGACCAGGGAGGGAGTCAGAAGGGTAAAAGCTGGAAAACTGATGGGTTGAGATAAAGACAGTTTAACATGGAAAGCAAAGGCCACACATGCAAGCAAAGCAAAACCAGGAATCCATTCCCTGCTTCCCATGGGCAGGCAGGTGTTCAGCCACCTCCAGGAGGGCAGGGCCCCATCACGTGTGATGGTGACTCAGGAAGACAAACGCCATCACTCCAAACATACCCCCCTGATTTCTTCTTCCCCCCACTTAACACACTGAGCACGATGTCACATGGTCTGGAATATCCCTTTGGTCAGGTTGGGCCATCTGTCCTGGCTCTGCCTCCTCCCAGCCTCCCATGCACCCCCAGCCCCTCACCAGACTGAAAAGCAGAAAAGGCCTTGGCTCTCTGTGATCACTGCTCAGCAATAACAAAAACATCTCCATTATCATCCCTGTGTTCAGCACAAATCCAAAACACAGCCCCATGCCAGCCCCTGGGAGGGAAGTTAACTCTGCCCCAGCCAAACCCAGCACAATGATTTGTGGGTGGAATGGAAGACAACAACATTGTGTTTGACAACAGGGCTTTGACCTGCAGCCCCTGCCTTAAGGTTTTCAGCAACTTGGGCATCCAGGGGGTAAAACTCCTGAGGCCTCCAAGTGACTCTCCTTGATTGTGGAAATGTGTCTTCCTGGATGCTGCAGTTGATTTGGGATCTGTACTGTTGCACACTTTTTATGATGTTAGAAATGTGCTTGTAGGAGGGAGTGTAAATCCCTCACTGCTTTACTCCCTGCTGGTGAGCAGAGCTCTGATATTAAACAACAAAGGGGGAACTGCTCTGAAATTCCAACAACAGAGATGCAGAGATGTGTCTGGTGCCACTGAACACCCAGGAAAGGAAACTGAACACCCGAGAGAGGAAAGCCTGTGTGTTGATTAGCACTGTATGACCATAATTTTGCATTCTGAGTCCAAATATGTGGCAGCATTTAACTACAGGGGACTGTCTGTGTCCCAGCAGCCCAGCACTGAGCACTGCAGGCAGTTCTTTAATGCTGCACATACAGGCTTGAGCTCAGCTCAGAGTCCTTGTGGGATGAAAAGTCTCAGAGGCTGAGAGAATTGGGGTTGTTCATTCTGGAGAAAAGAGGGCACCAGAGTGTCCTAATCCTGACCTTTCAGTGCCTGAAGGGAGCTGGCAAGAAAGATGGAGAGAGACTGTTTACAAGGGTCTGGAGTGACAGGACAAGGGGGAATGGCTTTCCACTGACACAGAGAGTCCATGGGAGGTCCTTTCCAACCCAAACCATTCCACACCCTGAGATCCTTCTTTAAGGTACGATGTTAGGATCCCAATTCTGCATCACATGCATTATGGGAAGTTACTTGAAATACTTCCTTCCTTCCTTCCTTCCAGGCATCCTTAGCATGTGAGTAAACTGTGAGCAAAATAACCAAGTAGTGGAACATAGCAGAAATCTAAAGGAAGCAGGAAGTGATCATCTCTGTGGTTTAGTGTTGTGCCCATGGTTTGTGTTGTGGTCAGCAGAATAGAGAGTATGTGCATGCCTGATTACTGGGTATTCACTGTGGGTCAGGAGTTTCTTTACCAACTCCAGGCTGATGTGTGAAGAACTGATGCTTACAAGTACCAGGAGGTCTGTTGGCCTTGTAACCTCCCATCAATAGAAGTTTGTAACTTCTTTTTCTCTAAATATATGTGGTCTGTGTCTCCATTTGCTTATTGGAATCATCTGAACATCTTGTCTGGTCAGTTCTGACCTTGGTGACATCTGTGTCCTTTGTCTGTGCTACCAAAGAGCTTAGTCTTGTTTTCAGAATGTTTTGTCTGGCCCAAAGCAGGAACTGGTTTTAACTTCTGAATGCAATGCCTGGCCTGTCACACAGCAGGTCAGACGAGGTAATTTGCTGTTCCTTCCTGACTCTGAAAGCCATAAAGTTTATTCACTGAGTCAACAGCCTTGAAAGGCCTCTTCCCACAAATTACTTCGAGGTTCACCATTACCTCCTTTGCCTCTCTGCTGCAAGTGTATCTCTGCATCACAGGCACAGCTCAGTCCCAGCAGACATCCCTTCCCTTCTCTGCTGTGCCAGCGAGTGCCTCTGCAGGAGTAGCTTTCACTGCTCCTTTCTCTACTTCTGTATCACCTCCTTTTTCCCCAGCTGTGGCAGATTCGAAGCCCAGTGATCATGCTTTGACCAAGCTTTCTGCTTCCTGAGTCTCTGCCCAACTGGCTGTACCAGCTTTGGGCTCATTCCTGGCAAGAGAAGCCATGGGCTTTCATCTGCCCACTCTGGTGCTTCAGAAGTCAGGTTGGTTTTGCAGTGTCTCCCTGTGTGTGGCAGGGAGATCATTCTCTGCTGATGTGCAGGGTGTGATTGCTCAGCCCACCTGCTGTTCCACTGCTCAGGAACCATCAGGTGCTGTGCCAGCAGCTCTTTGGTGGAGGCACTGAATCACAAAGCTGATGCTTTGTGAAATGTAATCTCAGTTTTGTGCAAATTTGGTGGATTCACAGAATATACTGTTCCCAAAGATTGACTGTTGAGAGGATAACATTCCTTGGAAAAAATAGTTATTCCAAAATGAATCATAGAGGTGATAAAATAGTCAGGGGACAAAGTCTGGATTGTGTAAGTGCATGTATTGTCATTTTACTTCCAAATATTTAAGATAAACCCACATTTAACTAGGTTAAATTAACTTCTGGCCTGTAGTCATTCCTTTTAGGAACCTTCACCATAAGCTTGCAGAATGGATGAGGAATTGACCAGTTTAGAGAAAGCTTTTTACTTGGTTTGGGTTTAGAGCAGAGTGGTGATGATGTCCAGGTGTTGGAAAGGAAAATTACTTGTTGGTAGAATTGCCTTGTTCTCGTTTAGGGCTGGACATGCTTTGGTGATCTCAGACCTGGGGGAGGTTATCAGAGCTTGGGCAGAGGGATGTGCTAATGATAGTGGGCACAGAGATGCCAAATTTCCAGGCCACAAGGACACTTGGCAGAACCCCCAAGATAAGGAAGAAACTAAGAAAGCCAACTCAGCAACTGTGCTGAAATCAGCTCCAAGTGGGTAGGAGGTAATTTCGGCAGGGGCAGATCCTGACTACCGACCTACAGACCACCAACTCCACAAACAGCAGCTCCCATCTCCCCTCTACCCCTCCTCCCACCTCAAAGGAAGAGAAAGACTGAGCATGGGGCTAATTAGCATAAGAAACAAGGGAATCATTAACCAATAGAAGATAGAATGCTAATTAATAAGAGAACTAGGTAACTTGTAGCCAATGAGCATAATTGCCTTTGTTTGCTAAAATGTATAAATAGTGAACAGTTTTGCCAGTCCTGTGCTGGCACTGGGGGTTGGCCACCCAGCCCCCTTTTCTGCACAGAGCTGAAATAAATCAAATACCTTGAATTTGGATGTGGATTGACCTCTTTCACACTGGGTAACAGAACCTGTTTGGGGATAACAGTGAGGTGGGGACCCCATGTGAACTGCAGGGTGTCACACACATCCAGCCCAGAGAGGAATTCCCCTGGGCTGTTCCTTGGAGTAAGGGCTGGAGTTACTGCATGGAGGAGAGGGTTTAGTTGTCTTACACAGATGACACGTGTAATCTCTGCTCACTCTGATCTCAGCTGGCAGGTTTTACAGTGCAGTGTGACTGTCCTCCTGATCCATAATGAACTTTGTCTTACTCATCCTGTAAGTGAATTCTATAGGGAAATTCCCTCCTTCCTCTTATTCTTTCAGTGAGCCCAAAAAGAGAAAGGACAAATCTCTATAGAAACCTCTCTGACAGGTTTCATTTTCAAACCTGCTGAGTGTTGTGGGATTTCTGTTCACATTACTAAAAAATAAAGCTGTGTCTCCCCTCTAATTTGCAGCTCTCAGAGAAAGATAAACCCTGTGTGGATATCCAGGGCCTGACAGCCTCCACCATGGAAATCCTGCTGGACTTTGTATATACAGAAACTGTGCATGTGACAGTAGAAAACGTCCAAGAACTGCTCCCAGCAGCTTGTCTGCTTCAGCTGAAAGGTAATTCAAGGAGCAGCACAGTTGCTGCTATTTAGATATTTGGTTTGTGTGACCCTCTGTGAATGGAAGAGAAATTGGGGGTGGAATTATATTTATAAGTAGTTATGTTAAACTTCTGTTTCCTTGTGCTGTGTGATCTCATTGGTAGCGGAACTGACTCGGGTACAAAAAAAGATTATAAAACAGGTTATTGTTCCATGCTTTGGGCTACTGTACAGGAGTATTCCCAAGAGGAATTGTGGGCTGTAGGACATAAATGTTACAGCTCAGTCAAATTGTTATAATAGGCAAATCCTAGATGTCATTTGACCTGCCATCACAGGTTGGTAACAAGCTGGTTGATGTCATTGCACATGCCCAGCTATTCTGGGCAATTATCCCAAATCCCAGGCAACTTACCAAAACTTACCATAGAGAACCTAGAAATCTGGTACTCTTGTGCACCAGCAGAGACATTTATGGTTTATAATCCATGAAACTGAGTACAACTCACATTGGAGTCTTTTCCTAGTATCAGATTGATGTTATTTTTTCATTTAAATAGAACAACCAGAGCTCAAACCAGCCCAGGCACATGGTGTGTCTGGCTGCCACTGAGTGTCCTCACCAAAGCAATACCTGCATGTGTGTGTTTCTGTAGTATTGCTACTTGTTAGTTGAGTTGGGTTTTCATGATTGCTTGGAAGTTTCTTTTTTGAAGCCCTTTCCAAAGCAGTGGATTGATAGTAAGCCTGCAGTGCTCATTCACCCCTCCAATTTTCCGTAGGTGTGAAACAAGCTTGCTGTGAGTTTCTAGAAAGCCAGCTGGATCCATCAAATTGTTTGGGCATTCGGGATTTTGCTGAGACACACAATTGTGTGGATCTAATGCAAGCTGCAGAGGTCTTCAGCCAGAAACATTTTCCAGAGGTGGTTCAGCATGAAGAGTTTATCCTTTTAAATCAAGAAGAGGTTGAAAAGCTCATCAAGTGTGATGAAATTCAGGTAAAACCTGAAAAGTACCATTACTGTGCAAAGCGTTGAAGTAAAACATTGAAACCAGTCAGTAATTACTCCATACTCCTGGGATGGACTTCTCACACAGTTCCTAAATTGAAATAAAATTCTCAAGAAGTTCTAATTTCTTTTGGTAATTTGTAATTGACCAATAACATGTAGTTTCTCTGTAAGAATTTATTGTCACACAAGCGTTTCTTGCAAGTTAATCACAGCGAGTTCCCTCTGCAGAGTTCTTGGTACTTTGTTCCCTCCTTTCCCCGGAGAAGATAAGTTGTCTCAATCCCTACATTTCAGAAATACCCCCAAGCTTTAACTTCTCTTTGCCTGCTGCTCAGCAGCACAAGGAATGCCTGTGCCATCCCTGGGATGGTGCAGGGTGGTCTGACTCTGCAGGGAGTTAGTTCCCAAATTTAAGTTCCATCAATCTGGGTTTCTGGAGGATTTGCTTTTTGACTGGAACACGTCAAATATGTTTTTCCAACTTCTCTATGAATAAGTTCAACATTTCCTGGTAATGAGGGCGGGGCATGACTATTTATTGAGGTGGATTTCGTTGAGAGCTGATGTTCACTGTAGTTGATGGGCTTGAAGTAATCCCTACTCAGTGTTCAGAGGAACAGGAACTCTTGGAAGCAAACTAGTGTAAGGGTTACCTTTGGTGGGATTCCTGAAACTCCAGTACAGGGGTAGCCACAGGAGAATTGTTGATGCATTGCATTGAAAGTGGCCTTCAGCCACATTGACAGCCAAGCTAATGAGGCTGCTTGAGAAAGAGCACGTGAGACAGGCGTCAACAACTGAGCTCCAGTTGGGATCAGCAGTGGGATCAGCAGCAGAGAAGGCTGGGTGTGTTTGATGTTTGACAAGCTGCAGCTTAATGCTCTGAGGGGCTGAGCTGGTGTGGACTGTGGTGATCCTGACAGCAGCTTCAGGCAGGGATCGGGGAATAATGAGGAATTGCAGAATGAGTCAACCCTGTGGAGTAACATTCCTTGTGGATTGGAGGGGCTGGTTCGGGCCTTGCAGGAGGCAGTGGGGTGTGCATGCACTGTCATACCTTAAGAAGATGTGACCAGCAGGGTGAGGGAGAGAATCCTCCCCATCTTCTCTGTCCTTGTGAAACCTCAGCTGGAGCACTGTGTCCAGATCTGGGGTCCTCAGCACAAGAAAGCGCCTGTTAGAGCAGGTCCAGAGGGAACCATGGAGATGTTCTGAGGGATGGAGCCCCTCTGCTCTGGAGACGGGCTGGGAGAGCTGGGGGTGTTCAGCCTAGAGAAGACTCCAGGGAGACCTTAGAGCCCCTTCCAGTGCCTGAAGGGGGCTTAAAAGAAGGAGGAAGAGCAACTTTTTCGAGACCAGGTTGGCCAGGGCTTGGAGCAACCTGGTCTAGTGGAAGATGTCTCTGCCCATGGCAGGGCGTGGAACAAGATGAGCTTTAAGGTCCCTTCCAACTGAAATCCTTCTGGAATAAGGAATAAATCTCTCAAATCTCTCTGATCTCTCTCTTGCTGTGCCAGCATAGAGGTGCTGTGTGGAATCAGAGTGTGCTGAGGGAGCACCATCAGAAAATCCTCTGGTTGTTCAAGAAGTACCATGGCAGGTTCTCACTGTGGTGCTACATTTAGTGTTACTCATCATTTATCAGAAAACAAATGATTTAATGAACAATAAAACTGTTAAATACATCTGAGGACATCCAGTTCAGAAGGGAAAAGATCAATGCAGAATTATTGCATTTAAGGAGGAGGTGGGGAAATTGGAAACAGCACAGTGCTCTGCTCTCCTTTTGTGAGCTCTAATTGTCCTTTCCCTGTATTTCCAATAGAAACAGGCCATTCCAAATTACACTGTAACAAATATAAATCAATGGCTTGGAAGAATGGCCTTACATAATTAACCTCTGTGGCTCCCTGATTGAGAACATTCTGCCTGACAGCTTCAAACTGGACTTCAAAGGGGACCAGTCACAGACTGGTGGGAAGGCTCAGTCCTTTCATCACAGGCTCTCCTTTTATCTTCATACTTAGTCTCAGTTAACAGGTTTTGTGATAATAAATTCATGTCTGATTTGCTTTTGTGTTGGATGGTCTGATAGATGTGCTAAAACAAAACCAGGCCTGAACTATATATTACAGAGATTTTTACAGGTTTTTTGCTTTTGGTAATCATAGATATCTGCAGCACCTGAGGTTCTCTAACAGTATCAAATTTAGATGGTTTAGTCACTGTAATCTCTGAAAGTGGTGTAAGCACCAGCATGTGCTGGTCCTAAATGGAGACAGAAATAAACTACTGATAAGATAAAATAAAATAAACAGTAGGAATAAACCATAACATTCATGCCCTGGGGTTCTCCACTCTGAAATCCATTTGTTTGTAGTTTCTGAAAGGTGAATTGAAATAAAAAAATCCCTTAAATGTAGCTGGTCTGGCTGGGGTGTTTGAGGGCCAGTGCATGGGCACAGGGCTGCTGGAGACTAAGCCAGACACTGCTCTCTGCAAAGGAAACAGAATTCTGATCATCTCTATAATGACTCTTTGTGTTTTGCAGGACCACAGCTCCTGCTCCACAGAGAATTTGAGGAGCTGCCCTGTGAGTTCCTGCAGGTCAGTGAGTGGCAGCTCCAGGCTCTGCTGTACCACTCACTGCTCTGGCACTTGAACTTCCCATTGTTGACCTCAGCTCTAGGGAAAAAAACAAATGCAGGTTCAAGGAAAAGAAAGTGAGGGAATTTCATGGTGCTTGTAATTACAGCTCATGGGGATTTCCCTGACAGACTCTTAGCTGCAGTGTCCCACTCCCTTGGTCGCTGTGGAGCAGTGTCAGCAGCCTGGATATTCTCTGCTCTGTGGTGGTAGCTCCAGTGTTACCCTGCAGTCTATCAGGATGTTCCTCCTCTTTCCAGGTGGACTCTGAAGAGCCAGTGTTCGAGGCAGTTATCAACTGGGTGAAGCACTCCAAGAAGGAGCGAGAGGCGTCGCTGCCGGAGCTGCTGCAGTACGTGCGGATGCCGCTGCTCACCCCCCGCTACATCACAGATGTCATCGACACCGAGGTACCAGCACAGCTGGGAGCAGGGGCTGCCTGTCCCTGCCTGTCCCTGGTTGGGCTCCTGCTGTCCACAGAACATGTGCAAAGCTCTTTTTCTGCTGGTGCTGTTTGATGCTGACGCTGTGGAGCTGTCCCTGCTCAGCCGCAGTGCCGCTGTCACACTGAGCAGTGCTTTGCTGTGCCAGCAGCCACAGCATCTCACTCTGCAGCCAGAGGGTGCCCTGTCCAGAGCCATTAGTCAGCTGTCTCTGCTGATATATGCAGCACCTTTCTGTTGTCATCTGTTATAACCTCCAACAAGTGCTTTCTGCCTTCATTCCTAAGCACTGGCAGCTCCTCTTCCCCTGGCTGAAGGTTGCTGGCATTGATCTCAGGGAGCACATGGCTCCTCAGAAGGTGTCTGAGGTTCAGATGGTCAGCATGTACCTCTGAGAAGGACAGCAGCTGTGTGGACCCAGGACCAACACACAGCCAAGAGCCGTGGCTGACTCTGCTTTGTGTGCTGGGATGCTGCAGTGGCAGCCCTTAAAGGGGATGATGATAAGAGATAATTAAGCTTTTCAGTGGAAGTTTAATTCCAAACAGGAAGGGATGCTGACCCCAGGCAAGGTTTGAAAGGAAGGCACAGAAAAGTTCAAACCAGCCTTCAGCTTAGACAGTGATGGGAGGTACTCAGGGGTTACTGGCCCTTGTCGCCTGACAGGTGCTGAATGGTGAATGATGGACATTTCTCTACATCAAGAAAAGACTGATATAGCAACAGTCATCTAGGGTGGGATTGATCATGGATGTTCTTAAACCAGGGCAGCCAACGGGCAGTTAGGTTGTGCCAGAGCTGAAGGGTGTTCAGTCAGATTGTTACCGTCCACTTCAAACTGAAATTGAAGTCAATGGAAAAGGGACTGGTACCAAAACCAACAGGTCTGTTCCAAATCCAGGCTGGCACAGTGTGTACAGGCTCCCAGCTCCCTGAGAGTGAATGCAGAGGGTGGCCTCTCCAGTCTGGCAGTGCCACACACTGGTGGGACATCCTCAGCCTGGTGTGGTGTGGAAAGTGGAGTATCAGCCTCTTGTGGGTTCTCCTTTGCACAAAGACCAAGAACCTGTACAAATAAATCTGAGCTTATGGAAGCAGCATATACACCAAACACCCAAAGGCAACTGAGCACTGAGCTTTCAGGGTAGGCTGGTCCAGGCCCTCAACCAAGGAGGGGAATTACAAGGCACCATGAAGGAGATGAGGCTGTCCTTGGGTGAAGTGGCCCCCACTCTTCAACAAGACCTCACTTGTGCTGCTTCTCCACAACTGCATGTTGCATGTGCCCAGAGGTTGGGGCAATAGATGAGCTAAGCTGCTTCATCGTGCTGTGCTCCCTGTTCCTCTGATGGCAGGTGCAAGCTGAGTCATGTGGGCCAGATCGAGGCAAACTGGTTTCCAGTGTGGCTTCACTGCCAGTTCCCCTTCTCAGACATATTTCTGCTGGCTTAAATGTAGCAGAAGTGACTTTTCCAGAATTTTCCAGTGCACTCATTTTCCTTATGGAACCTGCAGTGCCAGACTGTGAAAATCAAGCCACATCTTCTCAGCTGCACCCTGGTCTGCAGTGGCCTTTGCATTTCACTGCAGGCAGTGTTTGCACCAGCACACTGCAGCCTGCACACAGGTCCTCTTTTCATGCTGTCTGAGCTGATAAGGGTTGGCTTTAGGACACTTCTTCTGAGGTTTCCTAAAATATATTGCATGTACCAGTGACTCATGTTTCTCCCCAGCCTTTTATACGCTGCAGCCTCCAGTGCAGAGACCTCGTAGATGAAGCCAAGAAATTCCACCTTCGGCCCGAGCTCCGGAGCCAGATGCAAGGACCCAGGACACGAGCACGTCTGGGTGAGCAGCAGAGGAAAGGACACTGAGAGGGGCTGGGACACTGGCAGGTGTTGTGTTAGACACCTTGTCTAGTGCCTTGTAATTGTGCTGATGGGCTTCACAGCAGTAACTCATCATCCCACGGTCCCCAGTGGGACAGAGAGGGGACTGGAGCAGAGCACAGAGGGGCCCTTTTTGTCTGAGCATGATTCCTTAGTGCCAGCTGGTTGCCTTTAATCCCAGGCCCTTGCTCTGACCATAAAACCGATTTCCTGAGTTGCTGATTCCTGCAGATATGTTTGACCAGTATGCAGCTGTCCAAGAAGTGTGGGAAGAGTTTCTTCCTGTCTGAAAACACAGCTATCAGTATCCAAAGAGAGCTGTGAGGTGAGTGACAGCTGCCTTACAGTGCCAGCAAGTTTCCACAGGGCATTGGAGAGGGGAAGGCACAAGGAGGGAAATGGAGAGGTCCCTCTTTCCCTTCATAGGTGTTTGTTTTTTTTTTCTCCCTAGCCTTGCTAAGGCAATAAATGATGATTTCTTCCTTTATTTCAGTAACTCCTACCAAGCACAGTCACTGAATTGTTGGTAAAATGTTTGGCTTAGGACTGTGAGCATTCAAGAGCAATGTAAAGAGTAGGAATGACTTACAGAAGAAGGAAAAGTATTTTACTGGCTTCTGTCAGACTGTGCCATGCCTGTATCCCAGTGCACTCACATCAGTGCCAGCATGGACCACCCTTCCTGCAGGGAACCCTCCCTGGGTGCTCTCCAGTGCTGCTGCAGTGTGGTGGAGAGGGACCCAAAATCCCCTCGTGACCTGTTTTAGGGGACAGAAAGCAGTTTACCCATGAAAGGAAGAAGGCAAACTAGGTTTGTCAGAGACACATGGATCAAACTTTTCTGGCCTACAGGGAATGTTGTTATGCTGCCCCAGGATAGTCCAGGCCACAGCACATTTTTGTGGGAATTCCTACACCAGTTTCAATGACCTACACTTCAGCTCAGCCTGTCGTTTGCATCAACCTTCCCATGTCTGATGGGGCCTGCAAGGAAGCCAGAGAGGGACTTTTCATCAGGAACTGTAGTGATAGGACAGTGGGGAATGGCTTCACACTGAAAGAGGGGAATACAGAAGAAATTCTTCCCCTGGAAGGTGGCAAGGCACTGACACAGGTTGCCCAGAGAAGCTGTGGCTGCCCCATCCCTGGAAGTGTCCAAGGCCAGGATGGACAGGGCTTGGAGCAACCTGGGATAGTGAAAGGTGTCCCTGCCCATGGCAGGGGGTGGGATGAGATGAGCTTTAAGGTTCCTTCCAACCCAAACCATTCTATGATTTGATGATTTTAGAAAGACACATTTCATTTTGTTCTTAGTTGAAATGCTTCACCTGATAAAAAGATATCTCAAAACTGTTTTACTGTTGAATTTTACAGGTTAAAACTGAACCAAAGGTTCAGCCCTACCCATTTTAAATTATTCCATACCATCTGATAGCAACAATGTGTCACTTATAAACTGTGATCAAGTTGTGTATTAACTTTGCATGGGAGAAACTGAAGTAATTGCACTTTTAGCTGTCTCCTGGACAGGGGGCTTTCCAAGGTGTTTTGTGAATCCTTCCCAGTTATTTTTTATATTATTCTTCATTTTTTGCATTGTGACAGAGAGGGTTTTGTTAAGGGCTTGCTGCTTGGTGCTCAGTCCAGCAATGAAAAGCTGGACAGTCCTAAACTCTAGTGATAAACTCCTGTTCCAGAAAGGGCCCAAGGGGCCCAGGGAATACTCAGCTGTTCCACCCTGCTTCCAGGCAGTGGGTATAAGGGAGGTTAAACCCCTCCAGATCACAGCTGTTATTTAACAACCGTGGAGAAAATAAGAAAAATTCAGAGACCATCTGAGAGAAAAGAAAGTAGAGGGAAGGCAACTTTGAAATAAAATGCACAAGATTTAAGAAATAATTGCTGAGAAAATAATTAATTTTCCAAGCTTTGGACAGCCTGACTTGTTTCTCAGTTAAGTGGTGAACAAAGTCCCTGAAATCAGATGGAGATGTTACTTGCAGCTTCAGGGAGGCCTTGTGTTGTGAGGTGTCTGCAGGGAAGCAGGCAGAATAGAATCCTGCAGATTCTATAGGGTGCTGAGAGGTTTGGGAAAAACAGTGGAAAGAACACAAAAGGAGATATAAAGGAGCCAGCTGCAGCACCTAATTGAGCTGGCTTGTCTTCTCAAAGTGCCTCTGATGTTAGGAAGAACAGCTCTCCAGAAGCTCCTCTCCAGGGTCTCCTGACCCCTCCATCAGCCGTCCTGCCACACACCCTGAAGAGTTTCTCCCTTCTCTTCCCCACTGAGCACAGAGGGCGTCCAAGTGCCTGGAGCCAGGTTAGGTCCCTGCTCCAGAGCCGTGAGGAAAACAGGGATTTAGATGCAGCTTTGCACCAGGGAAGGCTCAGTGTTTCTTCAGGTTGTTCCCCTGAGGTGACCCTTTGGCTGTGCAGGGTTTGACTTGGCCTTGCTCTCCCCCTCTGCCCCAGGAGCTAACGAAGTGCTGCTCGTGATCGGCGGCTTCGGCAGCCAACAGTCCCCCATTGACGTGGTGGAGAAATACGACCCCAAGACCCAGGAGTGGAGTTTCCTGCCGGTAAGGGGCTGGTTTTGACCACCACTGGGCTGACCAGGCTGTGAGCAAACACTGATTCTGCAGCATCAGCTGGATAACAATCCTCTTTGGGCTGTCCTGTGCAATCTGCTGAGGATTTCTGACAGAAATTCTTTATAGAATTTTTACGTGGTGAATGCTGAAACCACTTCAGTTTGCAGAGTGACTGAGCAAGAGGGGGTTGTCATAGTCCTGATCAGCTGAGCCTGCAGAGACCCACATCTTGGTTGTGGGAGTGAGAACTATCGTGTTTCTTAGTGAAGGGGTGTTAAGCTTTAAGGTTAGTGATGATAATTGGAATGTCAATAGGAACAGTGTAATCAGTGCAGCCTTCAGGCTGCTGCATGATCTTGCTGCTTGCAGTGTTTTGGAGCATAAAGAGAAGAGAGAACTGCACTGAGGAGTATTTCAACCCAAATTAAAATCACCTTTATCTGTGTGAAATGGTGGCAAACTGGCTCTTCTTTAATATCACCGACCAGTACCACCTAGTGTCCCAAAATTCTGATCTTTTTTGGAGGCTAAAAGCTTCATCAAATATTCTGAGTCTCCACATTTTCCCATTACCAGTGCCTGCAGGAGCCAGTGGGAGGCACACAAAAGTCCCAGATGCATCAAAGATTCTGCAGCAGCATAAGATAAATGACATTTAATGCTAAATATTTGAGTGCAAAAAGACGTGGCCCTGAGAAAAGAGCACGGCAGAGAGAGCACAGGCAAGGGAAGGCAGACACAGTCCTTTAAATCCATAGTGCTGCCTGCTCTGGGCCATTTCCCAAAGGAGCAGCAGGAGAGGGTAGAAGAGCAGTGTTGGTCTCGGTGCACCAGTGTTGTTTGCTGTCTTTGACCTCTCTGTTCCCTTCCTGTCGCAGAGCATCACCCGTAAGAGGCGATACGTCGCCACCGTGTCCCTCCATGACCGCATCTACGTGATCGGGGGCTACGACGGGCGCTCTCGGCTCAGCTCCGTGGAGTGCCTGGATTACACATCGGATGAGGATGGCATCTGGTACTCCGTGGCTCCCATGAACGTACGGCGAGGGCTGGCGGGAGCCACGACCCTTGGAGGTGCGTCCTGGGCAGAACAGCCCGTTCAGCTCCCACCCTGAGCTGCACTGAGCTGGTGCAGAGTGTGGGCTGGCGCCGGGGGAGGAGGGGAGCCAGAGACTCTGCCTTCTCACCACTGGGGTGCAGAAATGGAAAACTTGCCCACATATCCTGAGAGGAGCTCTGCCTCCGCTGCGTTCCTACAGCATGTGTGCTGAGGGAAAGGGGCTCTGTGAGGGATTATGGAGCAGGAAGCTCTGAGGGTGTTGAGAGTGTT
The DNA here is from genome assembly GCA_013397135.1 of Pachyramphus minor. NCBI lineage: Eukaryota > Metazoa > Chordata > Aves > Passeriformes > Tyrannidae > Pachyramphus > Pachyramphus minor. The sequence goes on along the minus strand of VYXB01009391.1, from coordinate 59,714 downwards.
GGGCAGCACTGAGCACAGGGCACCAAGTACAGCTGTGATCATCCAGTCCTGGAGAGACTGGAGCATGTGCAGGGAAGGAGTGAGGGCCTTGGGGAGATGCTGACTTGAGGCCCATGACAGGCACGGTTTGGGTTTGGGCATGGTAGTGTTTCAGTGGTTCTGCAGCATGAAAAAAATAACTGGATATGCATGTTCTCTTTCATCCAACAGCAAGAAGCAGATTTAAGGGCCAGATGGGTTTTGTGTTTGTTGGGCCTGTGAGGAGGCTGATGCAGTGAGCCACTCTGAGGAGCCTGGGTTCGTCTTGGCTCCCAGTGTGCCAAGGTCTGTTGTTCTGGGGGTTGCAGTCCATGCTGTAGTTTTTCTTAACCTGTGAGGGCCCTCGTGCTCCATGTGCATGGTTGACTCTTGGCTTGCTGGGTTCCACCTCTGTCTGTCATTGCAGACATGATCTACGTGTCGGGTGGGTTCGATGGAAGCCGCCGTCACACCAGTATGGAGCGCTACGACCCCAACATTGACCAGTGGAGTATGCTGGGAGACATGCAGACAGCACGGGAGGGAGCGGGGCTTGTGGTAGCCAATGGAGTGATCTACTGCCTCGGTAGGTACCTCAGGACCTCTGGGAGTTCTGCAAATCCTGGCTTTTTACCAAAGTGACCACACAGGCGCTGCCTGGGGAGCACCAACCTGTCACGTCCAGGTTAGAAGAGGTTTAACCTCACTGCCCTGGGCACTCCCAGCTGTTTCAGTGAATGCTGCCTGTTCTCACTGTTCCCATCACAATGGCTTGGACTGGAGCTGCCATATAAATGCAGGAAATGCTGCAAGGTGCAAATTATACAGAATTTACACACTACCTTTGAGGGATGGCTGAAGTGGGGAGGATGAGCAGTGCCACCTGAGGCTTGCATGGACTAAGCAGTGGCTAAATGCCCAGAGATGCAGCAGGTAGCCAAGGGACAGAGGGTGCACCTGCACCACCCAAAACAATGGTGGCTGTAGTGCTCCAGAAATACATTGTGAGCTGTATGTTCTCCAGCTCCTTTCTGTAGCACTCATTTCAGCATCAGAGCCCCACACCAGCTGTGAATACAGTGAGAGTGCCAGAGGGTGAAGCACTCTGGAACTTGTTCTGTAGGTCACCTTCTGGGCCCCAGAAAAGGCAGATGCAGCAAGCACCCACATCTGTTGCAGTTGTGTTCCTGGGGAGTCACAGATTTCATGCACCAGGCACTGGTTTCATAGACCCACTGAATGCTTTGGGTTGGAAGGAACCTTACAGCTCATTTCATCCCAGCCCCCTGCTATGGGCAAGGTCACCTTCCCCTAGACCAGGATTGCTCCAAGCCTTCTCCAACCTGGCCTTGAGCCTGGCCATAAACCCACCTAGTGTATGGGTTTCACTTCCCCCACACAGATTCCTCTTCCTCCTGCTGTTCCCCTGGGCAGATGGCAGCATGCTGCTCCTTTGCTGAAGCTGCACAGAGGTTTTTTAGGATCTTGTGAAACAGCTCTTGAGACATCCCAGCCTTCCCTGTTCAGACCTGAGCCAGTGCAGTGCTGGGAGCTGCACATCTGCAGAGCAGTGCCAGCAGTGGCCTCAGTGTGCTCAGGGCAGCACAGGGCTGGCCTGGTTGTGCTGGTTTGAGGATGTGATGCCCTCCCACATGGCCCCTTGCAGGGCAGGGGCAGAGCTGGCTGCAGGAGCCTCTGTCCCACTGGGGTGAGCTGTGCTGGTGGCAGCACCACGTTCTCAGCCCCAGGGTTTGCTCCTCTGCTTTTCTTTCAGGTGGCTATGATGGGCTGAACATCCTGAATTCTGTAGAGAGGTATGACCCCCACACTGGACACTGGACAAATGTCACTCCAATGGCCACCAAGCGCTCAGGTAAGAGCCCACAGTGCCTCGAGTCAGTAGCTGTCACTGCTGGGGTGCTGCTGCCCTGGAGGATGCTCTGCCCTCTGGGTGGTTTGGCTTTGAGAAGGAGTGGTTTTAGGTGCTGAATTCCCAAAATAAATACTAATTTTCACAGCCTGATGCCTCCATCCCATGCTAAGGTGTGTATGAGGAATGTGGGGAGGGGGTTGTAGGGAAGGAGAGGAAGTCCTATGGGAATTCCAAAACTAGGAACAGTGCTTGGCTTGGAGAAGAGCCCACAAGGCACAAACTACAGACTGTGGTACAAGATCAGTGCTCCTCAGCTGCACAGAACATGGTGAAGGCAGGAGTGCCCTGTCAGGCTCCTCCTTCACCCCCACTCTGCTCTAGGACATGCAAGGCCTCAGCTCCTGGTGCAGCAGGAACACAGAGAGCAGTACTGCCAGAGCACTGTTAGCCTGCAGTGGTGTTGACTTGAAATGGTGCAGTCACCCATGTGACTCCCAGCAACTGTTCACTTGCTTGGAGTTCTATCTGACCTTTAGGTTGGCAGTTGTATCTAGGAGAAAAATATACTTTAAATCCTACTTTTGGAGTATCTTTCTGTCTAAGCTCTCCTTCATTTCTCACAGGAGTTCCAGTGGGGCTCCTGCAGCCCTGGCCCTTCACAGCCCAGTGTGCAGGGGCAGGATGCTCAGTGCCTCCACAGCTGGGCAGTTCCCAGTGTGGTAGTTCTGTGCTTACAGACCCTCTTTCAAATCCCTTTTTGAAGTTGCTTTTTCTCTGCTTCTTTCAGTAACTGCCCCTCAGAGTCAGCCTGGGCAGCACTGGCTCCATGTGATCTCTCTGCAGTGTTCCTGCTTAGGGACAAGTGCTGGGTACTCACTAAAACTGGGCTCTGCTCCAAAAATATTTCAGCTTTCTTGTGCCTGCAGTGGCATTCACCAAAACCCCAAGCTTTAAATATTTACTCCTGTGACAGGGCTATTCCTGTTAAGTGTGGGTTTATCTGCCAAGAATGGTTTTGATTTAGGAGTTGGATGCTTTTCCACATCCAGGAAGACCCCAATAAAACACAGGATAAAATCCACAGATTTTCCTCCGTCGGAGGCACCGTGTGAGACCGACCCACAGATCTCTAGGGAGCTTGAGGATGAGATGGCTTTCCCCAAGGGGCCTGCTGTGGACACCAGAGAAGACTGACTTTGAGCAAGATAAAAGGAGAGTTCAAGGGAAAAGCCTTCCACAACAGGCACTTCCCAGGTCCATGCTTGCTTCCCACAGGATTTGGAGGCTTTGGCATCATGAGCTCCTTGGTGCCACGACCCAGCAGGAACATGAGGCTCTTGACCCCAGCACTGGCTCAGCTGGTTCCTTCCTTGGTGCTGTCACCTGGAGCACCAAGATCTCTGAAATGGGGGTGGGCCCACAGACCTTTTCTAGCCCAGGTTTCTGTGCTGCCACTCTGGAACTAGCACTCCTCACTGCTAGTAGCTTAGGTACTCGTTGTACTTGCAGTCATCATCCTAGTATCAGGTCAGGGCATCCTGGTGACCCTGTAAGACTTCTTTTGCCCCCCAAAAAAACCTTCTAGAGTTTTCTGTGTGCAGATCTTTGAATTCCAGAACCAGGACTAAAAGTAATCTTGGCTTTATTCACAGAGATTGTCTCCTCCTTTTTTCTCTTCACCTCTCAGAACAAATTTTGGAGGGAGGCCACCCCTCAGAGACCTGGACATATTGCATTCTGACTTCCCTGATTAGGCCTTGGATTGGTCCTTTAAGCCAAAGGTCTTCTCACCAAAGCTCTCAGAGAACCCACTGGGCCAGCCTGGTTGTCCCAGTGCTCTGAGCAAGGACAGGGAGAATGAGGGTACATTTAGTGGAACAGAAAGTCTCTTACACCCTGTTTGTAAAGAAACAGATCTGTGCCCTAGAGCTGCAGGGTAGCTGCCTGGTTTCCTTGAGGATGCTCATTAGTGCTGTAGTTCCATGTTGGTGGTAACAGCCTGGCAGGGCTGACTCTGCTCCAAGGTGGAGCTTGGAACAGCAGCAGCCCTTGGCAGGAGCCCCCAAGGCCACCAAGGGCATCGTACCCTTTATCCTTTATCTGAACAGGGCTGCTGAGGAGGAACCAAGCCTGGCAGGGGGTTATTTCCTGCTGGTTTCCTAAGTTCCCAGTCAGGCCCAGCTGCTTTCACTGTGAGAACAGCTGTTCAGACAGATGCTCTGGCCACCTCTGCCTCGGTGATGGTGTAGAAACCAGTTTCCATTTCCTTGCCTTCCAGAGGAGCAGTGTCAGGCAAATCCCTCCTCCAGCTCTGCATGGAGCAGTGTCACTCTCCTGGCTGTGGCCAACTGGGTGATACCAGAGAGGCAGAAACACCAGAGGAACCTGTGTCTGTGCTGATAGTCCCAGCGGGCTGCCTGCCAGCAGAGCGAGCCTGGTGCTGCTCTGTTCACAGACCTGTGTCACATGGCAGCCCAGGGGAACTTCTCGTGCTGCTGTGCTGCCCAGTGCCCCCATGCCAGAGAGTCAGCAGTGTTTGGTGGAGTGACATGTTTTCACCTATCATATTGGAGACAAGAGCAACAGAAGACACAGTTACCAGCTCTTCTGGGGGAGATACGAGCATAACAAAATGTCCTGTGAAGAGGCAGGAGCTGACCAGCTGACCATTCAGCCCCGTAACAGCGAGCCCACGGCACAGTGCTGGTCCCTCCTGGGTGTGACTGTGCCACCACCTCTCTCCCCAGGGGCTGGAGTGGCTCTGCTCAACGACCACATTTACGTCGTGGGTGGGTTTGACGGGACAGCACATCTCTCCTCGGTGGAAGCCTACAACATCCGCACCGATTCCTGGACAACGGTAACGAGCATGACCACGCCCCGGTGCTACGTGGGGGCCACGGTGCTGCGGGGCCGGCTGTACGCCATCGCTGGGTAAGCGCTGCTGGGCTGCACGGGCCCGGCCTGCAGCTCTGGGCGCTGGAACCGGGGAGCTGAGGGGGCACAGAGGCTGCCCTGTCTCAGCTGGCTGCTCCTTACAGTGGTATTTCAAGAGGAGGTGGCCCACGGGGTCACTGTGCCCAACCAGGCAGGCGGCAGAGCGGCAGCAGACAGCAAAGGCAGTCTCATGCAGGCATTCCATCTTGGGCCATCCCTGCTGTGTGCAGCTGTCCAGCCTCCTGGGAAGGGCTCTGAATGCCTCAGCCTCTTCCTCCAGTGCTGTCCTTCACCTGTAACTTTCTGTCCTGGCAGATACGATGGCAACTCACTGCTGAGCAGCATCGAGTGCTACGATCCCATCATTGACAACTGGGAAGTGGTCACCTCCCTGGGGATGCAGCGCTGCGACGCGGGAGTTTGTGTCCTTCGGGAGAAGTGATCAGGAGGGAACTTGCAAAGAAGAACATTCTGAAAAGTCTCGGCTGGAGAAAGAGTCCCACGTGATTTGCAGTGACTGTTCTTGAGAGTTGTGGATGCTGTGGGAATAGGCACCAGAAGAGCAGCTTTCTGTGCTGCTTGTGACTAGAGCATGTGCATAACTGTGTGATCTCAGCAGTCATTTGAAATCAGGGGCTCTATGGGAAGCTGGAGGAAAGGGGTGAGTGGGTCATGAGAAGCTGCACTCTCTGCTGTTCCTGTGGCTCAGTCTATGGGCAGAGCAGAGATGCCCCAGCCTGGCCTCAGCCAGCGTGGTGAACCCTCCCAGGGACATGTACATACCACTGGGTCACCTCTTCAGCCACCACAGGACCCCACGGGTCCTCGGGTTGCTCTCAGCCACATGGATTTGTGAGGGTGAATCCAGCTGCTCTTGTGTTCCAGCTTCAAATCATCATGTACATACTGAATGTTCAAACGTGCTCCTTGAGCACACGTGGGTGCAGAGCCAGATTGGGTGAGTGTGTGTGAGGGGGCCCTGCAGTGTCGCTGTGTCTGCAGGTTCCTCCCAGAGCTGCACACAAAAGGAGTCGCAGGTTAAAGCTGTCAACTACTGAGACCCAGAAGCCTGAGGCCGCAGGGGCAGAGGGCAGGGGGGAAGCTCACTGCCTGCTGCAGAAGCAGGGCTGCAGTGTTTGTGCTCTTGACCAGGTGCTCAGCAAGGTTCTTCACATCGTACTTCCCTCAAAAAGCTGGAGAGCCCCAGCTGCAAAGCGCTGCCATCTGTGGCACCAGGAGCGCTGCTGTGCTGCAGCCGTGCCTTTGCTCCCACCCTGCAGGGAGGTCACCTGAGCTGAGGCCATGAGAGTAGGGACACAGTGGCTGCTGCCCACCAAGGTCTTGCTGGAGAGTGACTGGGGTTCATCCCTGGACACACCTGAGTCCGGCACACCCACAGCAGCCTCAAGTTCATTGTGTTGGTTTTCCTTTTATCTAGGGTTTTTCTGCTTCCAGGGCTGTTCGGGAATAACATCCAGGATTCCGTTTCGCCCTTTGTTCTCAGCTGTTTATTTCCCTGCCCACATCCTCTGGCACTTGCTATTCCTCGCCTGCCCCAGGAGCCCAAGTGAGGGCTCCATCGCTGGCTCCCTGGAGCACTCCCTGCTCAGTATGTGTCCTGCCTCGCTGCATTCCTGGGAGCACAGGCTCCCCTCTGCCATCAGCTTGGCCCCACAGTGCCTGGGCTCTGTGTAGTGCTGCTCGTTGAGCTTCCTGCTGACTCCTTGCTTGGGGACAGGGTGGGATCAGGGACGTGGTAGCATGACTTAATTATGCACTTTCAGCCAACGCTCTGAACCTTCTGCGTTTGTTTCTATCACACAAGTGTTCTGTGGTTTTGTTTCCTATGTTTATTTTCTAATGAAAGTATAAAGAATAAAATATTTCCTGAGCCAGTGGGAGTTTAGCTTCTGTTCTCTACCTTCCAGACCTTTGTCTAACTACCGTGTGGAGGGTTTGTGCAAACCCTGTGTTAGACCAGGCAGCCACCCTTAGCTGTGTCTCTGCTCTGCAGTTTCAGCCTAGTGGTGGAAAACAGCTGCTCCAGCTGTGAGATCCATGGCACAGAGACCAGCCAGGCCTGGAGGACTCGCTAATGGGGGGGATTTGTTGCGAAGTCAGTTGGAGAAGAGCACAGCAGCAGAGATAAGGAAAAGACTGATTACAGTCGACAGCAATAATTAGTCCTCAGGGGCTGAACAAGAGCCCAGGTGTGCCCAGGTGACCAAGAAGGCCAGTGGCACCTGGCTTGTACCAGGCAGCAGGGCCAGGGCAGTGACCATCCCCCTGTGCTGGGCACTGCTGAGGCCTCTTGAATCCTGGAGTCAGTTCTGGGACTCTCACAACAAGAAAGACATTGAGGGGCTGGAGCATGTCCAGAGAAGGGAACAGAGCTGGGGAAGGGGCTGAAGCCCCTGAGGGAGCTGGGGGGGCTCAGCCTGGAGAAAAGGAGGGCTGTGTGCTGTGGGTGCTGCTGAGCTTCACACCACCCTCCTGCACTCACTCCCCTCTCAGCTCTGCAAGGCCTGGGCTGGCTCCACACACACACAGGTGGTTCAGGAGCTCCCAGGCACTGTTCCTGCCTTAGAAATACTGGCACAAGTCACAGGAGAGTGGGCTTATGTCTACAATCTACACTCACCCCCCAACTCATGGCAGGACTGGAGCCTGAGGTGAGCAGCTGGATTATTTATGAAATCCTGTACCTTTATGGAGTACTTGAACATCAGTTCCCATTTCTGGCTTCTCCTGAGAGTTCTTGGCAGCAGACAGTGAGGAGACAGCGAGGCAGCAGGAGGATGGTGCATATTTACACTAAATGGCCAGGAAAAAAAACAAGAATTGGAGCTCTTCTGGGATCTGTTTTATCCCCTAGAGAAGCAGTGGCTCAATCAAAACATCTCTTTCAGTCTTTTCAACCATACTAACAACAGTGAGCCATTAGCAGCAGGTCCTGACACCAGCACACAGCCACTGGGGCTCAAAGGTGCTCAGAGCAGCAGAGCCACCCAGGCCCTGGGACCTCTCCAGCACTGCTGCCTGTAAGCACTGGCACTGCCTCCTGCTTTGCCCAGGCTCTTTGGGATCAGGCTGGTCTCTGTTTCACTCTCCTGGGAAACACATTTTTCCCAGTGTCAGCCCCCCGCCCCCTTGGGCACTCTGTGCTCTCCCAGTTTGGAGGGGGTACCAAGCAGCCACATGAGCTGCTGTGTGCAGCAGCAACAGAGTGTACCCAGGCTCTCCTGAACGCTGATGTGACCACTACACCCAAAATATGTGCAGCAGCTTTACAGAATCCCAGATGGGTGAAGTTGGAAGGGACCACAATGGGTCATCTGGCCCAACCTCCCCCAGGCAGGGTCATCCCAGAGGACACAGCACAGGATCGTGTCCAGACAGTTCTGGAATATCTCCAGGAGGGAGACTTTAAAGGGAGACAATTTCCCTTTGTCCAGCATCAACTGAGCTGCTTCTTCGACCTCTGTGACAAAGTCAAGTGTCTCCAGACTCCCATGTCCTGCAGCTGACAGTCCCTGATGGTCCCTGCGGGCCTGCACAGGCTCAGCAGACAGACAGACAGACCCTCGTCAGGGGGGCATCAGAGAATCCCAGACTGGTTTGGGTGGGAAAGGACCTTAAAGCTCATCCCCTTCCATACGGGGCCACCGGACCGGTTCACTCCAAGCACCGTGGGCACTGCCAGGGATGGAGGAGCCGGGTGGGACCCCCCGAGGGGCGGGGGTGATGTCAGCGCAGCCTGTGGTGTGACGTCACGAGCCTTGCACAGCCCGAGGGGCGGGGCCATGGATGTGACGTCAGCGGCGTCTGTAGCCTGACGTCATCACCTCGCCCCGCCCCTCGGCCATGGCGGCGCCCTGCGCGGAGATGGAGCCGGCGGCGCCTCCTCCCTCCCCTCCTTCTGCTCCCGCTCCCGCTCCAGCTCCAGCTCCCGCCGCCGCGCCGGGCTCGGCCGGGCTCGTGTGCGCGCAGGGCCGCAACCTGCGGGCGGTTCTGTGCCAGCGCTGCGGCTCCCGGGTGCTGCTGCCCGGCGCCGCCACCTTCGCCCGCCGTGAGGTACCGGGGGGGGGGGCGCTGAGGGGACGGGGGGGGCGGGGGGGGCCGGGGGGGCGGGGGCGGGC